>JAJGOT010000269.1:190000-315000 GCA_022457155.1 Cladopsammia gracilis | reverse complement strand
AAAGAACAAACATTTCCTTTGGGTATCACTGTTACAGTTGGACTGAAAAAGACAAGCAGTAATGTGTATTTCACATGAGCAAAAGTAAGGGCACTCTACAGATTCAAGTCCCAAGGCTACACCAGTATAATTTTATACAGTATTCTATACTCTATATTTAAAAGATTTTCAATTAAACAAATAATTTTCATGGTGTTTCTCAGAAATTTCACAATTTCTATCAATTAAAATCCAGTATTTTCGCTACAAAATAAGAGTGTTTTTTTTTTGTATAAGAACCTATTGTTCTTTGCCAGCCTAAATAGGTTCTTATGAGCGACGGTCAGGAAAAATCGAGCAATGTCCAAATTTTCTGGCGAAACTTGGGAAATCGATTTATTTCATCTTTTGTCCAGAATTAACCTTTAGGTGGGTAAGTAACGTGGTGTGGTTTATATTTGCTAGCAATACGTATGTTTTGAGAAAATTGGGAAAATCGATCCAAGCAGCGTAAACTGAAAAATAACTGAATTTTGAAACTGTAAAATCATCATTGTTTAATGTGTTCGCGTTTGTTTAAGAAGAAGCGTAGGGAAATCGGGATACTTTATATCGAACGACGATCTTTTTCTGATATAATATACGGTGAATTTGTTGTTCTAGTTATACCTGGCAAATTCAAACACTTTAAAATTAACGGCATGTTTTTGCAGCTAAGGAATTCTGTAATATAATGCCAAAGGTCAAGCACACGTTTTAGTATGTGGTATAACTCAAAATTTTCTCAAACTTGGACTTTCATTACTTAAGACCTTGATGTAGTTCGTACCTTAAAACCAGGCTGGGTTCTCCATTGAGATTTTCACAAAACGTTGTTAAAGTTGACGAATTTCGACCGGGATGTTGTTTGGCAGGATCAAGTTACTTTAAGCGGCTTGCGAACAAACCAGCACGACAAGCAAACCGTCAATATTAAACAGCTTCAATGCTTTCATAATGCTCCTAACTTGCTTTTTATGATGTTTTCTGCTTTATCCTCCTTTTGTTTTTCTCCATAACTGACAGAAGAAGTAACAAGTTAAAGATTCAAACTTGTTGTTGTCTTGACATATGTTGCGTGACAGCGAATATGCAAATTAGTATGCACGAGAGACGGGGGAGGGCCGGGGTGGAGGGTGGCGTGTTAAGTGTGGAGGGGTGGGGATGTCGGGACAGCCAGAGTTAGTCTTCCATTTATGGAATACTTTGTTTTGACGACCTAAGAATCACTGTAAAAGTCATGGCTTTATTTGGCAGATTCTGTAATCAAAAGTACTGATAACGGCTCCTTCTCCTCAATAAAACCATGCTCTAATACATTGTATCCATAATACCCATACAAGTCTCATGCCCGTACAACTTGATTCTTTTATTCTGAGCGACTTGAGCAACGGAAACAATGCGAAAAATATGCAAGTTTGCACTCGCAGCTTGTGTTGCAATCTCGGTGTGAGACAAGATGCAAGAAACACTGTCCAGTGCAACATCACAAGGGATTGAAGCTTAAAGAGATGAGAGCTGGGACTGAAAAAAATGTCCTCAAATTCGAACTCGAGCACCCTCCACTTAGACAATGAGCGAATGAGCTAAAATTCGTGAAGTGTAAAGTTCAATCTATTATTCCTGAGATAAAAGAGAGGTCATCATTGGCTTGAGGTTTTGAGTTTCTTGTTAAAATATCCCCTAAGCTTCTGTTCTAGTCTTGGCAAATCCTGTTTCATATAGACCGTATAATTAGGGGCACCCAACGAACAATCTTTGGTAAAATGTATTATTTTACTCAAATAAATTAAAATAAATGATATAAAAGCATTTCCAGGTGTTCTTCTACGTTGCTGGGAAAAATATATCTGTTCCTTTTTGCCCGCATAACACATAGGGAAATTCTGGATAAAAAAATGTCTGTTTCTCAGCCAGCAATTTAAATCAAAGGGCTCTTAAAGCCATCTCGTTAATGCGTTAGAACGTGAGGTTAACAAAAAAGAAGAATCTTGATGGGGGGGGGGGGGGGGGGAGGGGGGGGGGGTAAAATCGAATGTTCAATCTTTCCGAAGAGTACATACGCGACAAAGATTTTATGAACAAGGCAATAATGTCGTTTTATTTCGCGAGACATTTAGTTATTGAAGCAACGGATGAACAGGGATGAAGTTCACTTTACAGTAGAACAGAAAGTGGAGTCTTGCTAAATAAAGAACGTAAAGGCTACGGTATGAAGGCTTTAAAATTCATTTGCCGGTGACTGCAGAAGTGGTTAGAACTAGTGGAGGCTCATCAACGGTTTTTGACTGTGAAATGGGTGGTTGTAAGTGAATGTTATAAATAGCATTGTTGTGATCATCTACTGGTGCATTTGTAGGACATAAATAGGAAATATTCATAGGATAATTTTTTTCTTTTGATTTTACATTAAGAACTCTTCGATTTAAAATGGCAATATCACATTAAGTATGTTTTCCCTTTCTCATGCGATTAAGTAGCTCTGCAAATTCTTTGGCATCTTTTTGTCTCATTATTTCTAAATTCAAACATGGTTGAAACTGGAAAACTTGAATGTCGTGTGTAAAATGTATTGCCTCTAATATGGAAAGCAGCTTTACAGTTGGAGCTGTTTTAAAAACTTTAATATCATCTGGATTTTCTCCTGCAATACTATTGAAATATTTGACTGATGAGTGCTTCATATGGCAATGATTCAATATTCCAAAACCGACAGAACAAAAGCCAAATCCATACTCTTGCATAGTCAAGCCGAAAGTTTTTTAGTTAGTTTAATCGGCAAAATCTTACCTTTCTAACATACTATTACATAATCATGACACCTCAACATTTAATACCCATTTAAAATTGAAATAACTCTTTCATAAATCAAACCGTAATAGCAATGATTCAGTATTCCAATGACTACTAAAAAAGGGACATTAACGTTAATTGTGCGCAAAAGTAAATCCATTGTATAATGCAATCAAATAAGGCCCCTCCACATATGCCGAATCTAATATAAATGAGCAACAACAACATATTTTGCCAGGAGCCATAGTCACTGAAAGAAACCGTGAGCGTTGGCCCCACGCATGCAAAGCCATATTAAAGACGTCTTGAGCTATTTTTCGCAGAAATTGCGCCACCATTGACGCAATGAGAGCGCCGGCACCTACTACCTTACAATATTTGGCGAGAAAACTTCGTATTTAGATGCAACCGTTCCAGTTTCTTTGCAACTTGGTTGGACCACATTTAGTACAACAAGACACAAATATGCGACGAGAGAGGCATGAAAATAGAACGCTTTTTTTTCCAATTTGACAGCCTTGTCTGATAAATGACCACAACTGGCTTCTCATTGGCTAAAATTAATTGCCAAATCGCTAAAGCTACCTGCTTTCGTGCCTTAAATTTAACGAGAGTTCAATTCAATTGAGCTGACTCGCTTTAATAACTTTAAGCGAGTTGAAAAGCAACTCTTTTCACGAAATTTCCGGTTGTCACTCGCTAATCGACCACATCTAGTACAACAAGACGCAAATATGCGACGAGAAAGGCATGAAAATAGAACCCGTGCTTTATCTCCGATTTGACAGCCTTGTCGGATAAATGACCACAACTGGCTTCTCATTGGCTAAAATTAATTGCCGACTCGCTTTCCTGCCTTAACTTTAAGCAACTTTTCACGAGATGTCCGGTTGTCACTCGCTAAGCGACTTCACTTTAATATATTTTAAAACATCGATCATTCATATATTCCATAGGGCCCGGTCTGTTAAATGTTGTTTGATGTTTAATATTTTTCTTGTAATTTATTCAGATGTGGATCGGCTGAAATATCTCTGTTTTCCGTTTTTCGATTAGTGGTACGTCTGTTAGCGTTAAGTGGCAGTCCCGCTAAAAGCGGTCGGCTCGATTTCGCGACCAAAAATAGTTTTCCTTTATTTTTTGCTGGTCAAAAGACTTTGGTACACATGTTTGAAATACACAATTTTTTTTTTCAAATTCTTTATTTTCGCCCTGCTACAAGCAAGAAACGAATTCAGGCCGTCTCGGCCCTTACGACGGTACTATAAGAAGCAAGGGCTGACAACTGCGTAGAAAAAGTAACGCAACAATGGCATGATTGAGACCAAACCGAAAGTTTAAATGCAACTGCGGATAGAGCGTTTTCACTGACGTCATATCAAAATTCAGAAGCCGTTTTCGATTCCAAAATGTTTATGGAATTGTAGAGCGTGTAAAACTACACATCTGGGCCAAATTTTGAAGCGCAGGAGCATTTAGTTCAAGAGTTATAGGCGAAAGAGTGTTAGACATTTTTAGTAAGAAATGTTTGGAGCGGCCATCTTGGTGTACCACTGTGGTACACCAACATGGCGGCCAAAAATTTAAAGCCTTAATTACACCAAAAATATCATCACAAAATGTTGTATTCACTATAAATTCCATTAAATCGGCTCATAAGCATCTATAATTCAAACATAACTTTCAACTGGTTCAATTTTGTTGATTTTCACGGCTTTTTTGAAATAGCGTGACAGATTGCGTGACACATTTAAAACCTTTATAAATCGATAGCAAAACATCGTTAAAACCTGAAACTGTTTGTGAAAGATTATAATACTGGTATACATATACCATGTTAGAAACAGCTTTGTAGGATGTATACTTTAGATTTTTGAATTTTTATGACGTCATGTGAAAACGCTCTATAGGTATTTTGCCGTCATTGCGGATCGTCGGCAGTGTAGCAACAAGTTCGAGTAACTAACCTGACTGAGTTAGCACTTTCAAAAATGTCCACTTGGTTTTAAACTCCGGATATGACCCTGTCCACGTGTACAGCTTATGCCATACACAATGAACAAAACAGTTGAGAAAATCATGCCACTGTTGCAAAACTATCTGCCAGAGAGAACATAGCCAAACCATGTGAAAAAACTGACGCAACATAACGGATGATGCCTCTCAAAAGCGCGCCTCTCAAAAACCATCAATTTTAGTCTCTTTTCCCCGGCACGGTGCTAGTTACTTCGGAGACGGAGAGACCAAAACGGATCTTCATCAATGAAAATCTCACGCCGTACCGAAAAGAGATGATGTTTCGAGCTGTAGAAAAAAGAGGGAATGGAAAAATTCAAAGCTGCTGGTCTTTGGATGGAAAGATCTTTGTCAAAACTTCGCCGATGGGCAAGCCAAGACAAATGCATTCTGTAGAAGAAATTCAAGATTTATAAAGGGCTCCCAGGTTTTTCTTTTCTACCTTAAGGGAAGTACAGTAGACGCATAGCTCTTAGTAAATAACTTTATTTACCCTTTAAAGTATCAGTGTTTGAGTGTTTTGTTCAAATTGTTAAGTGTATTTTGTCTTAATATAAGACTTGTTTGATTTTGTTTTTATTTTGGATTCAGTCTTAAAATGACAAACTGTAATTTCTTGTCCTTAAATGTTAGAGGTCTTAAAAGCAAACGAAAAAGACTCAGCATTTTCTCTTATTTAAAAGATCTAAATTGTACTTTTTATTTACTCCAAGAAACATATTCTGAGCGTCACGACGAATTATTATGGAAATCTGAATGGGGAGGAAAAATATTCTTTTTCCATGGCTCCAACCATCAGAAAGGTGTCTGTATCCTGTTGAATCCTTTGTATGATATTCAAATTGAAAGCTCCTTTGAGGATTCGGAAGGCAGAATTGTCTTAATCAATGCTTGTTTTGAGGCAGTGAAGTTTTCTGTATGCAATGTTTATGCACCAAATAACCCGGCTTTACAAAAGGCATTTATTGGAACGTTGGAATTATTTTTAGTGTCTAAAGCCGTAATTTCCGATTTGATACTGGGAGGCGTTTGGAATACCACATTGCAGGCAATTGACAAAAAAGGCGGCATTCTGTGGAAAGCAACAGCCTACAGAGATCAACTTCTCTCTATGATGAATGAACTAGACTTGACAGATATCTTGAGACAAAAATATCCCAGGAAAAAATGCTTTACTTATGAATCTGGAGCACGCAATATGAAATCAAGAATCGATTTCTTTTTAATTGCGAAAATATTAACTCATCAAGTTAAATATGCTGATGTTAAAACTTCGATTGCTCCGGACCATAAAGCCGTTAGGCTATGTGTTCTGCTTAAAAATAGGAAACGTGGACCCGGGCTATGGAAATTTAACAACTCTTTATTAGAAGACGAAATAAATATGATAAAGGAGAATTATCCTAATATAAAACAAAAATATGCTGAAATAACAGACAAAAAGCTTACCTGGGAATTGATTAAAATGGAGATTAGGAGCTTAACTATTCCCTATGCTAAAAACAAATCACGGAAAACGAGAGAACTTGAGAAACAGCTCCAATCTCGCATAGACTTGTTGGATGAAAAAATTGCTGCTAATGAGGAAAGCGCCGAACAGAGTAACGAGGTGGAGTTAAAAGAACGTGAAGACTTAAAAAAGGAACTTCAACATATCTATGAGAAAAAGGCTGAGGGTGCTATGCTTCGCTCCAAAATAAATTGGATCGAGAAAGGAGAGAGACCAACAAATTATTTTTTCAATATGGAACGGAAGAACGGTAATAGGAAGACAATAACAGAGCTTTCTATTGCAGAAGGAAAAACAATCGTTAAAGAAAATGAAATCCTTAAAGAAATTCAGGCGTTTTATGAAAATCTCTACACCTCTGTTAAAGAGACCACGGAGGAAGCCTTCCAAGATTTCACTAAGAATTTGCGCCAGGACTTACCACAATTATCGGATGATAAACGCGAAGAGCTTGAAGGGCCCCTGTCAAGAGATGAATGCTTGAAAGCACTTAAATCCTTAAGCAATGGAAAGTCGCCAGGAGATGATGGCTTTACAGTAGAATTTTATAAATATTTTTTTTAATATTCTAGTTCCTGATCTCCTCGATAGTATCAACGCGAGATACGAGGGCACTAAATTAAGCATTTCCCAACGTAGAGGCGTAATCACACTCGTTCCAAAAGACAATGCGGATTTGAAAGGTTTGTCCAATTGGCGGCCAATCACTTTGTTAAACGTCGATTATAAAATTTCCTCAAAGGCTATCGCCTCGAGGATTGAGAAAGTCCTTTTGACATTGATAAATCAAAATCAAACAGGGTTTATGAAAGGGAGATTTATCGGACAGAATATAAGACTGATAAACGACATACTTGAACAGACGGAGGTACAGGAAGTTCCTGGCATTCTTCTCTTACTTGATTTTAAGAAGGCCTTTGATACTATAGAGTGGACCTTTATTCAACAAAAACTTGATTTCTTCAATTTTGGTAGTAGCGTTAAACGATGGGTGTCAACTTTTTATTCCAATACAGAAAGTTGCGTATTAAATAACGGTTACACAACCGATTACTTTAAACTGTCGAGGGGAGTACGACAGAGATGCCCTCTCTCCCCCTACCTTTTCATATTGGGAGCGGAGCTTTTAGCGTCTCAGCTTAGATGTGATAAAGCAATTGAGGGAATTACAATCTTTTCCACTGAGCATAAAATTAGTCAATTTGCGGACGATACAACATTGTTCCTAAAAAACATAAATTCTGTCACAAGAGCGATGAATATAATTGAATCTTTTAGCGACATCTCTGGCCTCAAATTGAATATCAGTAAAACTAAAGCAATATGGCTTGGGCCGTGGAGAACTAACCCGAGTAAACCCTTGGACCTAAATTGGAGTGAAGTACCCGAGCGTGCGCTGGGAATCTTCATATCTTACGATATAAAGGGAAACTATGAAAAAAACGTGGAGGCCAAAATTAGAAAATTAAGCACAAAACTGGATATTTGGAGTGGTCGCAATCTATCTCTATTTGGCAAATGCCTCATAGCAAAAGCAATCGGTATTTCACAATTGGTATATTCGGCATCCTCGCTCGATATTAATCCAGATGATATCTTAAAAATCAAAAAATCTATTTTTAATTTCATTTGGAACAAAAAAAAAGACAAGATAAAAAGAGATGTATTACGTAACGATTATGCTGACGGAGGTCTACGTGCTCCTGATCCTATTATTCTCTTCAAATCGCTGAGGTTAGCTTGGATCTCGAGACTCTTAATAAGAACGCAAAATCCAGTAGAAAAATGGAAATCCAACACACTTTTTCAAAAGGTACGGTGGACTAAATTTCCTGCTTCATTGCAATTTTGACACCAAATTGGTTGAAAAATCGTCAATTCCACACTTTTACAAGTTCATCTTACTTTATTTCCTTGAATTAAGGACCCTCTATAATTGCGCGAGTGGTCACGACTTATTCTTATTCAATAATAAGGATATTTTAATTGACCGAAAACCTTTTTGTTATAATGCATGGATAGAGAAGGGAATAATGTCAGTACACGACCTAATGGATAAAGACGGAAAACTGTTATGTTTCAAGAAAGATATGGGATTAAGACAAACTTCTTGAGTTATCTGCAGGTGCTATCTGCAATCCCAAAGCATATTATTTTGAAAGCGAGATCTGTTCAAATAAAACACACATTTCTGCCTGAAAATACTCAATTCCAACTGTCCCCCTCAGTAACAATCGATTTAATTAAATTGAAATGTAAAGATTACTACTGGCTATTTATCAATGGAACCAAGACTGTCCCTGCGGGTCCAAAAAAATGGGAGAAGGAACTTAATGTAGGAAACATTAACTGGGAGCAAAAGTTCATCCAAATTGGAAAAACATGTCGTGAGAATAAATTAAGGGAGTTCAATTTTAAATTAATTCATAGAATAGTTGTAACTAGGAAAGAACTATGTATTTATGGTATAGTAAACAGTAACAAATGTATTTATGGTGATGAACCAGACTCTATTTTGCATACTTTTGTCAACTGTCCTAAAACTAGATATTTTATAAATGAAGTAACTAGTTGGTTTAATAGAGTTCATAATTGCAGGTTGCAACCCTCTCTTACAAAGGAACTATTTGGGATTACTTCTAAAAATGACGCATCTACAAGCTATTTGCTTAAATTTAATCAGTGTCTTTTGTTTGCAAAATACTATCTGTACCATCAGAAATTAAATTCTAAATCGTGTAATTTAACTGAATTTGTAAATCAGCTTAACTGGAAATATTGTATAGGAAGCTTTGATAAGTAGCTTATACAGGGTAGTTATCATAGACTTTTTTCCTTTTTTTTTTCTTTTTTGTGTTGTGTGTTGTCCTTTTATATAACTTTTACAATGATGTATTGTTTTCACTTAAATAAAAAAAAAATCAATTTTAGTCTCCCGATCACCGTCGAAACCCGCGGGGGGACTCCCATATGAAAGGGGCGGGGATGCTCGTCGTCTCGCTTAGGGGTGTAAATTTAATATCCAAAACATCATCACCAATATTTGGGTATAGGGGTGCCGCTGAGGGTCTGAGACCCTGACCCTGTTTAGGACAAAAAAGAAACGAAAATACCTACCCTGTGTAGAACAACACCCTCTATTTTAGGACCCTGTCTAGGACACGACACGTGCGTGGTTATTAATCTGAGCTTTAAAAAAATAGTAGACGGATCTGAAACGAAAACGACTTCACCTTCGCATGAATATGCTAATCACCACAAGCACTACGTTAACATGAACCATACCCTGTTTAGGACAGACTCGCGTTAAATTATATACCCTGTTCAGGACAAAAATGCCAAAAACCATACCCTGTCCAGCGGCACGTCCCCGTATAGGTCATATAAGGGAGTACCCCCCCCCCCCCCCCCGTGCCGGGTCACGCTCATACAAAGCCTTTGAGCGGACAGCAAACTTTGTCTGAGTCACGCACCCCTTCTTTCACAAAATACTAAATAAGCTTATAACATGTGAGCCATAACGTCTTTAACAAATGCATTACTGCATCCTTGACATGACCTCGGTCAAAGTGATTGTTGACATAAAGATCATGTTCTATTTCTCATTTAATTAAAATTGAAGTTTTCCAGCCTGTGTCATTCAAAATTGATTATGCTTTTAGCAGCAAATCTTATCACTGAAAGACCAATGAACGATAGAAGAAAATCACGTTTCATTAATGTTTCATGTACAATGTATTGCTCAACTCAAATTCTCTCTTCTCACTCTTCGGGGCGTTATGTTATCACATAAATCATCCTTTTTTCCCAACAGACTAGAGATCCCAACGGCAGATGTCTACCCTTGGTTATTGGAAACGGTCCCATCAGCATAATTCGCTGAAATATCAGATTGCAAATGATCAATATGATCCAACAAAATTGAGGGAATAGTTTCCCAAATTCTGCATGTATTACAAAGCAGAAAGTTTTCCACTAATTTAGGCTGCTCTATCTAGTGTAGAAACTCTCTTCTCTGCAGAATCGAGGCATCTTTGTTTTCACGCTTCGCGCTCGTGTCTCGCGCTACGCGCTCACGCCCCAAAACCCGCTTGAGCGCCCCCGACCGAGAAGAATGGCTCGTTTTAGGCGTATACAGGCCGTAAAAATCACTTCAGGCCGGATTCTCGCTATGTCTTTCCGGCTATAATTTTTCGTACGGGTTTCACCCTTTTTAATCTATTAATACCAGCTACGAAAAGCGCGTGAAGCATTTCTCATAGACAAAGCAAAGACGTTAGAACCACTTGGAATCAACAGACGCGACGAACTTCATTAACTTTCTTATCACTAGTCAGTTTAGTTTATCACCCGTCAAACCCTTCACCAATCATATTCATTGTTTTTGTTATTCTTTAGTTTTTTCAAAACCACTTATATAACGGTTTTACAGTTGTAATCATTTATAGTGCTAGCCCCTGAAGAAGCTTTGTTTTGCAAAGCAAAATATTGGGCACTATTATATTCCACTTTTATTTTATTTTATTTGCTTCTGCTTCTGCTTCTGTTTTTCTGCCGTAAGGATCAGTTTGCCGTTTTTTTTTCCTTCACTTACTATAGAAATAGGTCAGTGTCTTTTAAAACCTCTTTAAACGCTCACAAGACAATTCACCCTTCACGCTTTCCTCCCACACCGCAATAAACGAATACCCTTTACACAAACAACCTTTTAATCAATTTATTAGCCTACGCACATCCGAATTTACTTCTCCTACACCACATATTACCTTATCTACTCTCAAATCTCCATAACTTGCGATATAGATCGTGTTTTGATTGCTTATTTCCAAATCACTGCGGTCAGTTAATATTGGTGGGAGTTGGTGGACGGAAGAGCCAGAACAATGGACTGTCTACAGGCGCTAATTTTTTTTCCTCCCCTCGTCTCGCGCTTGGCGCTCGTGTCGCGCTTCGCGCGAAATGCTTGTCATGCAGGCTAGGGTCTATTAAGTCACGATTTACTAAATTACTCTTTTAAACACGGATCAATCTCTGACACACAACGTCAAGGAATTATCCGCCTGCTTTACAAGAAGAACGACAAGTTAGACTTGAAAAACTGGCAACCAATTTCTCTGTTAAACACAGATTATAAAATTTGTACTAAAGTAATCAAACATGCGGGATTCCTGACCGCAGTATTTTTAAAAACCTTTTTCTGGTCCGGTGTGACGGAAGGTTTTGCCGGTGTAGGACTAAGGAAAGCTTTTAGGGGAATCGGCGCTTGATAACGGGGGAAAACTAACTCAAATGGGCAACTCGCTTGCAAAGGAGAGCCGTCTCTCTCGGTAGGTACGGGATCAAACCACGAACTGGTACGCAACAGGAAGGCGATCAAGAAACCTGACTTGCGGTTCCAACAGCGTTTATTCCTGACTTGTGACTTTACGATGTAATCCAACGATGTAATCAAACGATGTAATCTAACTAACAATTGCAAACTAGGTTCTTATATACGTAAGGTACAAGTGTTCAACACAAAGGAACATAATGAAAGTGTCAAGGGAAATTCTTTGAGCTCAGCAAAAGTAAATTTCAAAATATATTTTTAACCCAAGTGTCCATTGTTCATAAAACTATTTTTAAAAGTAATCTACATTTGAAAACCCTAAAACAAAGAAGTAGCAGAAAAGCCAAGTCAGCAAGCGGCTTTTTAAGCACGTAATGGTGTCGTATCATATACCATGCGCGATTTAGGGGTAACACTTATTCTATTGTCAAAACAATAGAATATAAGAACACAAAAGAACGACAATACAATAGAATACAATACCATAGAATATATTAGAATACATAATTTTGCCTAATACAATGGAAGTGTACAATGTACAATGGAGCTGACACCCTAAATCGGACATCATATGTCGTATCAATAGATTTGCAAGGTCGGCAAATAACTTGTACGGCACGTACTAGCGATGTACCATTATCGAGTTATTCACCTACAACAAAAGCTACTAAATTTAACTTCGATGAGTCAGCTAAACTATTCATACGGAAGAAACAAAATGACACCATTACTTGCCAAGTCGTTGATTAGTTAAATAAAACTGAAAAAACACCGTGAGTGCCGGACGAGACTAATTTAGAACAGTAATAACAACTATTGTGTGTACAGCTTGATACGTGAAAAATCAGCTAGACATGATAAATTTACTAACAAGGTGTCAACTTGAATAGTGGAACGAACCTAATTAAGAACGATAAATTAACTCAAGGTAAACTATTGTTCAGAAGGTAGTACATTTTAGTATGAATGAAAGCACGACCTGGTACAGTAATTGAATGCTTTTCTAAGAGGTTAAAACAATTAAGTTTGATTGTCAAAAACAAAACCCTGTTGACTTTTAGAAGATTAAATTTCGATGAATAGCACAAAAGCTTATAATAAAAGCGAATTTCATACTAAGCAAAACCTTTCACAGCTGAATGCGGAGTAAACCAAGCTGAATTGATCCATAGGAACTTTTTAACAGTGAACTCTCATAACTCATAACTCTCATATAACAGTGAACTCTCATAACTCCGAGGCGTCCGACACAACAGTCATTTGTATTACCGATTCAACTCCAGACATGTCCTCAAAAGAACCAGAGACCCGGGAGGCGGAGGGGGGGGGGGGGGTACCCAACAAAGTTTTGTACGGGGATGCTCTGCCCCGAGGTCCAAACCCTTACCCTTTCATATACCGTTTTTGACAGAAAAGGTACCTCTTTCATATGCCTTTCATTGAAAATGGTACTCCTTTCATATACCTTTCATTGAAAATGGTACCCCTTGCATTTAGCCTTTACGTGCGTCTGTTTGATATATTTTGAAAGACCCTTTTTATAATACTTAAATGGCAGTTTTCCCTACCTTTTTTATGCTTCAACTCGTATTTTCGCTACCTATTCCTATTCTTCCTGAAATCCCTACCCTTTCATATACTTCAACTCGTGAAATCCCGACCCTTTCATATACCTACAGCCTCAAAAAGGGACCCCTTTCGGGCGGAGCATCCCCGTACAGTCCATTATAGGGAGTAACCCCCCCGGGCCAGAGACTGTTATCATAATACTGTTACGTTTTTACAACAACGTACAATAATTCACTCACTAGTTTTCTCGTTGTTTATGTTCATATTGGCGCCAGAACAGCAACCATAACTATAGGAATTATACAAACCTCCGGTCAGGAAGTAAAATTGCAGTTTAATACCGATGCCTTGGATTTTATTTATACTTGACCAGAAATCCGCTTCCCATACTATTGCACAATCAAACCGTAATAGCAATGAATAGAAAAAACGCAAAGTTCATGCTATTTTGCTCTGCCATACTGCTCATATTAAAACACAAACTTTCCTGTCCCATTTAACTTTCTTAAAACGTCTCCATTAGTAAAATACACCGTGAAATTCTCAAACTACGTTTCCCAAGAAAACGCATTTAACCTATTTTTACCCTTTTAACTTTACGACAAATGATTGAAACTGATAGGTAACGTGAGATATCGAAATTTAAGAAGGACTAATACCTTTGCGGTAACGTAATGTGAGATATGACAAGTTCATGACAAGTTCTGACATCCCAATACCCTAGGGAAATTAACAATAGGTCCGGGGGTGCTCCCCAAAAATTTTAGGTGCAGTATGTGACGCCTTTGTTGAAATCCTAACCGGTTTAACCAACCATATCTTCAATGCCCTAATATAGCTTCTATAAAGAAGAAGGAAGAAACCCCCCCGGACAAAAGTCCACAAAATTTTGTTAACAACTTTTGTCCCTTTTTTCGTGACTGACTCCGAAATCTCGCTTAATGCGCATGCGCATTAACGAGATAAAAATGAATAAATGGAAAAAAAAAAACAATAACAATAAGTTACCAAACGGGGCTTGGGAACTAGTGAAACATTATTTGAAAACTATTTAAAGCTTTTTGTTTATTGTTTTGTACATTTACTGCCGTCTCGAACTTAACCTGTTCGGGTATCTCTATCACTTGTGGACAAACTTGCATTCGTTGGAGTTACAGTGAGTTTTTTTTCTTTTGGCCATCTATTTTCATATTGAAAGCGAATGTTGCTACGAAGCTGAACCCTTTTAAGCCCCAAAGTGTCCTCTGATTTTCTTCGATCCAGTCTCTTTTCGATCTGCTGAAGTTAGCCAACACAGTTTGTTCTTTCTCAAGTCAACCAGCGAAACAAATGGTAATTAAAAAAATATGTACAGAATATTTTGCCAGCCAGCAAGAATTCCGCTGCGGAACATTGAACAGATTCATTGAGTGCCCCTGTATAGTGCCTCCCTTGTTCCACAGACCAGGGGCCAATTGCATAAAACTTAACGCCAGACGTAACAGCTAACGTCAGACGTTCAGCCCAGTCAAAGATACTATTTTAACGTCAGACTTTAGCAGTTACTTCCGATGTTAAGTTCTATGCAACTAGCGCCAGAGTCTGAGTCCCTCATTTCCCTCAGAGATATTCAGAGTAAATGATCACGTGAGCGCGGATGAAATCTCCTGGGGATTCGCGCGCGCTCTCGTTTATATACTCGGTCGATTATCCCCTACACGACGATGTTGACGTTAATTTATGCACGCTCGCGATCAATTTTTGCAAAGATTCGTTGCGTCATTAATTATTCTCTAGTGCACTTAGCTTCAGTATCACATTAGTACAACATGTTATTGATATTTTGAAGAGAACAACTAAACCACATCTCGTTTTGTGCGCGTGGCCGGCTTTAAATGTTTTCAACCGGAAGGGTTACCGGGCGGTAGTCTCTTCTTCCTCTTAGCGATTTCTACCGTGTGAGTCGCACGAAAATTTCCTCCTACACGTGATCCCACTTTCTCCCATTTGTATCCTAGCGGTAGGCGATTTTCGCATGCCTCCGCGTGTTTTGGTCGCTCGTCCATCTCTGAAAGAAAATAAAGTGTACTCAGTCCTATTTACGGTTAATGCGAAAAACGGAAATCGCGTCATTTTCCAACAAAAAGGATCAGAGCAGGGTGATCACGCGAGACCTGATCATGTTAATTTACTGCTGACATCAGCAGCTGCTACAAAACGTGGACAGTTTGTCAACATAACAACTGTTATCTCTCTGACGTCTATATCGAAGTGCTCGCACAATCTCCTGAGCATTGGTATGCCAGATTTGTTCAGTTTGCCTTGCTTTAACAAGGTCACGGATATTACGACAGTCAAACACAATTGGATGTTGTCACGAAACTTCCCTCCGCACTTCCTTTGTTAGGTCTTCAAGGCTACTCTCGAACTCCGCGGCCTCGTCGTCATTTTCGTCTATACCATCCTTGTTCAGTAAGCTCTTTTTGGCAGAAAGGCGACTCAAAAAGCTGGTTATTTGATGGCTGGTAAGGAATTCATCGCTGCTGAATAATCGTTCTCCGTCACTTCCTCTTGCCTGTATCATATCTCTTGCAACAACATCTGGATCAGCTTTGCGACCCGTGGTCTCACCAATATTGCCGGAACGCTGTTGTTAAGTACTCTTTCTGTCTTGCATTAAAAATTGTTATTCGTATCTGGGATGATCTCAATGCCCAGCCCAATGGAAGAGTAGACTGTAGTGGCACTTCTTAGGCACTTCCTGGACATTTCGCACACAGGGGACGCCCGCCGTTTGAACATCTAGTCTCTCTGCATATCCATAGACGGCTTGGTCTAGGAGTGGTTCTCGTTCGAGAGCAAGGGTGTGTTTCTCAGAGACAACAACAACAACAGCAACTTTATTACAATTATTATTACAATTACAATTACAATTAATAAATTATTATTATAATAAATAAATAAAGTAAACTAAAAAGGAAAAAAGGAAATTTTTCACGCAACCCCCGATTAGCTTTGGCTAATCGAGGCGGGAGGTGAGGACAAGAAGTGCTGTTGCAGATTTGGGTAACGTTGGTAACACTTCATACATCTCTCTTCTGGGCAAGGAAAGAGATGAGCATATGGCCTTTTCTGTTTCTGTTTCTGTTTCTCCACTCGAGCTTTCACTGGAACCATCTTCCTCGCTTTCCAGTCTAGGGGCAGTTTACACTTGGAGTTACAGGGGTAAAATTTCCTGTAATAACTTCTTTATTTAGTCAGTTAAGCATGGAATTTCTGAATTTTCAGACGCATTCAGCTTCTTACAAGGAATGCGTTTTCCCTGGTCAATTCCTTCCAAAGCGTAATCATTGTCATTGTATTCCACTAAACTCCCTAAAGCTTGATTTTTAAAGAGGCTCTAGCTGTGGGGATCCACATGAAGTAACCCGGACCGACGACATTCCACCGGATGACGAAATGGCTTCTTTCATTTCATCCGACGTTTCGATTTTGTTTCCGGAATTCAGGAATTTATAGCTGCTCTGGATTTTATAGCTGCAGACTTCCTGTTGCAGGCCCCCTTCCCACCTTGTGGGTCACAGAAATGTATGCACTTCACAGTCACGCAATGAACGGCTTTCCAACTATACATGCAAGGCTGATTGTGTTACCGCAATAATGAGAATAATAACAACCAGCATTGTCTTGCCAGCAGTACACATATTGTAACTGTGGTATAACAACCTTCAAATCTTTGAGGATCTATTGAGGACGTCAGCCATAAAAGAGAGCACAGTACAGCTATCTTGGCTACAACTTCTAAACACATGGCATAGTGTGAGGGTTTGTACTTTCCATTACTGGTACTTGACCGTACTTCCCTTTCGCATGGCCACAGTCACGTGCCAGGGAATGTCACGTTTCCCAAACCAATCAGTTTGTTTTTCTCGGTATTTCCGAGGAATAAACAATGCCATGGCCCAGTCCTGTATAACTGATGTGTTGTCCAGATGTTGAAGGATGTCTAATCTTGCTTTATCTTGGTTCACCGAACACAACGAAATAATGCGATTTCCAGGCATTTACATCACGTTTTGCATTTCCGGCCATAGAGACAAGTTCATCGTGTATGGCCCTTTTATTATTGGAAAGATCTTCAAGACCCATCCCGTAGAGAAGGATATAACAACTGTTCCCAGAATAAGTTTAATTTCAGTTTCTACGTCGGTTTATTGACAAGGAAGACTTGACTGTGTGACCTGCGATGCCCCTTTTGCAGTTTAGTAATGGAATTACCTCAGCTGATCTGCTCCAATCTCTAGGGTCATAAGAGCAAGAACCTCCGACTAAAGAACTAAAAGACGGCACTTAACGTCTATGATGACACAAAATAGCAAATCAAATTCAGTCCAATTTACTTTCAAGCTTCGCTAATTAAATTTATCCCATTTTTAGATTTAATTTACTAATTCAATTTATTTACTTCAGTAAACAGCAATGCGATATCTAAGTCATTTTTCCTAGTTTATAGAAAACAAGAGGCTGCAAGCAGCCTTTACTCATGCGCATGCGTAAGAAAATTTTATGATATATTCTAAACATGATAAGAAGATGTCCGACATGGAGAAGAGTTACTCCTTTCATTCAGTCATCGTTCCTGCAAACCACGTTGTTTACTATTGAATGTTGTGGACATGAAGGCTGTACCACAATGAAGCCAGTGATTTTTCTAAGGCTTATATATACCAAACGTGAACATAGTAATGTATGTAGGGTTGTAGGAGATTCTGTCATGACACCTTAGTAACGCTCTTTTACCGGAAGTGTCAGTAGCCGGAAGTAACTAAACAGGAAGTGTAAATGGCGAAGACATGAACCGGAAGTCCACAATTTAAAATATGCGTGCATAAATTTGCATGCAAAATCGTGACACAAAAAATAAAAATAACAAGAAACACGGAGCCGAAACCTTACCTCATGCCGCTTCGCGCATGAGTAAAAATATTCTGTTGAAGCATTGAAGTGTAAGCATCTATACGACCTTTATTTTGGTGTACTGTGCATTCTACCAAAGACATAAGCAAAGTTAAAAAGTTAAACAGGTTTATGTCATCTGAGACCAGAGCCAACTGAACTGCATCCCGATATTTATTCCTGATTAGTGACAAATCTTATCAAAGCTTAAAAATTCCACCGCCCAAGTGAGAAAAAAAAAAAACATCATTCCCTTGTCAGTACAAAACCTTTATTGTATTTTAAAAAGAGAACAAATAAGTGCTCAAAACGAAATCGTTTTCAGTACGCTTTTCGTCGGGGCGGATATGTAAAAACCCGGCTTGGTGTCACGGTAACGCAA
This sequence comes from Cladopsammia gracilis, assembly GCA_022457155.1. Taxonomy (NCBI): domain Eukaryota; kingdom Metazoa; phylum Cnidaria; class Anthozoa; order Scleractinia; family Dendrophylliidae; genus Cladopsammia; species Cladopsammia gracilis. The sequence goes on along the minus strand of JAJGOT010000269.1, from coordinate 296,448 downwards.
CAACCGTTGTTTACTCGCCGTTGTAGAAATTTTAAACGAATTATGGTTATTTCAAAAGCGTCGTGTGAAGCATTATGAAAAAAAACCCAAGCTGATTCTAATACATTATCAAGAACAACCTTTAATTACTCCAATGACACAGTTTAAGAAAAAATCTGAATTATACCACATAGCGAGAAACACATTTGAATTTTAACGGTATTTGCGGGATCTTTTTCCGTTTAAAAATAAAGCAGTTTCCTGCGCATTTTTTGCTTTTATAAACAACAGTAAAGTCAAGTTATATATTTGTTCTAATTGTGCGGCACTTCCACTATTAATCAACGGTATAATAATCCTTAGGATTTTATTTTCTTGAAGAAGAAAAGTCATTGAAAAATATCAATTTCAGACTTGCGTGCGGGTACTTTCGGGATCGTTACGGGTCAAATTTGTTTTTCTCAGCTTTCTCAGAAATAAAGCGTTCCTAAAGAAAATGAAATGCATCAAATTTCTTCCCTACTCAGTGGCTCTTTGTAAGCAGAAAATAAGCGAAACTAATTTGTCGAGTGTTGCCATCAAATGCTCGGTATTTCCTGACCGTCGCTCTTATATATTTGGGTATTAAAATGCCCAATTTCAGCCTGTAGGTTCTTAAATCACTACGTTCTTATACGCGGGTGTTTACTGTAGTTTATGTATAAAAGCAAAACACATACCATTTATAGCGCATCAAGGCAGAGCTGTCCTCGATGAAATTCAAGATAACAAACACGACTTAATTTGAGCACGATAAACATGTCTCCAAAACTTAAGAGAACACAAAGGAAAAAACAATCAAAAATTGATATCAACATAAATTCCCATCGAGAAATGTAATTTATTTTACCTTTAAGTCACTGGACTGCTTGGAAATTCGTCAAAACTCCGCTTCTTCGGGTTCTGAAATCCGTAATAAAAACAAGGCATCTCCCCGCATTGCTCCTGCATTGATAAAAACGTATGAGGGTTCCTCGAAGCAAGGTTTTATCCCTAAAAGCTCTTCTTTTTCCACTAAAGCGGCTTCTGAGTATCCCTTAACCCTATCCAGACCGGGGGGGGGGGGGGGGGGGGGGTTTGGAGCCCGCTCGAACTTTGAAGTTGTGCCGTTTCAAAACGCTCGATGCAATGACCACCAAGTTGGTGACTTTTCCTAAAAATTTATCTGGAAACATTTTCCCGTTAGCGTCCTTCGTCCACCGACATTGACGTTTCCATAGTAACCGCTTTTTGACACCTATGTTTTACAAAATTAGCATTTTTCTCTTTAATCAAGATTATTTCAAAGTTTTCTTATTCAATTGATATTTTCCACTTAATTTAGCGATAATTGATCAAATTATGTATAATTGTTTATTAATGAAGGTTAATTAACAGTAATTTTAGGAAAATCGGGAATATGTTTTAATATTTGTTCATATTTTGGATTGTAAAACATTTGCCCACAATAAACTAAGCTTTAGCAGTCCATTTGCTTTATTTTTCGGTGTTTTTACCGAAATAAACACGTTTGGACTAATTCAAGATGGCGGATCCAAGATGGCGGATAATGAAATGGGAAATTTATTTCTAGTATATTACCTGTCTGTGTAATTCCATTATCTCTAAACATTTATTGTCAAAATATCATAAAAACATCCTTTTCACTTGAGAAAGCTTTTTTGAATTCATTAGGTACATGAAAAGCCATAATTTGCAAAGTTAACTGTTCCAGTTTTTAAGAAAATGTACTTATCACTTCTATGACGTCCATGCTGTTACCATAGCAACAAAGTTTACGAATCCATTAACTTTTACTGCTGCATCAATATGTGAAAGTTTGGTATGAACACTACCGTTTGTTTCAGTGATATGCCTTATAGAACGTTACAGTTGGTTATTTCATTGTATATGACGTCATAATAACGTCACTGTTATTGTTAACAACACCAACAGTGTTAGTAAACATAAGACTATTATCAAATAGGTAGCTGTCAAAGTCTTGTTGTTATATGTTCGAAATTGAGAAAATATTGATGAAAAACTGTTTTAGCCAATAAAATCGACTATATGACGTCATAATGACGTCACGTTACGTCATTATGACACCAAAATATCTGTAGTTACTAGAATTCATGACAACATTATCCTGTGTAAATTTGGTGTCCATAACATAAGCAGTTTCAAAGTTACACAGGGGGGGGGGGGGGGGCTTCTGGAGCCCCACCCCGGTCCCAGACGGTCAAAAAAAGCCCGGTCGGAATAGGGTTAATTAGTAACTGCGAAAAAATGCAGGGAAATAACGACTTTACTTCTCCGCTAAACACTGCGAAAGATCCAACTTTTAAAGTGTTTACCGAGCTGACGGCTGTGTAGCCATCATATAACCTTATTATTCAAAATTGAATCCTTTTTAAATGCACGCCAAAATTGCACAATATAGAACAGTAAACTAATGATATTAAGCTTTTAAACTAAGGTGAAAAGGTCGGAAGCACAAGAATTAAACTCAAAAGAGTTTAGTTGTAAACAAATGCTTCGACGAGCTACTAGCTTCAATTTAAAACGACTCAGGTATATTAAGGCATGGGTCAACGGTTATTTAAAAAAAGGTAGGGGTGGTCTATCTTCAGAGGCTTTAGCCATAAAAACATAAAACTTTGGAATACTGAAGAGTTTGCAAATACAGTAATTTTAAGATATAGAAGATATGCAAATTAGGTCACGTGACTTGACACGGCCACAAAAACCAAAATCAAAGATGGGAACAGTTTATGACAACCGTAACTAAACTTCACTACTATCAAAGAAGTCCTAAGAGGAGAAACGAAAGATCTGTGCTTGGAAATTGTTGAATATTTCACTATGTTTGAAAATATAAGGTACTTTGTACTAGTGCCCAGTCCCCCATAACAGTTATTTATTTTTCCTGCCATTCTTTTAAACTATCTTAAAGTTTCCAAGCACAGAAATGATGTACCTTGTGGCCTTAAAATCATAAAGCTGATGACATACTCCAGGAAATAGTAAAAAAATGTTCCCATTTTGGGTATAAGATTTTTCAGCTAAAAATAGCCCTGACAAGTCACGTGATTTAATTTCCATATTTTCTGCGTACGAAAATGACCACATTTGCAAACTGTTTATTCTCCCAAAGTTTTTCGTTCCTACGGATAAAGACTCAAAAGATAGACCACCCCCTCACTTTTTGCGTGAAATGGCAGGAGACCCATGCCTTAATTCACTTGAGGAAATCAGGTTTAAAAATAAGCACAGCTCTATATTCCTCCAAAAACGCTTGATTTGCAGAGTTACGCAGCCTCAAATGCGGTCTTGACCATTGTTTGAAAAATGTGAAACCTGTATTGAGTAGCAAACCGCGAAAAAATGCATGGAAATACTTTTAAACGATTTTCTCCGCTAAACACAGCTCCAACTAACGTGTTTACCGAGCTGACGTCACATTGGCCATGTAGCCTCGCGAAAAACACAGCCTCGCTTTGGTTTCAAAATTGCCCAACGCGGGCGGCGCGGGCGCCGGCACACGCACGCGCCCGCGAAACATTCCGCTAGCCATGACCATGAAAAATGACGGGCATAGGTTCAATGAGTATGGGCTGCGCAGCCGGGCCTTTGGCCCGGCGAGTGCTCTGCTATAAGTGTTTGATGCTATAACACCAGGAAAGAACAATCCAATCAAGCTCCAAGAACACAAATCTAGGTATTTTTTTAATAATGAACAAAGGGGCTATTAATCAGATGACTACAACAAGACAACTGAATTACTTGTAGATCCAATGTAAAATCCCCCCGCGAAGGAAAACATGCGCTGAAAACGGAATTTCGCAGATCCTACTTTTGCAACAATAAGTTTAAAAGCTTTTAATACCACTGAGCCAAAAACGCGAGGAGAAAAAGTTAAGGAAGGGATCTTCAAAGCATTATCACAGTGACGGATCCTGGCTAGAGATATGGCGGAGGTCAATATCATTTCATAGCACGAGTCGGTCATGATAATTTATACAACATTAAATCGAGAACAGCAGGTTAAGTGAACACGATTCGAATTAATCTGAAGCGTGAAGCAAAGGAAATAGGAGACGTCTGCACGCAGGTTTAAATAATCACAGCTGAGTTAAATTCTGATAGGAGTCAAGTTCAACAGAACGCAAGTCAAGATTGGGTCACAGTCAAAAATTAAACAAGCACAATAATCCCAGCTGAGTTAAATTCTGACAGGAGTCAAGTTCACCAGAACACAAGTCAAGATTGGGTCACAGTCAAAAATTAAACAAGCACAATAATCCCAGCTGAGTTAAATTCTGACAGGAGTCAAGTTTACCAGAACGCAAGTCAAGATTGGGTCACAGTCAAAAATTAAGCAAGCATAGTAGTTTATTTATAGCCAGTAAATACGAAATTAATAAACACATGAGCTGTGCCTAGGAGCCATAATCGAGAAACGGTGACCGAAACTCTTTTTCATTTCTTTGAGCTGCCTATCCCCATTAGAAGGTCAATTTGTGGTATTTTTAGCCCAAATTGTGTCATCGCGAGTGACACGCGTGCGTCTGCGGGGATTATAACATTTTCGGTACGTTCAAAATGGCGTCCAAAGTTTTACTTTAATTTTAGGATTGATTTTTGCATTGGTAGACGCTTTTATAGGACTCGAATAGGGAACATGAAACACTCGATACTAGTTTTAGATAAAGTTTGAATCAAGGCATCCATCACATGACTCGTATGAAAAGGCCGGAAGGCGCCAAAATCACGGTGGCGCTGGGTCGCTTGAGTTGAATGAATGAAGTTAGAGAAAGAGTAAAAGTTGAAAAGTCTTTCCTGAGCTGCGATATTCAGCTAATTCATACAGTCATTTCCATTCAAAATGGATTCAGGAAAACCCCCTAAAGCTATTTTGTAATGCTGGATTGTTGAAAGATCTCAACAGTGAACACTAACCTCAACGGTTTGAGAAAATTTGTAACTCAACTGACGAAGTTCTTGCTTATTTGTTCGCGGTGTTCATGTCGGCTGAGATCAGCTTGGAAACAAAATGACTGACACATTCATTGTGTATGTATACAGATGGACTTTCTACATGGAAATGTAACGGTTGTTTTCTTGTGTGCAACAGCTTATAAACAGCTAACATTCCTTCAATTATTATTGTTGACGTTCCGTGGAAAACCAGTATAAATTCAAGGTTTGAATTTTCACCATATAGTTTTATAAACAGTTGGATAAAGCATACGCGGGCTTGTTAAAATTAGCATGCGACCTTAAAATTAGTTAAATATGTTAATTCAGTATTTTTATGGTTGTCATTTTGATACAGTTTTGTTCATTTGTGGCACCTGTGAAACAGGAAAGCGCATTTTGGCCTTGCACAGCATTTTGGATGTATTCAGTTTCATTTGTTTTCGTTATGTTTGTCGTTTTTGTTACGTTATGTTTTGATTCAGTTTGTGCGGCCAGGGGGCCGTTTCTCGAAAGACCCAGTAATTACCGGGCCCGGAAAGCTGTTTTATTTTCATTGAAGATCGAGGTTTCAATAGTTTTGCAGATAATAAGATAAAACTATCAGTTAGCAAAACAAAATGGACTGGTTTGTTCGCTACGATCCGCGCTTTTAATCTTTAGATTTTGATTTCAATATTTGGCTTCGGGTCCGAAAAGTTACCAGGAGTTTCGAGAAACGGGCCCCAGGTTGGTGTTACCACTGTTAATGCGGCCATTTAAAAACAGAAACTGTTTGGTTGGATTACGATATTAGGGACTTGCAGCTAGGATGAAGTCTTGGACTAGCTAAGGAAAAAATCGACTGTTACACTCTATAAGTTTCAAGGATGAACTGCTATTTGGTCTAGGCTTCAAATGAATATATCTTAGCAACGAAATCAATGAAAATACAAACAGTATGCTAAGAAATCAGGTTCACACATTCTAGTTACTGAAAACGTATATAACATCATCAAGACAGAACTACATCTACTCAAAACTTGGTGTCAAACTATAAGAAGCAAATACAAATAGTGTAATCAGACGTACAAAATCTCCAACTTTGATAGATTAGAAAATATTCCAGGCGGCAGAACATGGATTTCATTTTCATCTAAGCCTCTGCAAGAAAAAGGGAAGCATGTATTATTTCATAACTTGTACTGTAAATGCGAAGTTAATTTTATAATGAATTGCAATTTTTTCACGTATACGACATATTCCCTGCGATCCTTTTAGAATTGCTACAACCACCACAAATATTTTCGCCCATATATGACGTCATAAAAGGATAAACCTTGCGAGTGAGTGTGTTAAATAATGTTTTCAATTAATTTGTTTGTCTGCTTATTATTGTTCTAGTTATCCTGCAACTACATTGTATATCACACCAATCACAGTGTCATATAAGCGGGTCCTAACATGATGTGTCCCAGTGCTAAGTAAGACGTACTAGTCATTTTTGTTAATATTTTACTATACTGCCAAAAACAAATAACAATCAAGTCAGCACACTTACAATCTTTTCAACGTCCATTGGTTCGAGAATAATTGTGCAGGAAGCTGTTGAATTTTATTCCCCCAAAGCAACCTGTAAATGAAAGAAAGGATACATTTCTGCGAACCTTTCTTAATGGATGAGACAAGCTGAAAGAATTCCAGCAAAGTTAACTTTCTGCAGCAGTCATGCAATTTGGTACCTAAGTCAAGATTGGATCATAACTAAAAAACTTAACAAGCTTAGTATTTCATAGGCAGTGAAAAAAAACTTATTAAAAACATGAACTGCGCCAATAAAAATTGCGGAAATTCCAGCCGAAAAATACTAAAGTAAATTAAACTTAAGTAACTGCATAAACGAATAGCCTCATGTACTCAAACTTTGGTGTCGATTAGAGTCAAAGAAAACAAATATAACCAGATGTTAAACCATAAAGTTCATTTGGGTGGTAACTTTGCAGTTTGTTACATGGAAGCCAAAGTATGTTCTTGAAAAACCAATCAACATGATTTTCGCTGTGGATGGCACAGTAGAAAAAGAGACCTGTAAATGATGTTTGATTTTACACTTTTTAGTACCGTACCATTTGTATCCGAGCGGTTTCAAAATTCTTCTGTACTGTAAATGGGCCTTAAATGGGCCTTTTTTTGCTGCCAAAATTCTGAACTTGAAGCATTAAGAAAGAGATAATAGAAAAACGCGCCAGAGCATTCTGCTTAAGGGAAGTGTTTGTTTATTGACATGTTTTCGCATTTTCGTGAAATTCGTGAATTTCGTGAAATTGTAAATATTGGAAACATACATAGAATTTTCGGTCATTTATAGTTTCTGTTTATATATAGAATGACTTTTAATCAGGTGCCACATTTATATAATTTATCCTTAATTAAAGTTGAACTATTTTCGTGTTTCGCTCGAACCATGATTTGAATGTGTAAAATAACCCGTTGTTTAGTGTTAAAATGACTTTAAACTAATCGTGATCATCTGAGATATAGCTGTTCAACAACAACAAAAGCATTACAACATAACAAAATAAAATTACAATGGTATAACAAAGAAAGGGAAAGTACAATTAAGATACATCAGTCTGGATTGAAAATTTGATTATTGCGGAAATCTAAGCATGAAAGAATGAATTTCAATTATTGAATATTTACAAAATAATTACGAGAGTTCATTAATTCATTGGTTACTTCTGAAGGAGATAACTGTTTTATATTTGGTAGGTGATACCCTATTTTCCTATAAAATCCGTCCCTAAGAATTGAGTATTTAGGACAATGAAAAAGGAATTGAATTTCATCTTCAATTTCATTACCTCCACAAGTAGGGCACAATCTATCATCTCTTGTGATTTGTTCATATTTACCAGTTTCAATCATTAATTTATGATTACTAATACGAAATTTTACTAATTGTTTTCTGTCATTTGATTTCCTTGTAAGGTCTAAGTAATGAGAAGGCGTATATTCGTTCTTAAAGATATTATAGAATTCGAGTTTCTTAGAGTGTTGAATGGGATGTCGCCAATATAGGATATATTTTTGTTGCATTAAGTTTACATAATGTTTGATTTTAGTGTCAGTTAAGAAACTAGGGTCAAAATCAGGCAACTTATAGAATTCGGATATCCTTATAAGATTAGAGTAGAAGCTATTTTTACCAGAAGAGTAAAGATCTGCTGGCATTAAAAAGATTTGTTTAACAATAGAGTTATTGTCCTTACTTTGAAGGTATAAGGTATAATTAATTTTTTTCTGATTAATAGCTATAATAAGAGGAAATCTTCCAAGTTCAGCTCTACATGCCACATTTGATGTCGTATTGCTTACTTCTAGATAACGCTTGCAGAATTGTAAATGGATTTTTTCAATCTGCGAACTGTCCCAAGACTTAACATCCGGTTTTGCGTACACACCCCAGACTTCGCTATTATATGTCAAAATTGGGGAGATCATCGTGTCAAAGATTTTACTTGCCAGGAATGGGGACAATTTACTGAAATTTGTATGTTTTCTTAGACTGAAAAGAGCGTGAAGGGCCTTCTCTTTTAACTGGTCAAGTGCCATTGAAAAGTTACCCGTTGAAGAGATTACTGACCCTAGATAAGTGTAGTTTTGGACGATTTCAATCATTTTATTGCCTATGTGAAAACTAGACTCAGTACATTTCTTAGCATGTTCAAACAACAATGATGTTCAAACAACAATGATGTATCTGTAGATTTAAAAATAATTGCATGGGCCTCTCGAGTGAATTGTTATTTTTTAACAGCGACGGCAATGTCTGTGATTTATTCGGGTCTCCGCGGCATAAAACTAGTACAGACCACGTGAAACCTTAATTAATCGTAAAAAAAATGAAATTATTATTTTGGATCAAACGAATTGCATTTTTATGACTGCTAATGCAAAGGCTTTTTATATAACCCCACATCACCATTTCGAACCAACACCCAACTTATATTAATGCAGCTCCCTTTGAGGTTTTTCTCCTATTTATTCAAGAACATTTATTTTCAGCACATGTCATTTTCAGTAGCTGTTCGATTATTTCCGAGACATATTTTAGCAAAGTTTTGGGAGAATCGGTTCCTATGGAAACCAGTTATCACGTCATCAGTAGCAAAACGTCAAGCCATTTTTCGTTGAAAGTTTTTCGTCTTTTTTTGAAGCAAAATGTTAAATTATATCATTTTCAATTTCCGCAAGTAGTAGTCTAGGGTCAGATTTCAGCCCCGCGATGGATTTCCCTTGGATTTCCCGCATACTAATTTGGATTTTCCGCATACTAATTTGGATTTCCCGCATACTAATTTGGATTAGGTGCCTAGGTGCCTAGTCAATGACGTCACAATATGCCTTCCTGCATACTAATTTGGATTTCCTGCATATGTAATAAATTGCCAATACCTATTCCTATAGAGCGTATGCACTCACGTGGCAAGCAGCTATGCAAATTTATTGGAACAAAAGAAAGTGTTAACATAAGAAAAGCGTTCAAATCCCACAGGATTGTTTTGGTACACCAACATGGCCGCCGTTCTATTGTTTTGGTACACCAATATGGCCGCCGTGACGTCATGTGCATACGCTCTATACCTTTTGTGTTATTCTGAAACAATAGAAACAATAGGTTTGCCCAAACGTGACCAGCTCTATTCACACCCTGATTGGATCTTAACATTTGTATTGTCTGTTTGAATAAAAAGCGCAGATTTTTTTGAAAGCATTATCATTTCTGAGTCAATTTGAGCAAAGCGTATTTTTTCCAAGATGTTTTCAAACATTCAAGTCGAATCGAGCTCTAAACCTCTTTTGACAGTCGATGAAGTTGAAAAAGTCCAAAGGCAAAAGATAGCTAGTCTTGTTGGTCATGTCTTCCAGCTTACGTATGCTGCGATGCTTGATTCTCTCATACAAGAAGCAAAAGTGAATCGCTGTTATGCTTGCGCTATTGACCATCCAAGTCAAAGGCAACACTCGTGTCTCATGATGGATAGCGAAGATGCGTGGATATATTACCGAGAAGATGTGGTGGAAAACATCGATCTCAACATCGTTCTGAAAACCGCCGAGAGTGTGTGCAGCGCTCTTGGTTTCAAGTTAGCCAAGTCGTGGGAAGCGTACGTGACTGAATTACCAAAGCTGCCTTGGACCAGTATGTACCTTACCTCCTTGGAACTCGAAGATTGCGGAGAAGATCTTAAAAGTCGTATCCTGTATACTATTTACTACGGGCCTTGTGGCTTGAAGTGCAAAGATCCCAGTGCTATGGAAATTGACAGCCAAGTTGAAGTTCAATGCCCTGAGACTGTTGTTAGAAAAGAAGAACAACCAATGGACCTTGACGTTGTAATTAATGCTATTCAAAACAAATTGTGTCTATAAAAGTAATAAAGCATGTTTATTAGAGTCAGTGTGTGTTTGTCTCTTTCTCAGTTAACATGGGTTTAACGCCTTCTTCGCTTCGATTCCGATTTGACCTATACCGCCTTGTAGCACAAAGTATAAGTTTTACTACACCCGAAATTATGTTATCGAAGGAGGGATTTTGCGATCTACCGGGGTCGAAACTAAGCAAGTTAAAACAACTCCATTCTGAAGTATTCACGCAAGTTAATTGGGGAAGATTATTGGTATTTTTAATTTTGCCGAACAATTAGGATTGACCGAGGAGGACTGGGAACGATTATTCCAGTTTCTCGTTCCCACTCTCACCCAGATAGGAGAATAGACATATAAGTGAGCACTGCGGAAAGAATAGTCATTTGAGTTCCGATCGTCAGAGAAGTCACTAGTGATGGGTTGCTGCCCACCTTCACCCTCCCTTACACTAGAGAGGATTTTTAATCGCATTCGTTGTGTATTTGCTTGTTGTGGTGGTAAAGTCATTGTACAAAACTCTGAGTTTTGCGATGGAGAAAACTCTCGCCAGCATTTACCTCGATCCGAGTCATCCCGCAAGTTTCGGTGGTTTGGATGCTGTTTACAGGGCGGTCAAAGAGAAAGGAAAGAGCAAGATTTCTCGTAAACAAGTTGAAGATTGGTTGAGTCAGCAAGACGTTTATACGCTTCATAAACCCGCGCGTAGACATTACAAGAGAAGTAGAGTCATTGTTCCCGGCATAAATGCTCAATTCCAAGCTGATTTGGTGGATGTTCAAAGTCTAAGTCGATATAACAAGGGTTACAAATACCTCCTCACTTGTCTAGATGTCTTTAGCAAGTATGCTTGGGTCCTTCCTTTGAAGACAAAAGAGGGTCAAGAGCTAGTCAAGGCCTTTCGAACGATTCTATCTTCTGGTCGCAAACCGCTTAAACTTCAAACGGATCAAGGCACGGAGTTTCTTAATCGTGTGTTCCTGAAGTTTCTTCGTGACAACAACATTGATTTTTTCACAACTAACTCGGGATTAAAGGCGTCGGTGGTTGAAAGATTCAACCGTTCTTTTAAGGGAAAAATGTACAAATTTTTTACCGCTAAAAACACACTTACGTATATAGATGTGCTACCACAGTTAGTATCATCTTACAATCATACCTACCATCGCAGTATTAAAATGAAACCAAGCCAGGTTACCAAGGCCAACGAAACCAAAGTATGGGAAACGTTGTATGGAGATGATGTACACAAGCTTGTTCGTTTCAAATTTGCAGTGGGGGATCGTGTAAGAATCAGCAAAGCGAAGCGACTCTTTGAAAAGTCTTACCTTCCCAACTTTACCCAAGAAATTTTTACTGTGTACAAACGAATGTCGCGTCAAGTACCAGTCTATAAACTGAAAGATGATGCAGGGGAGATCTTAGATGGAACATTTTACGAATCTGAACTACAGAAAATTATCAAGAATGACGATGTTTATCGTGTGGAAAAGATCTTACGCAAGAGAAAGCGTAAAGGCTTAGTTGAATATTTTGTAAAATGGAAAGGTTACCCAGATAAATTTAATAGTTGGGTAGCGGAAAGTAATATTTCAAAGTTGTAAAAGGCATTGTGTGAATAAAGGTATGATTTTATATGAAATAGTTGTAGCGTGGTAAATTATAAAATAAGCCCTCCATATGTAACAATATCATTTGACTTCTAGTCATCATGGAGGTAACACAGTTTTATCTACATCTCCCCAGTAATAGTAGTCTGGACAAATTTCCAAATAACACATTAACAGAGTATCGGGTTGGATTACCACAGACCATTAATCTGACAGGCGAATGGGAAGTGGCGTTAACCGAAATCCACTATCCACATAGCTGGAATAATGTTCAAGACTTTAGATTTTTCGTTCGGAATGAAAAACTCCACGGTATGTGGGATACCCTGATAATTTCACCAGGCCATTATCCTACCATTCAAGATATCCTTGCAAAAATGAAAGAGTCGATCGATAACGAACACCGTTTCAACAATGATGTGTCATTTTCCTATGATACTATCAGTAGAAAGGTGACCGTTCATGTGCAAAATAACTCCGAAGTGAATTTTGACAAATTCGGATATATGCTGGGATTTTCACCGGAACAAGTGATTTCAAAGACAACCAAGGGTCCTAGAGAAGTGGATTTGGAACAGGGTTTTCACGATCTTTACATTTATTGCGATATTATTCAACCGCAATATGTCGGAGACACACTAGTTCCCTTGCTTCGAATTATTCCCGTGGAAGGGAAAGATGGGGAACGAATCAGCAAATCATTCGTGCGCCCGCAATACGTACCTGTCAGCAGAAAGCAGTTCGAGACGATCGAAGTCAATATAAAGCGGGACACCGGAGAGTCTGTACCATTTGAGTTTGGGAGAGTGTTGCTAACACTTCATTTTCGTCAGAGTCAACCTCCGTACTTTTAAAGAGTGACATGAAGAAAATTCATACGCCAAATCACAAGTTGTACGAACAGTATTATTTAGATCAAGCCAAACAAAAAGGTGGAAATTTACCAGCCTTTCATGGAGCTCGATTTCAGCGAGGATATGGCTTAGGTTCCATATTTAGAGGTCTTTTTCGCTGGGCTGTGCCTCACCTGAAACAGGGTGCTAGAATACTTGGTAAAAAAGCGTTGCAAACCGGTGTCAATATTGTTCAAGATGTGATGGATGGAAAACAATTAAAAACGGTGGTTGGCAAACGAGCCAAACAAGCTATCAGTGAACTTGCTTCCCAGAATTCCTCGCAAGCGCAGTCAGGTGCGGGTCAAAAAGCTACAAAAAGGAAAGCACAGCCTAGAAAAAACAGTTCGCCACCAGGCAAGAAATGGAAAACATCTCCGCAGCAGAAGAAGCCCGGACAAAATTTGGAATATTTTTTTTCAAAGTAAGCATGGCTTTTGTTCATCACGAATCTCAAGAGTGTACGAAATCGGAACTCGATCTTTTCACGATTCCGGCTACACAAACATCTATCACCAAGGGACAATGGATTGAATATCATCCCCTTAGTAACATTACTGACAGTGGTCCGATCGAATTTAATGTCTCGGGAACTGGGGAAGAATATTTAGACCTAGCACGAACCCAGTTGTTTGTTAAAGCCAAGATTACTAAAGCAAACGGTACCGCTTTAGACCTAAACACGGAAGAAGGGCCCGTGAATCTTTTTCTCCATTCCTTGTTTTCACAAGTGGATGTGTCTTTGAACGAGCGACTTATTTGTCCATCAACCAATACCTACCCTTATCGCGCCATGATTGAAACGTTGCTGAACTACGGGGAAGAGGCCAAAACAAGTCAATTGTCCATGGCTATGTTTTACAAAGATACCCCTGGAAAGATAGATCGATGGATGCAGTTAATCCAGTGGCTGAAGATGCCGATGCAAACATGGGTTTAAAAGCTCGCTATGAATTTACGAAACAGAGTAATTCGGTGGACATGATGGGACCGATACACAGCGATATTTTCTTTCAAGACCGGTTGATACTGAACTGAGTCAATCTGAGAATCAAGCTCAACAGAGCCAAGAATTCGTTCTGCTTGCTGTCATCAGCTGGCGGTGCCAACTTCAAGGTGGTTATCACAGAAGCAATCCTATACGTTCGCAAAGTTAAAGTAGCCTCTTCCATTAGTTTGGGACATGCCGCTGCGCTAAAGCAAACAACTGCCAGTATCCGATTCGCCGAGTCGACTGCAAAGTCCTTTCCATACCACAAGCATTCAGTAATTTCACCCCAGATAATCTTTTCCTGGGTCACATTCCGAAGCGCCTAGTACTAGTATTGGTGGACACAGAAGCATTTAACGGTACTTACACCTCCAATCCCTTTAACTTCAAACATCACAACTTAACTCAAGTGGGTGTGTACGTGGATGGAGAACAAATTCCTCGAAAACCCTTGTTTCTCAAATTTGACGAGGCCGGTGGTCAGAATATTATAGCTGGATATCAAAGCCTTTTTTCCGGAAGTGGAAAGCTAGCCCAGGATACAGGCAACCAGATAAATAGAAGCGATTATGGTTCTGGTTACACCGCTTTCTGTTTTGACTTATCCCCAGATCACTGCGCGGGTGAACATTTTGAGCTTATAAAACAAGGCAACCTTCGAGTCGAGCTTCATTTTAGTCAGCCACTTGCCAACACAGTGAACCTCATCGTCTACGCCGAGTTTCAAAACGTGATTGAGATTGACGCTAATCGAAACGTTTTGTTCGACTTCACAAACTAGAATGGATACCGTTCAACTGACGCTTATTTTGAGAAAGGATAAATATACTCGAGGCGTGTTTCAAGGAGTGTATCCTTCAGACAAACTGCCAAACAGTGTTTCATCCTACCCAGCCCTGTTCATTGCCAATGTGGATACAAGTGACAAGCCCGGATCCCACTGGGTTGCGTTTTATTTCACCAAGGATCGCGAGGGAGAATTTTTCGATTCTTACGGATTACCACCAAGCAATTATACCGGAACATTTACTAATTTCTTGAAAAGTAATTCTACCCAGTGGACGTTTAACTCTGTGACATTACAAAGCATAACCTCAAAAGTGTGTGGGCATTATAGCTTGTACTATGCCTTATTTCGCTGTCGCCATGTTAGCATGAACACCATTGTACATAGGTTTTCTAGCAATAAACACCGAAATGATTTTCTTGTAAAACGCTTTATCGAAAAACACTTCCCTTTAAGTCTAAAAAAGTATCATACCCATGTAAACAAACAAGGATCAAATGTACAACACAAAGTTCAGTAAAGACACCATGTAATTTACTTTCAATGTATTTTATTGAGTTATTAAAATAAAGAATTGATTACAATAAAAAAAAATGTCTCTTGTTATAATCGTAACCAGCGAACGGCTTGAGGGCGTGGACTTGCGATTCTTCGCTTTTGCTTTTTCGCGGGTGAGGAGGAAGGAGGTGGGGAAGGAAGCCAACGAGAGGGACTATTCGGAGTCTCATCTCTCACTCTTGCTTTAAACTCCCGGATGGCACTCTGCCTCTGGGGATTGCGCACTAAGTTTTCAGGGACGTTCATTCGCGCCAGACCTCTCGCAAACACTGACCATCCAACAGTCTCAAATCCTTTGCGGTGGCGTACTATATCGTTGACTAAATCCACTACGTGAGACCCGGGTATCGGTTTGTTTTCGTACAACAACTCTCCTTTTTCATTCCACTGCAATACATCTCGGTTTTGTTTTATCTTATCCAAGAGTTGTCTAGCCCCAGCTTTGTACATCTTAGGTACACTTTTCATGACTTCGTCTTCTACCGCCGTAGGTAAAGTTTCCACTTCGGTGTCTGTTTCTTCACTTTCTTCTGGTTTAGGAGTTTCCACGGGCTTTGGGGCTGTTAGTTTGACTTGAAGTGGTTGTCCTTTTCTCTGATCGTAATAAGTCAGATAGCGCTGTAACACCTGATTGTACAGTCTCGCTTTTTCGTCATCATCTAGCTCTTTACTGGATAAAGTCTGTCCCATTTCACTGTCTAAGTTTTTTAAAGTTTGAGTCACAGGTGGGGTTAATATCTGCTGGCGTTGTTGCAATCGTTCCAGGGTGTTCTCGGGAACGAGAACCATGCGCTTGGTATGATTCATTTAGGTAAGAATGGAGCTTAATACACGAAGAACGGGTGGTAACAAAGCACTTAAAAAGTTTCCTCCGTGTTGGACCAAGATTTTCTTTTTCTTAGCAACGGGCGTACTTTTTTCAGCTAGAGCAATCAAGGATTTCTTGTGGGTTAAAAGTTTTCTCTTGGTGGGTTTACTGACAGGCACAGTTTCTTTCAATACGTTGAGAACGCACTCACAAATGGTTCTTACTAAAGCGTCGTCGGCTACTTTCAAAATCGCTTTACGCTGCGCTGGAGTACACTTGGCAAGGAGTTTAAGAAAGTCGTGGTTCTTTCTCAGTCGCTGGGCCATGCTCAACTGATTTATGTCACTGTGATGCAGCCTTTTTATCCCTTTTGGATGTAAGCGAATGGGTGTCCCCAGGGAAGATGTTAGTTTGCAACCGGAAGTCGGCAGGCGTTTCCGGTTTCAGATCGCATAATAAGTACCCATAAGGTCTTTTGGTTGCATCTTGGAAGGCTTCTTGCATATATTTTGTATGACCGGGAAACATCTGTTTTGCTAAATGGGTCACTTGACTTCTATCGCGTGGAGATTTAAACAGTACTAAATAATGACAGTTTAAGCTCATATCTCTTAATTCTTTTCCGCGGTGAAAGACGTTTTGCAAAATAAAGATGACACTCAGATTGCGATGATGGCAACCCTTGGTAAACAAACTAGTAATTCTGTGATCATTACTAAGCTCTTGCATTAAATCATCAATAACCACAAGGTTTCGAATCGACGGATTTATCATAGATTCCAAGTCACTCGGGACTCCCTCCACAAAAGTAATGTTAGGAATACTCATTTGCATTTCATCGTACGCTGGTTGATAAATCCCGTAACACCATATAATATTTTCAGGCGCCCCATCAATCAATCACGTCTTCTCCTGATTCAAGTGCAAGAAACCGTTTAACAAATTGACTTTTTCCGCAACACGTTGGTCCGGCTACCAATGCGGGGAACGGATGTTTCCACCTCGGATCCATGATCACAACTGACTGATTAAACTGCAAACACTTTGATTTATAGAAAAATAGTTTTAGGTTCAGCCTCTTTCCCATACACACGAACCATGTTGGTGTTTTGTAATTTAGCAAATTGGAGCCAATATCTCCGTTCGAGTTCAGTTAAGTTATGAACTTGAGCTAAATGATTTGCTAATCGCACTAAAAATTTCGCATGACAATCAGGAATGGGACAATGTTTACACTTTCGCTGCACCATGTTCACTCGAGGAAAGTTTGATTTCAACTGATCAAAACTGTTTGAAACACGAAATTTATCGCTAATTTATCAAGCAATTAAGGGCCACGGGGGCCTCGAGGGCCAAAAGGGACACTTTTTAACGTTGTGTTTTCCCTGGGATCGCGCGCGGGAGGCTCACGCGTGGAGGTCGCGCGCGCGACTAGACAGACAACAAGCCATGATTAAAATTCTGCCAACTTTGTTTATTTACAAAATTATTTTCCTATGTACAAAACAACTATATGAAAAATACTATGTCTAAAAAAATGAAATTCTTATACAATCTATATTTACAACTATTTACAAAACGCGAAAAATTATTTACAAGCGAAAAAAATCTATGTACAAATTAAATATCGAGTGGAGTTGTACTGACTCCGTCAGCCAAAACTTTTCTTTTTGGATAAAAATAAGAGAACGCATCCCTCACTTGTGTATAAGTATACATCGTGTTGTTGAGTACTCGGAAACCTCGATTCACCCCAGCACTATTCTGTTTGGTCAACAGTACATTGAGATATTTTCTTTGTTAATTTCGTTTGTTTTCTTGTTAACACCTTTACAACTGAACTTATCCTTGGCCCCAAAACAGTAATAAGTCTTAGAACACAACCCCACGATTCCTTGACCCTCCCACTCGACTTTGAAAAGCCCTGGTGTACGCTTATCATACGCCTTGTGTTCGGGTGTATCCGTTCTTGGAAACCAGTTAGACTTATCTTGTTCAAATGCTACTCTCAACTCTGGTTTGACAAGACTTTCAACGCTTTCCCCAGAAATCGCGATATACGCACTATCCGTATCCATCTCACACATTTGAAAATCTGATCGATCTAGATACTTGTCTAAGAAATCATAATAAAACTGCAGCATGCGAAGTTTTGCATACTGGTACACAAAAAAGCCGACTTGAATAGGTAAGTTTAACTTAATGGATTTCTTACAAGATTCAACTTCGTAAGTGTCTTCGGTGATATTGTCCAGCTTGCGGAACAGTGGGGTGTTGACTTTTCGACTAGCCTCGGCGTCACTGCAGTACTCCACGTTCCTGTGCTTCAATTGGTTGGTGATACATTTTCCGTAAGATGAATTTCCAACCTAAAAAGACAAGATTTATATAAGTTTTCTTTATATAAACATATTCTCCTCCCCGAGTTTTCCCTGTGTTCAAAAATCAACTCACCAATTTCATGGTATCTGCAATAATAGCTTTGTTGGGATCTGCATCACCTGCTCGTCTCGCGTCAGATACTGCATCTCCAAAGGTTCTGAAGCAGGGTTTGGGGGTAAACTCAATCACCTGGTGTACTTTGGTCACTTCCAAACCATGCTCCAAGTACCACTTGAGAAGGGGAGTGGCCAACAGGATCTTGTCCCCTTTCATACTGCCGATGAGACTACGTCGCGGCTGGGCCATGATGTTGTGTTCCTCTGCAAAACTTTTCATGAACTCCCCAATATCGTCTCGACTGATGTTGGTGTTTTTAAAGATGGGGCACATTTCACTGAACTTCTCCTTCAGGTGATCCGGCACACGAATATCCACTTCCACGCACCCAAACAAACGCTCATTTCGCACCTCGCTCAAAATTCGCTCGGGGCTCATAATCTTGACGGCATCCATGGTTTTTCTCACTTCGGTGGCAATGAATCGCTGCAGTTCACGATTTGTATTCTTCATCTGTCGCCATTCGCACTCCCACATTTCCACTACATTATACCCTTTGCTCTTGATATACTCGGTGTTGGCTCTGGTTTCTTCGAGTAGTTCCGCCATGGGTTTGTTCCGCTTTTCGTTAAACTCTTTTCCACGATTGAGCGAGCAGTCGTGTCCGTGCCAGTAACAACCGTGAAACTGATATACCGTCTGTGTCTGCGCGTTGAATCCGTCAACAGGTAGTTTCCGATCGCCGATACGCTTCTCGGTGTTGTTTAATTGATGGCGGATATGAATTCTCTCTTTGTGCGCCACCCACTCAAGCCACTCGATCGCCATCTTTATAGAACCTTTTGGTTTGAAGTTATCTTCTGCTAACCTTCTTGTGTAGTTTCCAGTTGGCATGTTCTGCATTATAGCCCACAGGTACAAAGCATTCGCGTCATAACCAACAATCCCCTGGCACTGCTTAGCAGCCTGGCCTCTTTCTGCTTCTCTGAGTTTTGTTTTGCCAACTTCATGATAACGGTGAAAGATAATACTTGGCCCGCCTGTGTTGTTATCCCTGATCAGATGGTAGAGATCTTTGTTGGCTTGATCAAACAAGCTAAAGTAAGTTTGTTCGTCGAGAAACGAGAACAGGTACTTTAAGGTGAGACCTGGAACAGAAATACCATCTTTAAATATATCAATGTTTCGCTCCTGCCAGAACGCACTCATTTTCTCTACTGCCTCCAGGAAAGGTACCACATCGAGATTATTGTACCAGACTAAGAATTCTTTAAACGTGGACATCTGGTTTTCTTCCCAGACTTGCTGACAGTACTGGTATTCGTCTTCCGTGATGTTTTGGTTCTTTAAGGTGGAGTAGAAATCTTCATGTGGAGGTAGCGATGTTTCTTCTAACTTGTCCAGATTATCAACCCATTCGTACGGGAAATAACCTTTGGTCTGTTCGCACTCGTAGGCTTTGAGGAACTGGTCATAGTTGAATCCAGGGGCGAGATAATTAGTAATATCCATAAACTTGAGGAAGTCTGTCTTGAGACACATATGGTTGCTGTTTCTCTTGACGGTGAACTTGATAGGGTGGTGTTCAATGAGGTACGGGAACAGAAATTCTTTGACAGCATTTAGATCGTACTTGCCCGAGTTGAAGCCGAGGACAGGAAGTTCTCTAAGGTACTCTGTCAGTTTTTCTTCCAGCTTGTTCAGTACTTTATGGTCACTGGTTTGTTCTTCTTCAAACAGTAAATCTTCGAGTTCCGCCAGCTCTTCTCGTCTTTGCCTCTGTTCTTGTCTTACGCCTTGGTCAAGTTCCACGTTAAATCTTCTATAAAAGGACACATCTTCTTGTTCTTCAATTTCATCATTAAGAAATGCGCGATCTTCCTCGTTCTCCGACTCAATATCCTCCTCGTCCCCTTCATCGTCACTTGCCATTAAATCGATCCCTCTACTTTCAATTTCTTCGCTTCCTTCTTCTCTCCCCCTCTCCAATCTCTCATCATCTCCGGTTTCTGTTTCTTGTTCGCTTTCGTTCTCAACACTACGAGACTCTTCATTTCCTTCTTGCAAATCTACGAGCATTTGCGCTAACTGATCTTCGTCCGTTTCTCGCGTTTCAGGACCTCTTGCTGTCTTGAGTGCTTCAAACACGGGTGCGTACTGTTCGCGGAGTAGAGACGAACTTTTCGTGCTGATAGAAACAAGGTACTGGATAAACTCTGTAATAAACTTGTTTGGATCGCCTTCCGAGACAAAGCATTTAGGCGCTTGGTAACCAGGCACGTTACTGCACACGCTGACGCTCAAAGGCATATGCGATGACTGCCATGTCAATTTCTCGGTGTTCTTTAATTCTTCAGCTTTTTCTTTGTCGAAGTAACACTCAAAGTCAAAGGTGGCGCGGAACGGGAAGTACCGTGCTTCTTCTGGGACGATAATACCTTCTTCTTCGAGTTCCTGAAAGATGGTTTTGGGTACATGGTAAGCTCCGCCAGGATATTTCAGCTGCACTTTGCCATCACAGGTCTGCTCGTGTCTTCTTAACTTATTGGAACCTTTCCAGTACTTGCCGCAGCGAGAACAACAGAACGATTTAGAGTACCGGGCGAGATCTTTGATATACGAAAAATGGTTTTCGTACAAGTTCAAGTAAAGAGTACTATCGTAATGGCGGTGCGAGCGGCGAATGAGTGTAGCAGCGATGTCAGGTGTTTCTTCATCAGCATCGTCTTCGCCGTGGGTTTGAGTCGGGGCGAGAGCGTACACTTGAAGGTTCACCTCGTACAACCTTTCTAGTTCGTCTAGTTCAGTTAATTTCACCCCATGAAACTTCTTTTTCGAGAGTCCGGCTTCTCGATACTTTTCATAATAGTACTGGGTGTCGCGTACTAAGTTCTTAGTATGGCAGCCGTTATGGAGGGCCAGACATCTGAAGAAACACAAATTGTCTTCGTAAGGTTTTCCGGTTTTGTGATTTCGATCCAACGCTTCTATCCCACGGTTGTCGACGACGTACCCGGGGAGATATTTCCCACGACCGATGGGGTGATCGCGGATCTTTGTAACGAACCAAGTGATGTTGGTGGTGAGATCCACAACCCATTTACTATTCGGCCTCTGCTGTCGAATCCACTCTAGGAAATCGATGTTGGTGATCTCTTCCTTCAATCGATCTAAATCGTCTTGATTTGAGATCAGGAACGGTTGTTCTAACACCAAATTATTGTTGGCGGACGGGTGATGATACTGTAAGGCGCCTGTTTCTGTGTTGCGCAAGATGAACCCAAAAGCGAAATTCACCTTGAAAACGGTAGGTTGGTCAGTAAAGATACGACTCAACTGCTCGCGGAGGGAAGCAGGACTGATGGTGGACAGGCGAAAATTGTACCAATCTTGCAAGCGGTTGCGGCGACTGAATCTGATGCGGATCTGTGGCCAGTGTTGTCGATACAGCTGAGCAATATCTTCTTCGCCACTAGGAACCAAGTTCGAAGGAATCAGGACTGGATCAGTTTGCCAGTTCGAGCTAACAGCGGCGTCTTCAGCGCTAACTACTGGGGCTTGTTTTGGGGTCGTACTCGGGGTTTTCTTGGCTTTCTTAGTGGGTGGCGCTTCTACAGTCTTCGTGGCGGTAAGCTTACGAGTGGTGGGGGTGGTAGGTTGTTGTGGAGGTGGATGAGCGGTGCGAATGTGAGCGTTGTAAGGTGCGAGGTTGTGGAATGTTTCACCACAGGTTGCGCAGGGGAAGGTACGCTCGGCGGTTCGCTTCTCGTGTGCTTTCAAATGTTTGTTCAAATTCGATTTCGTTTGAAAACCCTTGTCGCATCTTGAGCACTTGAACGGTTTGTCGCCAGTGTGGACGCGTTGATGGGTCTCCAGATGGTTTGGGCGAGTGAAATTCTTGCTACAGATGTCACAGCGATATTCTTTTCTAGGCTTTTTAGTTGGAGGTTGTCCAGAACCCGTTTGAACATCCTACAATTAATTATTATTACTTACTCTTAGTAAAGCTTAACTATAGGATCGATAAATAAGTTCTATCTTAACGTTAATCGAGTAAAAAAAAGTCATTTCACTAAAAAAATAGTCTATCAAGTTGATTTGGGTAAAAACAAGGTGAAAGCGGGTTGAAGTATTTCAAAAATTCGAGGAAAACCGGCGTTTGTTTTGATTTCAAGGCTCCATCCGCTATTGAAATTACCCAGTCTTCGCTCGGTCAACAACAATGAAACGAGAGTTGAGTGTTTGATCAGCCAACGATAAAGAAACAATCGTGCCTAGATTCTAATTGAAAACACGTGCTTTTAGAACAAGACTATGAAAACAGTTCAGAATAAAAACGCGAATGCGCGAAAACAACTCCATTGATATAAATTCTTTTTCTTTAAAACTGACTTAGATCCATAACAATGAAACGAGAATTGCGCTCCTGATCAGATAACTTTCTCGAAAACACACGCTTTTAAACTATGAAATCACTCAGTTTAACAACTCCATTGATATAAATTCTTAAACGCAGTTTCTATTTCTCTAAAACGTTTAAGTAAACAGAAATTGACACGAGAATTGAGCTTTTGATCAGATCGCTTCTGATAACTTAATTGATTCCGTACCAACAAAAGCGAGCGAGAAGTGTAGTTCCACAACAATGAAACGAGAATTGATCTTTTGTTCAGACCACTTGAGCGAGTTGATAACTTGTTTTCTCCAAAAGGCTAGTACGTACAATAAATCAAATCACTTACGGTTTGCGAAGGATTCCAAGACGGTAGTTGATTCGTCTCTCCCACCCACTGAAAATAATAAAAGAACATGAGTCTTTGAACAATATATACCAAATGATGGTTGTCAGGTTGTCAAAGGAAATCAGTTCAATGAAATTGGTAAACTTACTTCGTCACTTAAATCACTTTCCATTTCCAGTGGAAAATACGAGTCAGGGTTATCCTACAAGAAAACACAACAAAATGAATTTAGAATACATGGATGCTTTATACAAAGGAAAGAAAACAGTTTAAACTCGGGTTGGTTTATTTTTGATCTGTTAAATTAGTTGACAAACACAACGATGAAATTACTTACATTTTCTAACTTGAGCCGTTCCACATCCCCGATTTCTTGCAGTTCGTCTGCGGTCATCTGTAAATCAAAGAATATTTCAAGATTAATTTAAGTTTAGATAACTGATCCTGTGGGTATTAAGCTTAGCTGAAATCTCATTGTGTCTTAACTCGCTGAACAAAGAGGTGCTAATTTCTCATGTAAATTTAGTTCAGTGTAAGTTCGCATAATTAAACTTACTTAACAGCGCGTGAAACACGAACGATAAGGCTTTCATCGTACTACAAAATATGTTTAACGAACTCAAAATAAAACTCACCGAATCGAGAAAGTCAAACTCATCGAACGCCTCTTTAGTCGGGACTTCACTGCTTGACGCCTGTGATAAGAGAATAAAAATGCGGTCAAATGAGAAAATTGAAAGCAACGTTTGAATGATTCTACTAATCTAAGAGTTAAAATTCACGCCCTAAAATTAAGTAATGGCTAGAAAGTTTAGAAATCAACTAGCAAACTTAAAAGCGTTTTGCTAATGCATTTGTCTTTGCAACAAGAAGAAAGTTTGAGTTTAGAAAATCAAGAGACATCGAGCAAAATATTTTAACTTACCTCAAATTCTTGCACAGTTAATTCAGCCAATCTCGCATAAGCCATCGGCACAAAATTCTCCGGGATTTGGATTGCTCCAGTTAAAATTTCCCAGTCGCGGACAGTTAAACAAGCGCTCAAAGCAGCTTGAAGATCAACAACGTTCGTGAAAAAAGCCATTTTCAACGGAATAAACGTTTCGAAAATCGATCAAAGTTTTCCAAGTAAGCGAGTGAACCTCAGGAATGACGCTCTCGTTAAAATCTGCGCTTTTTATTCAAACAGACAATACAAATCTTAAGATCCAATCAGGGTGTAAATAGAGCGGGCACGTTTGGGCAAACCTATTGTTTCTATTGTTTCCGAATAACACAAAAGGTATAGGAATAGGTATTGGCAATTTATTACATATGCAGGAAATCCAAATTAGTATGCAGGAAGGCATATTGTGACGTCATTGACTAGGCACCTAGGCACCTAATCCAAATTAGTATGCGGGAAATCCAAATTAGTATGCGGGAAATCCAAATTAGTATGCGGGAAATCCAAGGGAAATCCATCGCGGGGCTTAAATCTGACCCTAGACTACTACTTCCGCATATAAGTGATAAATTTGATTTTTGAGTAAAATCCAAGATGGCGGTTTTCTTAGAGCACATCAAATCGTGTGGCACAAACTTTTTGCGGGTTCTAATTTTTTGCGTTTTTTTTTTTCACGATCCGCAAACAAACCCCGCAAACGTTTTCTCCGCAACAATTTACTCCAATCCACTGTCGAAATTATATACAAACACTACCGTTTACACGTAATGATAATGCATCAAGTGGTACCGTAGTTATTCAGCCACACTAGGGCAAGATGTAATTGGAATAGGTTGACACCTGTATTTCAATTGCATGTATTAGTTATTCAGCCACACTAGGACAAGATGTAATTGTAATAAGTTGGCACCTGTATTTCAATTGCATGTATTAGTTATTCAGCCACAATAGGGCAAGATGTAATTGGAATAGGTTGACACCTGTATTTCAATTGCATGTACGAAAATGTTGAACGCGACTGTCTCCATATGGCTTCCTAGCAAGATAAAACTGTTTTTCCGAATTGCAAAAATCAGTTCGCGAAAAACACAAAAATTGCCCATCCGCAAAATGAAACTCCTGCAAATATTTAGTGTCACACGGTAAGCTATCTCAAAAAATCCAAGGGGGAACCCCCCCCCCCCCCCCCCCGGTGTAATTAATATTTTGCAATGAGTTCGTTTTTATACGTTTTTAAATGTTCAATGTGATTTGACAGATCTGCTAAGATTCATATCATTTAATAAATAGTCAATTTTAAGTTGAGTTGTTGAGCATGATTTTCACTTTGCAGGAGTGACTTTGAAAGTAATCAAAGAGACGCAAAAATAATCGTAGGCTGCGCGCAGACTTCTTCTATTTTCTTTGCTTCACGCGGAAAAGGACGTCTGCGTATTAAACGACGTTTCGAATCGTGTTCACGTATCCTGCTGTTTCTCTAGGATCGCAGGATCGCACTCTGATTGGACGCTTGACAGTAGACATTACTACAGTAGTAACAATCCCGAAATAATTCATGCGGCGAAAATTCATGCGGATTTTCCATTGACAGATCAAAATATCAGAAATGTACATGTATATCATCTAAACATGTGTGATTGTGTGCTGTGTTTTCGCATGTCGTGAAGCATAGTTACGACAGAAGTCTTGTTCAAGGTCGCGGCGAATTAAACGTTTATGAAGAAAACCTTTCACTAGAGTTTGCTGTACACTCTACATCGCCGTGACATGGTGTCTCATACTGCAAACCACTTATTGTAAAAAAAAATACATGCTGTCTGTATCGACAATCCTTTCAATCTGTGAAACCTCAAAGGGCAACTTTTTAACCCTCAGACGTACACGCAAACTCATACCACCACGGTGGTAAGGAGAATTGTTGCAACCCTTTCCTTGGGTATTTGCGGTGTTACAATATTTCGGAAATATTTTTCTTTTTATAGATAACTTGTAATGTGTTCTACCAGATAATTTAAATATTGTTGGTTGTGGCGTTGCTGGGGGTCCGTCACGACATCCGAATGGCCGCCTACATGGTTGCCATATTGGATTTTATTAAAAACTCAACTTTATCGGAAAAAATGCGAAAATTGCATTAATAATCTTTTATAGAGTTGAAAAATATGATATAATTAAACATTTTACTGCTTTTCGTAGCATTTCATTTTTTTTTCCACCGAAAAAAGGTGAAAAACGCGCATTTTTATTTAAAAAAAATGGCTTGACCTCATGCTAACTATGACGTTATACAGTCAACTCTCTCTAAGACGGACACCGTCGGGACCGGCTTCAACTGTCGGTCTAAGAGTGGTGTCCGGCTTATAGAGAGTCGAGGTAACGTGACACCATCAGATATTCTGAGATAATAAAGCTGAACCTATGCACAATGAATACACGTCTGTTTTTTAAATCTGTTTCAAGTTAAAAAAAAAATACAAAATGGAGCAAAAAATAATATTAGATCAAAGGGTTCTAAGAGCCATCCTATGAATACGAAACAACGTACAGTCCACAGATCAGAGATAATAAAGCTGAACCTATGCACAATAAATGCACGTCTGTTTTTTAAATCTGTTTCAAGTTAAAAAAAATACAAAATGGAGCAAAAAATAATATTAGATCAAAGGGTTCTAAGAGCCATCCTATGAATACGAAACAACGTACAGTCCACAGATCAGAGATAATAAAGCTGAACCTATGCAAATGAATACACGTCTGTTTTATCAAGTCTGTTTCAAGTTAAAAAAAATGCAAACTGGAAAAAAATAATATTAGATCAAAGGGTTCTAAGAGCCATCTTATGAATACGAGACAAAGTAAAGTCCACAGATCAGAGATAATAAAGCTGAACCTATGCACAATGAATACACGTCTGTTTTTTTTAAGTCTGTTTCAAGTTAAAAAAATACAAACTGGAAAAAAAAATATTAGATCAAAGGGTTCTAAGAGACATCTTGTGAATACGTAACAACATAAAATCCACAGATAGGTTTTAATATTTTGTACTGAGTTTGAGGTCAAAGAGTTGAAAAGTAAAACAGATTTAAAACGACATAATTACACTGGAGAATTAAAAAAATTATTTATTCAATTACAGCAATCATCTTTTATCAGGAACGAGTGAAAATTTGCATATCTGTCTCCGTATACTATATCTCGTTCAACGCTTTCCGTATTCACGAGATAAAAAGTGGACTCGTTTGTTTATATTCAGCACCTACATTTCCGTATTGAAGTATTTTTCACTAAAAAAAAATCACTACCGAAGTGTCCGTCGACGGTTTCAAAGTGCCCGTTGTCTGTGTTAGAGATGTGTCCGTCTTATAGTTGTGTCTGTTAAGAGAGAGAGTTGACTCTATCTCGTTACTAAAGACACCGATTGTCGTCCAACTTTACCAAAATGTGAGTAAATGAGGGGGGGGGGGGGGGGGGGGGGGGGGGGGGGGGGGGGGGGGTGGGGGGGGGGGGGGGGGGGGGGGGGGGGGCTGTGCTCGTCTGAAATTGTCGAGAAACATCCTAAAAGGTACCAGAATCACGTTTATAATATATAGGCGTGACTGAATATACTTTTACCCATAAGAGGTACCAATTTTAAACAACACAAGACATATTCTGTCATATTTTTTTTCCTCAATACCGCAAAAGGTACCGCGATGATACTAACCGTGGTCAATTCAGATTTCAGCACTCTAGGCGGTAACAATCTACAAAGTTTGACCCCTAAAAGGTACGACGAGCACCCCCGTCATTTTCATATCGGAGTTCCCCCGGGTTATCACAGTCACTTTGTGTCATTGTTTGATGCTATAACACCAGGAAAGAACAATCCAATCTAGCTCCAAGAACACAAATCGAGGTATTTTTAACAATGGGACAAAGGGGCCATTGATAAGATGACTACAACAAGACAACTCAATTACTTGTAGATCCAATGTAAAATCCCCCCGCGAAGGAAAACATGTGCAGAAAACGGAATTTCGCAGATCCTACTTTTGCAACAATAAGTTTAAAAGCTTTTAATACCACTGAGCCAAAAACGCGAGGAGAAAAAGTTAGGGAAGGTATCTTCAAAGCATTATCACAGTGACGGATGCTGGCTAGAGATGGCGGAGGTCAATATCATTTCATAGCACGAGTCGGTCATGATAATTTATACAACATTAAATCGAGAACAGCAGGATACGTGAACACGATAAATTAATCTGAAGCGTGAAGCAAAGGAAATAGGAGACGTCTGCAAGCAGGTTTAAATAATCCCAGCTGAGTTAAATTCTGACAGAAGTCAAGTTCAACAGAACGCAAAGTCAAGATTGGGTCACAGTCAAAAATTAAACAAGCACAATAATCCAGCTGAGTTAAATTCTGACAGGAGTCAAGTTCACCAGAACGCAAGTCAAGATTGGGTCACAGTCAAAAATTAAACAAGCACAATAATCCCAGCTGAGTTAAATTCTGACAGGAGTCAAGTTCACCAGAACGCAAGTCAAGATTGGTCACAGTCAAAAATTAAACAAGCACAATAATCCCAGCTGAGTTAAATTCTGACAGGAGTCAAGTTCAACAGAACGCAAGTCAAGATTGGGTCACAGTCAAAAATTAAACAAGCACAATAATCCCAGCTGAGTTAAATTCTGACAGGAGTCAAGTTCAACAGAACGCAAGTCAAGATTGGGTCACAGTCAAAAATTAAACAAGCACAATAATCCCAGCTGAGTTAAATTCTGACAGGAGTCAAGTTCAACAGAACGCAAGTCAAGATTGGGTCACAGTCAAAAATTAAACAAGCACAATAATCCCAGCTGAGTTAAATTCTGACAGGAGTCAAGTTCACCAGAACGCAAGTCAAGATTGGGTCACAGTCAAAAATTAAACAAGCACAATAATCCCAGCTGAGTTAAATTCTGACAGGAGTCAAGTTTCACCAGAACGACAAGTCAAGATTGGGTCACAGTCAAAAATTAAACAAGCACAATAATCCCAGCTGAGTTAAATTCTGACAGGAGTCAAGTTCAACAGAACGCAAGTCAAGATTGGGTCACAGTCAAAAATTAAACAAGCACAATAATCCCAGCTGAGTTAAATTCTGACAGGAGTCAAGTTCACCAGAACGCAAGTCAAGATTGGGTCACAGTCAAAAATTAAACAAGCACAATAATCCCAGCTGAGTTAAATTCTGACAGGAGTCAAGTTCAACAGAACGCAAGTCAAGATTGGGTCACAGTCAAAAATTAAACAAGCACAATAATCCCAGCTGAGTTAAATTCTGACAGGAGTCAAGTTCACCAGAACGCAAGTCAAGATTGGGTCACAGTCAAAAATTAAACAAGCACAATAATCCCAGCTGAGTTAAATTCTGACAGGAGTCAAGTTCACCAGAACGCAAGTCAAGATTGGGTCACAGTCAAAAATTAAACAAGCACAATAATCCCAGCTGAGTTAAATTCTGACAGGAGTCAAGTTCACCAGAACGCAAGTCAAGATTGGGTCACAGTCAAAAATTAAACAAGCACAATAATCCCAGCTGAGTTAAATTCTGACAGGAGTCAAGTTCACCAGAACGCAAGTCAAGATTGGGTCACAGTCAAAAATTAAACAAGCACAATAATCCCAGCTGAGTTAAATTCTTACAGGAGTCAAGTTCACCAGAACGCAAGTCAAGATTGGGTCACAGTCAAAAATAAACAGCACAGTAGTTTATAGCCAGTAAATACGAAATCAATATACACATAAACTGTGTACAGGAGCCATAATCGGGAGACGGAGACCGCAACTCTTTTTCATTTCTTTAGAGGTGCCTGCCCCCATTTGAAGGTCAATTTGTGCTGTTTTTCAGCCGAAATTGTGCCATCGCGAGTGGCAAGCGAGTGCGTCTGCGAGGATTATAACATTTTTGGCGCGTTCAAAATGGCGTCCAAATTTTTAGTTTTAGGATTGACTCGCATATAGAACACGAAACGCTCAATACTAGTTTTAGAGAAAGTTTGAATCAAGGCATACATCACACGACTCGCACGAAAAGGCCGGAAGGCGCCAAAATCGTGGTGGCGCTGTGTCGCTTTAGTTGAATGAATGAAGTTTAATATCGAAAGAGTAAATATTGAAGAGTGTTTCTGGAGCTACGATATTCATCTAATTCATACAGTCATTTCAATGCAAAATAAAACCATTTTGTAATCCTGAATTGTTGAAAAAATCCCAATAGTGGACACTAATATAACCTCAACGGTTTGAGAAAAGTTGTAACTCAACTGACGAAGTTCTTGCTTATTTGTTCGCGTTGTTCATGTCGGCTGAGGTCAGCTTGGAAACAAAATGACTGACGCATTCATTGTGTAGGTATACGGATGGACGTTCTACATGGAAATGAAACGGTGTTTTCTTGTGTGCAACAACATATAAACAGCTAATATTCCTTCAATTATTATTGTCGACGTTCCGTGGAAAACGGGATAAATTCAAGGTTTGAATTTTCACCATATAATTTTAACATTTGGATTGAACATACAGCTTGTTAAAATTGGCATGCGACTTTAAAATATGGTAAATATCTTACTTCAATGTTGTCATGGTTGTTATTTTGATATAGTTTTGTTCATTTGTGGCACTTTTGAAAACAAGAAAGCGCATTTTGGCCAAGCACAGCATTTTGAATGTGTTCAGTTTCATTTCTTTTCGTTATGTTTGCCGCTTTTGTTGTTTTGATTCTGTTTATGTGGCCAGGTTGGTGTCACCACTGTAAATGCGGCCCGTTAAAAACAGAAACTGTTTGGTTGGATTACGATATTAGGGACTTGCAGCTAGGATAGACAATAGAAGATATACTTGAAAGGAGTAACCTCAAACCAGCCTGTGCCGGAACTGGTAAGTCACTTCCATAAGAAGTATTTTAGAAAAATCGTCAACTGTCAGTTATCATTGTTTATACAGAGGCAGAAAAACAATTAAGCTAACTGCGGTTAAGTTTTTCAGGAAAGTCTTTTACGGGACGTCTCTAAGCCAAGTAAAGTAACAAGTCAATGACTTTTTCGATAAGCTGCTCGTTCTGTTGAAAGAGAAAATTACGATTCATTTGTCGCCAGTGTCTATTCTGTTGAGTCCTGTCCGGTAAATAATATTTCTTTTTCTTTTTGCAAACTTCTAGCGACGACGCAATTTAAACTTGAAGTTCATTTGCAACTAACAAGCCCGAACAGACTTTTATTTTCCATATAAAGAAGTAGGTGCGCGAGCTGTCATTGCGTCAAGGGCGGCGCAATTTGGCTAAAAATAACCCACAACGTCCTGGGCCCCACGCTTATGGTCTCCGTCCCCGATTATTGCTTCTGGTGTGTGCCACAATGCATTGCGTAAATTCTACCTTGAAACAGCTAATGAGGAATATTAACCTTTAGTAACAAAATGAACAATTAACTACATGTGCTACTGAAGTTCAATACACAGTCAGCACAGTGGAAGTACGTTTGTGACCAAGAAATGAGGTGAGACAATGTTTAAAGACGTCCGACCGGCGATTGCTCGATTTTTACAGACAGTCGACTTAATATCAAGTTCAAGAACATATTCAGCTACTTGGCTGGTTAAAGTGGCGAAGGCAATGTCCATGATAGAGAAGGCAGGGAAGCATCAAGGAAACCACAAGGAAACAACGAAAAGGTTTCAGGCTTATAGTAGGAATTAAGTAAGCCTTAGATGGCAGATGGAAAAAGATTGAGGAAGTTAGATGCAACCTGACCAGAGAGATTTAAAAAATGAAGGAGTTTCGAGCATAAGGCACCGAAATTAAGAAGCAGCTGAAGAGAGATAAGAGAGATTTGGAAGACTAAATCAAGAGAGATGCTGCTAAAGCATCTAAGAAAAACAACATAAAGGGCGTGTACGATACTACAAGAAAACTGTGCGATAACAAAGGTCGAGGAGCAAACATTTAAAAGTAACGAACACACACCACTAAAAAAGGAGGAAGAAATTAAGAAAGATTTTACGAGTCATCTTTTGCTTTTTTCGAGCCTTGAGGCTAAAAAACGAACTAAAATCTCACAAGTAAAAATGCGTAGCAGTGTAGAGAGAGCGCGTGGTCACTAAAGCGAAATATGTTGTCTTATGATATCACCCCGCGGGCGCGTTCTTGTCAAAACTACTAACAAAATAAAGGGCCGTTGCGCTCGGTCAGTACGCCATGATCTTGAGCTAAGTATTTTCCCATCCGGCCTTTCACTCAGTCAACAAGTTCCTTTGAAAAATAATATTATTTTTAAGTTAAACCTGTATTAAGCGGACACCCTCCATTAAGCGGACAGTAGCTAAAGTTCCAAAATTTTGTTCCCATGGTTATAGTAAAGAATAGCTGTTTTAAATTGTCACCTCTATTAAGCGGACGCAGACAAACATTACACCTAAAAGTTGACTGAAATGGTTGTTTCTATTGTTCAAGGCTCAGGAAAACGTAGGTAAAACATTTAATTCCAAAGCTATCACTCAAGATCAAGAAATCAAGTTTTCTTGCTCAAGAGCTTAGAAACATCTTTTATTCCTTTTCACACATATAAGTAAAGGCAAAGAATAGGCTAATTCACCTCTTGTAATTGAGGCATAACTTTTGTGATCTCGTTAAATTTTTGTTATGACTTGAAGAAACGACCTCCCCTCTACAACAAGCGTCTTTCTTCATTGATTATATTGTTGCTTATCGTCCTTATCACGTTAACCATATTCATATTTCACGAAATTATTACTGCAACTACAAAAATCTCTAAACACACACCTTCATGAAACGGTAAACCCAGAGAGTAGGTGGTCTATTTTAAGGTTTCAATTTGTTTGTTGTTTGTTTCTTGCGTTGATTTTGTTTGGTTGAATTCCGATTTTGCGATCTTTCCTTTAAGTTTAATTTATGCATAGTGATAGTGACCATTTGAGAAAAAAAGAAATGATTGGACGAAAACGGCTTTATGAAGTCCGAAATATACCAACACAACACAAAACACAAGTACATCTAATGACTTACAAAGACAATAACGAGGAGAGGCGGGCAAAAATCCTTCCAGGAAGATCTTGAATTTTGTTGGATGTCAAGTCTCTAAAGAAAGGATCAGAACAACTTAGGTTAAACATTTAATTTCAAAGGTATCATTTCTCAAGATCAAGAAATCATCAAAATGTTTTACTCAAGAGCTAAAAAGTATCTTTTATTCCTATTACACATAGAAGTAAAGGCAAAGAATATAGGTTAATTCACCAGTTGTAACTTTTAATGTAAAAATTATAGTTGTCCGACGTTTCGATGTTTCTAACATCATTTTCAAGGCAAAGAGTAAAAATATCGAGGTGGCATAAGAATATTAATGTGTGAAAACATAATTGACATTTTTTGTGCGTGTTATTGCTGCGGAGCGAGCGCAGCGAGCGAGCAGCAACATAATCAGGATTTAAGAGAGATATATAAGGTGGGACGAATTCTCGAATTTATCACTTTTTACCAGAATGCATTGCATTTAACCACACTTTTTACCAGAATGCATGGCATTTAACCACACTTTTTACCAGAGTTCTCCGCGGCATTATAGCTTGTGTAGCGAGAATCACAGTGACAGCTGTGTCGTGCAAACAAAAGATATAGAAGTTCTGAGTTCTTTCGACACGAAATAACGAGGACATTGTTTTTGCAATCAAAGTGCTTTTTGTAACGGCCGTGGAAATATTAAGAATATTCTTCTTTGAATTAAACACTTTCATTATGCGAATCAGGTCCGTGTTATTTTTATGAGCTCTGTCGGCATGAAATATCAAGGACCCTTTCGTTACGCGAATCTGAAAGCACTTTGTTCTCGGCCGTCTCGGTGTTGCGTGAATATCCACAGGAAATAACTCGGGAACTTATGATCAGGTTACCCGTGACTCTTGACAGAAGGTCGACGAGAGCTTACAAGACTCCTACAAATTACAGCTTATCTGAACGGCACTATATTGTCTTCTTGTTTTAAAGTAAACTCAAATTAAGAAAAAGGTATGCTGACAAAATATCGATGAATAATAATCGCTTTTGGAGGTAACTTATTTCAAGTCAAAGCTTTTTGTAAGAGCTGGGTAAACAGCCTAGCCGGTACAATTTAAGTTTTTAACTACAAGATGATCCATTTACGAATTCAAGTAGATTTGTTTTTGTGTGCGTGCATTTCTCATTTAGCCAAAATACATTTTTTGTTTGTTTTGGCAATTCAACACCATGAGTGTCTCACGCTGCCGAGAGTATCAATTGAATATATCCTATTTGCCGCAGCATTCACTATCCATTGGATACACTAGTATACATAACTTCGCGCGGATGGAATCTGTTTGCACGTTCAAGGATGGTTGGCGTTCTTTGATTATCAGCATTTTGTAAATGAGGCAATCGAATTTGTTTCGGCACTTTTTGAGTACCGAAAAGTTGTTAATAAAATTTGGTTTTAACGTTCCGTGCTCCTCGTGCATGTGTTTTCCAATTGAAGAGTTTAAGGAGCTATGCTCTGCAACACGTTGGTGTAGATGTCGGTTGTATAACCAACATAATCCATATCGCATGAACCATTGAAAATTGTACACGACGCATTGCTGACTGATAATCTTGGGTTTTGGCTCCGTGGGTTTTAACAAAATTCCATTTTTTTGGCTTAAGAACACGGGTTGTAAACGTATTCGACTTTGTTGCTAAAATCGGAATCATGTTATGGCGGCAGAACATCGATTTTATTTTGACTTAAGTATATGCAAACAAAATAAACTCATATTCCTTGTAAAAGCGAAGTTAATTTTGTAATGAATTTCAAATCACATTTTAGTTTAGGGAATCGTTTAAAGTCCACTAAGTTAACATAAGTTTCGTGTAAAGGTTTTCCATGTGACTGTTAACACTTATTAAAATAAGGAAATGCGTGAATAAAGTTTGCGTAAATTCTGGCTAAAAAATACTGACATAAATTAAACTTACATAACAGCATCAACAAAAAACTACATGTACTCAAAATTTCGATTCGATAAAAGGCAGGGAAAAGAAATATAACCAGATGTTAAAGCATGAAGTTCATTTGGTGGAAATTGTGGAATTTGTTTCGTGCAACCTACGCACGTTCTTAAAAAAAAAAACAATCAATAAACTTTCTCAAAACTCGGAGCAGGAGTCCACTTAGAGCGCAATTTCCAGATGGGTCACAAATACCTACCATTTTGAAGCCAGTGAATACGAAATCAATGAAAACACGAACAGTATCCCGAGAAATTGCAGACATTCTAGCTAAAACATACATAACATCATCAACACAGAACTACATTCACTCAAAACCTGCTGTCAAAGTATTAGAGAAACAGAAAATAAGTGTAATCAGACGTACAACTTCTCCAACTTCGATAGATTAGAAAATATTCCAGGCGGCAGAACATGATTTCATTTTCATTTTATTTTCAAAATGAAAACATTTAGTATTTCATACTTATAAATGCGAAGTTAATGTTATAATGAATTTCAAACAATATTTTAGTTTAGGGAATCGTTTAAAGTCCACTAAGTTAACATACGTTTCGTGTAACATTTTCCTATGTAACTGTTAATTGCTTTAATTATGGCACAACTTATATTCAAGTTTGTTATGAATTGCGTTCGCTGTTACGTCTTTAGGTGTTCAAGACGTTTTCAGAGTGCTGTTAATCTGCATATCATTTTAACA
The DNA here is from genome assembly GCA_022457155.1 of Cladopsammia gracilis. Lineage (NCBI taxonomy): Eukaryota > Metazoa > Cnidaria > Anthozoa > Scleractinia > Dendrophylliidae > Cladopsammia > Cladopsammia gracilis. Next base: position 260,550 of record JAJGOT010000269.1, on the reverse strand, counting down.
CTTTTACGTTGGATATTAATGCCAAATTGACAAGCTGTTCAACGCGATTTTCACTTGCAGAAGTTACTGTGGACTTCAAATAATGCTTGACCCTCGGTCGTACAAGGGCGGGTGGTAGCCATCCCCCCCCCCCCTCCACCCTCCCCCCCCTTTAAGGTTTTTTCTCCCATAAGTTTTAGCACATGCCGTTTTCAGTAGCTGTTTCGTTTACTCTAGGGACACATTTTGTTAAAGTTTGGCGACCGTCGGTTGCTATGACAACGAGATATGACGTCATAAGTAACTTGTGGTCAAGTAGCTTTTGAATAAAAATGCGTGTTTTTCAGTAAAAAAACATGAAATGCTACCAAAAGCATCAAAATGTTTAATTGTATGCCATTTTGCAAGAATAATTGTGCATTAAGCCGATGAATTTTTTTTCGGCCCCCAAAGTACCTGTAAATGAAAGAAAGGATACATTTCTGCGAACCTTTCTTAATAGAAGAGACAAGCTAAAAGAACCCCAGCAAAGTTAACATTCTGCAGTAGTCATGCAATTTCGTACCTAAGTCAAGATTGGATCACAACTTAAAAACTAAACAAGCTTAGTATTTCATATACCCATGAAAACAAACTTATTAAAAACATGAACTGCGCCAATAAAAATTGCGGAAATTCCAGCTGAAAAATACTAAAGTAAATTAAACTTAAGTAACTGCATAAACGAATAGCCTCATGTACTCAAACTTTGGTGCCGATTAGAGTCAAAGAAAACAAATATAACCAGATGTTAAAACATAAAGTTCATTTGGGTGGAAACTTTGCAGTTTGTTACGTGGAAACCTTAGTATGTTCTTGAAAAACCAATCAACATGATATGGTTTTCGCTGTGGATGGCACAGTAGAAAAAAGAGACCTGTAAATGATTTGGATTTTACACTTTTTAGTACCGTACCATTTGTACCCTAGCCGTGCCAAAATTCTTCTGTAGTGTAAATGGGCCTTAAATGGCCCTTTTTTGCTGCCAAAATTCTGAACTTGAAGCATTAAGAAATGAGACAATAGAAAAATGCGCTAGTGTATTCTGTTTATTAAGGGAAGTGTTTGTTTATTGGCATGTTTTCGCATTTTCGTGAAATTCAAACGGTTGTAAATCTTGGAAACATACACAGAAATGTTATCTCCTATTTATTCAAGAGCATTTATTTTCAGCACATGTCATTTTCAGTAGCTGTTCGATTATTTCCGAGACATATTTTAGCAAAGTTTTGGGAGAATCGGTCCTTATGGGAAACCAGTTATCGCTTCATAAGTAGCAAAACGTCAAGCCATTTTTCGTTGAAAATTTTCGTTTTTCGTCTTTTTTTTTTGATAAAAAAAAATGTTTAAAATGCCACCAATTGAAGCAAAATGTTAAATTATATCATATTTTGCAATTCTAGCAATAAAATAACATTTTCAATTTCCGCATATATGTGATAAATTTGATTTTTGAGTAAAATCCAAGATGGCGGTTTTCTTAGAGCAAATCATATCGTGTGGCACAAACTTTTTGCGGTTTTTTTTTTTTCACGATCCGCAAACAAATCCCGCAAACATTTTCTCCGCAACAATTTACTCCACTGTCGAAATTATATACAAACATTACCGTTTACACGTAATGATAATGCTTCAAGTGGTACCGTAGTTATTCAGCCACACTACGGCAAGATGTTATTGTAATAGGTTGACACCTGTATTTTAATTGCATGTATTAGTTATTCAGCCACACTAGGGAAAGATGTAATTGGAATAGTTTGACACCTGTATTTCAATTGCATGCATTAGTAATTCAGCCACACTTGCACACGATGTAATTGGATTAGGTTGACACCTGTATTTCAATTGCATGTACGAAAATGTTGAACGCGACTTTCTCCACATAGCAAAAATGACTTCCTAGCAAGATAAATCAGTCTTTCCCTATTGCAAAAATCAGTTCACAAAAAAACTCAAAAATTGCCCATCCGCAAAATTATACTCCTGGAAAAATATTTAGTGCCCATATTTAAAACCCAAGGCAACCTCACCCCCCCCCCCCCCCCCCCCCCCCCCCCCCGTCCATGTTATTATCACACAACTTCGATTAAAGTTTAATATTTTGCAATGAGTTCGCTTTTACGTTTTTAGATATTCATCTAAAAGGGGATTTGACAGATCTGCTAAGATTCATATCATTTAATAAATAGTCAACTTTAGGTTGAGTTGTTGAGCATGATTTTCACTTTCAGGAGTTACTTTGAAACTAATCAAAGAGACGCAAAAATAATCGTAGACTACGCGCAGACGTCTTCTATTTTCTTTGCTTCACGCGGAAAAGGACGTCTGCGTATTAAACGACGTTTCGAATCGTGTTCACGTATCCTGCTGTTTCTCTAGGATCGCAGGACCGCACTCTGATTGGACGCTTGACAGTAGACATTACTACAGTAGTAACAATCCTGCAATAATTCATGCCGCAAAAATTCATGCGGATTTTCCATTGACAGATCAAAATATCAGAAATGTACATGTATATCGTCTAAACATGTGTGATTGTGCTGTGTATTTCGCACGTCGTGAAGCATAGTTACGACAGAAACCTTGTTCAAGGTCGCGGTGAATTTAATGTTTATGAAGAAAACCTTTCACTAGAGTTTGCTGCACACTTTACATCACGGTATATCTGTAATCAATGCCTTGAAAAGCTACAGATGTGACATGGTGTCTCATACTGCAAACCACTTATTGCAAAAAAAAAAAACTACATGCTGTCTGTATCGACAATCCTCTCAATCTGTGAAACCTCAAAGGGCAACTTTTTAACCCTCGGACGTACACGCAAACTTATACCCCCACGCTGGTAAGGGGGGTTGCAACAACCCTTTCCTTGGGTATTTGCGGTGTTACAATATTTCGGAAATATTTTTCCCCTTATAGATAACTTGTAATGTGCTCTACAAGATAATTTAAATGTTATTGGTTATGGTGTTGCTGGGGGTCCGTGACGACATCCAGAATGGCCGCCTACACGGTCGCCATCTTGGATGTTATTAAAATCTCAACTTTATCGGAAAAAATGCGAAAATTGCATGAATATTCTTTTATAGAGTTGAAAAATATGATATGATTAAACATTTTACTGCTTCTAATAGCATTTTCATATGCTTGTTTTTCACCGAAAAAAGGTGAAAATCACGCATTTTTATTAAAACAAATGGCTTGACCTCATGCTAACTATGACGTTATAGAGTCAACTCTCTCTAAGACAGACACCGTCGGGACCGGCCTCAATTGTCGGTCTAAGAGAGGTGTCCGGCTTATAGAGAGTCGAGGTAACGTGACAACAGATATTCTGAGATAATAAAGCTGAACGTATGCACAATGAATACACGTCTGTTTTTTAAATCTGGATTGTTGCAACCCTTTCCTTGGGTATTTGCGGTGTTACAATATTTCGGAAATATTTTTCCTCTTATAGATAACTTGTAATGTGCTCTATAAGACAATTCAAATATTATTGGCTTTGGCGTTGCTAGGGGTCCGTGACGACATCCAGAATGACCGCAGTCTTGGATTTTATTAAAAATTCAACTTTATCGGAAAAATGCGAAAATGGCATTAATATTCTTTTATAGAGTTGAAGAATATAATAAAATTAAACATTTTACTGCTTTTGGTAGCACTTCGTATACTTTGTTTTTCACCGAAAAAAAGTGAAAAACACGCATTTTAATTAAAAAATGGCTTGACCTCATGCTCACTATGACGTTATACAGTCAACTCTCTCTAAGACGGACACCGTTGGGACCGGCCTAAACTGTCCGTCTAAATGAGGTGTCCGGCCTATAGAGAGTCGTGGTAACGTGACAACAGAAATTCTATGATCATAAAGCTGAACCTATGCACAATAAATACACGTCTGTTTTTTAAATCTGTTTCAAGTTAAAAAAAAACTACAAGATGGAGCAAAAATAATATTAGATCAAAGGGTTCTAAGAGCCATCCTATGAATACGAAACAAAGTAAAGTCCACAGATCAGAGATAATAAAGCCGAACCAATGCACAATGAATACACGTCTGGGTTTTTTTTTAACTCTGTATCAAGTTAAGGAAAATACAAACTGGAACAAAAATAATATTACATCAAAGGGTTCTAAGAGACATCTTGTGAATACGAAACAACGTAAAGTCCAGAGATAGGCTTTTATATTTTATACTGAGTTTGAGGTCAAAGAGTTGAAAAGTAAAACAGGTTTAAAACGATATAATTAGACTGGAGAGTTTAAAAGGTTTACTCAACTACAGCAATCATCCTTCAACAGCAACGAGTAAAAATTTGCTATCTGTCCCTGTCACGAACCCCAGCCTTGCGTTACGCTCAAATTATTTTTTATCATTTGTTTAAGTTAAATTTTACCAGTAATTTGACGACCAGAAGATGTTATGAGATCGCTCGCGGTAGGAGACGCTTTTAAGGTTACTGTAAACCTTTATTGGTCCCATTTTGCATAATTTTATTATTTTTAATTTCTGTAAAGATATAACATTAATCTAGAAAAAATTGAAAGAAGTTTTGCAAAATCATTAAAAGAACTCGAAATATTCTTAAAAAAGAGTTTCAAGAGAATAGTTAATAAGTAGCTATAGGTGTGATAATCCGATAATCTCTTTCCGGAGTGCAGCGCCTTCTTGTACTTTTCCCGCTAAACTTTATCCGCGGGATCTCGCATTACATGTTATGCATATTCTGTTTACATCGCAATGCGGAGCGCATTTCACATCGTCATAGCGTATTCTATTGTAGCGTCACAGCGTATTCTCCCCGGTCATTTTCCATGTTTCGCACCGTCGTCTACGCTTGTTCCAATTCCTGAAGATTTACAATATTTGACCATTAAAGTCAATAAAGCCAAAGTGGAAATTTTTGGTTAGCAGAATTGTAGAGATCACGAGTGAAAAGAACCGCGGCGAAGAGTAAAAAAATAATAAATGAATGAATAGCTTACTCGCTTGCATTTACTGCTGATACCAGGCCAGCGCGTGTTTTCGGTCAATTTCCGCGGCCAAGTCTGTTGTGTTTTTATTTCTTTGAAACTCTCACCGGCCCTTTTCGCTCGTTTGTTTCCACAACAATTTTGCTGCGTTTTCGTTACGTTCTTTCCGCTCATTTGGGTTTGCAGTTGTGCGAAACTTTGCCGTTTTTTTTCTATGTTTTTTTCCTTTGAATAATTTGACTAATCGGCGGTTAATCGAATTCACATACACTGCTGTGTGACGATACTCTTCAGGGGGGTCTATGTTTCATTTCATTGGTTGGCGGCAGGACCAGTATGTTTGACCAATAATTATGCACCAAAGTGTGTGGGGCTTTCACGAAATTCCAAATACTTTTCTCGTGGCGCCCCAAAGTGTGACACGCAAAGAACAATTTTCTATTGTCCAACTTCAAAGTGGATTTACTAGGGAACCAATGAAAATATCGAAAAAGCCTCACACACTTTGTTAGGCCATTAACTCTCGAGTGACACGGAACAGTTTGTTTTGATTTTCGCGCTAACACGGAGACTGGTAATACAGTCGGTTTTGCGTTTAAGGCACGCGCACGCTTTACTAAAGGAAAAACAGGGAAAATAATAGCTATTTTCGAAATCTACAATTTATTAGCTTTACAGTGATATATAGTTTTCTGGGGTTTCGTAAAAAATAGCGCGAGTACGAAAGATTTTCGGGAAGGCACCCTCGAAGGTTTACAGTAACCTTAATACCACATAAACGGAGACATTCAGGAGTAATTATCGGACGTATTTTTTATGGTTTTCTTTCAATGGAGTCAGGAATTACAACGTAAGTTTTGCTTTAGCTTCGACCTTCACTTTCACTTCGTTCAGCGCTCGCTTTTCCCCTCGTTTTGGTCATTTCTTTACGTAACGCATACCATTGTAATTTTAGTTCTCACCGCATGCCTTCAAGAATCAAGATAATAAATCATCGTTAGATCAAGTAAAGAGTGCTGGTTGATCACGGCGAACTCCGACTGATACTTCTCCCGCAAGGACTCGAGTCGGGAACGCAACAATCCTCGTGTACTATATCTCGTTCAACGCTTTGCGTATTCACGAGATAAAAAGTGGACTCGTTTGTTTATATTAAGCACCTACATTTCCGTATTGAAATATTTTTCACTAAAAAAAAGAACTTCTCAAGTGTCCGTCGGCGGTTTCAAAGTGCCCGTTGTCTGTCTTAGAGAGGTGTCCGTGATATAATTGTGTCAGTTAAGAGAGTTGACTGTATCTCGTTGCCAAGGCAACCGATTGTCGTCAAACTTTACCAAAATGTGTCTAAATGACGGGGGTGCTCGTCGAAAATTTACGAAAAAAGTTACAATGGTACCAGAATCGAGTTTAATAGGCGTGGCTGAATATACTTTTACCCCTAAGAGATACCAATTTTAAACAACAGGAGACATATTCTGTCATATTTTTTTCTGCTCACCTAAAAGGTACCGCGATGATACTAACCGTGATCATTTTAGATTTCAGCACCCTACGCGGTAACAATCTAGAAAGTTTGACCCCTAAAAGGTACGACGAGCACCCCCGTCATTTTCATATCAGAGTCCCCCCGGGTTATCACAGTCACTTTGTGTCATTGTTTGATGCTATAACACCATAAAAGACCAATCCAATCAAGCTCCAAAAACACAAATCGAGGTATTTTTTAATAATGTACAAAGGGGCTATTAATAAGATGACTACAACAAGACAACTGAATTACTTGTAGATCCAATGTAAAATCCCCTCGCGAAGGAAAACATGCGCTGAAAACGGAATTTCGCAGATCCTACTTTTGCAACAATAAGTTTAAAAGCTGTTAATACCACTGAGCCAAAAACGCGAGGAAAAAAGTTAGGGAAGGAATCTTCAAAGCATTATTACAGTGACGGATCCTGGCTGGAGATATGGTGAAGGAGAATATCATTTCATAGCACGAGTCGGTCATGATAATTTATACAACATTAAATCGAGAACAGCAGGATACGTGAACACGATTTGAATTAATCTGAAGCGTGAAGCAAAGGAAATAGGAGACGTCTGCACTCAGGTTTAAATAATCCCAGCTGAGTTAAATTCTGACAGGAGTCAAGTTCAACAGAACGCATGTCAAGATTGGGTCACAGTCAAAAATTAAACAAGCACAATAATCCCAGCTGAGTTAAATTCTGACAGGAGTCAAGTTCACCAGAACACAAGTCAAGATTGGGTCACAGTCAAAAATTAAACAAGCACAATAATCCCAGCTGAGTTAAATTCTGACAGGAGTCAAGTTCAACAGAACGCAGGTCAAGATTGGGTCACAGTCAAAAATTAAACAAGCACAATAATCCCAGCTGAGTTAAATTCTGACAGGAGTCAAGTTCACCAGAACGCAAGTCAAGATTGGGTAACAGTCAAAAATTAAACAAGCACAATAATCCCAGCTGAGTTAAATTCTGACAGGAGTCAAGTTCACCAGAACGCAAGTCAAGATTGGGTCACAGTCAAAAATTAAACAAGCACAATAATTTCAGCTGAGTTAAATTCTGACAGGAGTCAAGTTCACCAGAACGCAAGTCAAGATTGGATCACAGTCAAAAATTAAACAAGCACAATAATCCCAGCTGAGTTAAATTCTGACAGGAGTCAAGTTCACCAGAACGCATGTCAAGATTGGATCACAGTCAAAAATTAAACAAGCACAATAATCCCAGCTGAGTTAAATTCTGACAGGAGTCAAGTTCACCAGAACGCAAGTCAAGATTGGGTCACAGTCAAAAATTAAACAAGCACAATAATCCCAGCTGAGTTAAATTCTGACAGGAGTCAAGTTCACCAGAACGCAAGTCAAGATTAGGTCACAGTCAAAAATTAAACAAGCACAATAATCCCAGCTGAGTTAAATTCTGACAGGAGTCAAGTTCACCAGAACGCAAGTCAAGATTGGGTCACAGTCAAAAATTAAACAAGCACAATAATTTCAGCTGAGTTAAATTCTGACAGGAGTCAAGTTCACCAGAACGCAAGTCAAGATTGGATCACAGTCAAAAATTAAACAAGCACAATAATCCCAGCTGAGTTAAATACTGACAGGAGTCAAGTTCATGCACCAGAACGCAAGTCAAGATTGGGTCACAGTCAAAAATTAAACAAGCATAGTAGTTTATAGCCAGTGAATACGAAATTAATAAACACATGAACTGTGCCCAGGAGCCATAATCGGGAAACGGAGACCGCAACTCTTTTTCATTTCTTTAGAGCTGCCTATCCCCATTTGAAGGTCACTTTGTGGTGTTTTTAGCCCAAATTGTGTCATCGCGAGTGACACGGCGTGCGTCTGCTAATTCATACAGTCATTTCAATACAAAGTGGATTCAGGAAAATCCCATTAAGCTATTTTGTAATGCTGGATTGTTAAAAGATCTTAACAGTGGACACTAACCTCAACGGTTTGAGAAAATTTGTAACTCAACTGACGAAGTTCTTGCTTATTTGTTCGCGGTGTTCATGTCGGCTGAGATCAGCTTGGAAACAAAATGACTGGCACATTCCTTGTGTATGTATACAGATGGAATTTCTACATCGAAATGTAACCGTTTTTTTTGTTGTTGTTGTGTGCAACAGCTTATAAACAGCTAACATTCCTTCAATTATTATTGTTGACGTTCAGTGGAAAACCGGGATAAATTCAAAGTTTGAATTTTCACCATATAGTTTTAACAGTTGGATAAAGCATATAACGGCGTGTTAAAATTAGCATGCGACCTTAAAATTAGGAAAATATCTTACTTCGGTATTTTTATGGTTGTCATTTTGATACAGTTTTGTTCATTTGTGGCACCTGTGAAACAAGAAAGCGCATTTTGGCTTTGCACAGCATTTTGGATGTGTTCAGTTTCATTTGTTTTCGTTATGTTTGTCGTTTTTGCTACGTTATGTTTTGATTCAGTTTACGTGGCCAGGTTGGTGTTACCACTGTTAAGGCGGCCAGTTAAAAACAGAAACTGTTTGGCTGGATTACGATATTAGGGACTTGCAGCTAGGATAAAGTCTTGGACTAGCTAAGGAAAAAATCGACTGTTACACTCTATAAGGATGAACTGCTATTTGGTGACTGAAGGCAACTTTCTAAAAAGTAATGAATCAAATAGTTATTGCCAGTCTCTTCATCACCCGGGCTTCATCACTATACCTAAATACCAAGCTACTGGTCTCTGGAGAGAAATATGAGACAGGATTCAAGCCAGGTCCGATCAAGTCAGGAATTAAGTCAGGATGCGACCAAGGACTCCAGTTAGGGTTAGACGTAGAGTTAGGGTTATAGGGCTATATAGGGCTATAGCTTGAGTCCTGACTTGAACCCTGGCATTCATGATAGTTTGTCTCGTCTTTCAATAAACAAAATTATCACAATCAGTTCACTTGGTCTCAGATAGACCTAAGTGACCGTAAGTCTCCAGCAGTTTCCAGATTTTAAAGCTACTTTTTAGCTATACTGAGAGTCAAATTATTACAATAACAACAACACCTACATTATATAAATAACATGAATGCTAAATTGTATTATGAACATTAATCAGCCAAACAAGAGGCAGGAACAATATTGCTTATCTAAGAATGAGTTAGCTGCTTAAATGTTTTAAGATATAATTTGCAATAAAAACAATAATCAAACAAAAATATAAAGCTCATATACACTGCCAAACAAAATATGAGGAGGTTTGTTCTAAGTACTTGGAAAAAAAAATCCAACTTTTTCACTTAAAAATGGATACCTGATCTGAATCAAACTGACATACATTTTCCTTGACCTATTTATACAACAAAGACATCGAATTAGTCAATTAAAAATCACTTCTCGATGTCACATATTACATAAATTTGGTAAATTTATCTGCCACTATTGTGGCAGTTGCACAGTCAATTTTGGCTTGAAAGCTTGGCAAACGACATCCAAAACTGTTTGGTCAGGCACCCAGCCAATTTGTTGTTCTCCTGCCTTTAGTCCAATAGAATACTCCAACATCATATTTGGTACCGTAAGCGAGGGTCCTTCTCAATAGCGCATCTTTCCCATTTTCTCCAACTACTTGTCCGGCTCCTGAAAACTTGGATGTTCCGCTGACAGGGAACTGAACCCTCGTAGGAGACTTTCTAGCAGGGTTGATTTTATATAGCTCTCCTACTAGGCCCGAAATCCTCTCACACTTTTCCACCTGGCCTCATTTAACCTGTCAAAACAAAACTAAATAGTGTTACTGTTGAGGCTGTTGACAGATTTACCGGTGTAGAAGTTAATTATTACCTCAAAAATTTCCAGAAAATAATGGATCACAAACGGATGCACAGCAAATGACAAAGTTGACAATATTTATTGGTGTCCGTCATTTTGATTCTCCCAGAATTCCTTTCCAATCGTAGATGGTTTCCATGCTTCGCGCGTTTCTTTTCCTCCCGCGCGCGACTACAATAGCTCCCGCGTTCGCTTAACCAATAAATTTCAGAAATTTACCTTTACCTTACCTCGAATTGAGTTGTCGGAATTAGTTTTCTTTCCGCAATACAAGCGGGAAGCCAGTCAATGGCTACAAGAGCGACTGCATATCGCACTGATGTCGATTTCAAAAATTCCAGGCCAGCTTGACCATCTACGCCGCGAGGGAAAAGCACGTGAGTGGTAGCTTAGCCAGGCTGTACTGTAAAGTGGTAATGTGTTTTAATTTCAACAACAGCAACACTTCAGCTTTGTTGTTGTTTGCGCGTGGGCTTCCATGTTTCAAAAGAAGTCAGCTGGTCAAAACATGTGAAGCATGGCGGCCATGTTTGCTCGAGTGAGGCAAAGGTCTTCCTGCTTAATGGTTGATGACAAGAAATCCTTTTGACCTTTGTGACAGAGAGCCATCATAGTAACATAATCAACGCAAATTTTGCAATCTTGAGCGTACAGGTTGATTTAAATTCTTAATTTGCTTCATCAAAATGTCAAGAAGATGACATGTACAGATGTACAAGTTGTACTAGAACACTAAGCTTCAAGTTTTCAAACGTTCAGTAACGATTGGTTGTACAAAGAATATTGTTGGATGGCTAGAACGCAGCTTAGAGGTTCTTGTATGCGGGAGAAATGGCTCATTTTTGGTTGCTCTTTCACGTTGGGTAAGTAAGCTTAAAAGTTAAGTACATTTGTATAGTTATATTGCCTTTGGATAAGCTTATGATCTTTTCAAGCTTACTTGCTCAACGTAAAAGTGGTAATCAATGATTGGGCTTAACTCCAAAATACTTTTCAAATTATTCTGATCTTAGTGATCCAAAACAGCTATCACTGTTGTTGTTATATAGCTGGAGTTTTTGTCAATACAACGTGCGCGTTGATTGGTTGATTCATCGTCACATGACATCTAACAAACAAACTGCAACATTTGCGAAAGCGGGCAACAATTTTGACGTCAGAGGGTAACATTGCACTGTTGCCCGCTAGCGCACGTGATCAGACCGTGACAAAAGGTGGCATGATTATGATGGATCGAGTGGTCGGAGCGTTTTTCAAACTGTCTTGTGTTGTGATTTTATGTGTTGCTATATAACAAATCACTTAATGACTGATCCCTCGGGAAGAGTGAATTTTGTTTCCCTCGAATCTCGATGTTTCCCTCGACTTCGTCTCGGGAAACATCGAGATTCTCGGGAAACAAAATTCACTGTTTCCCTCGAGACCAGTCATTAAGTGTTTATTATAATACCCTGAAAGTGAAGAATTGCCTGTACCATTATATCAGTATTGACTACTGATCAGCAGTGTTTCTTTTTTATGCTGTTGCTCATATTAAATGTTGATTATAATATAAGCCACAACTTCAACCTTTCAGCAACACTTTGTCCATGAAATAGAAGTAAAACTCAAATGAAGAATGATCCTCGCAGTTGTGAACGCAATTTAAGCAATTGCGAAAAGAAGCCTGAAAAAAATTCAGGACTTCAACGGGGTTCGAACCCGTGACCTCGCGATACCGGTGCGATGCTCTACCAACTGAGCTATGAAGCCACTGACGTTGGGAGCAGGTCAATTGTAGGTTCATATGTTCCCGTGAAAGGAGTGAATGTGAATGATATACATGAAATAAATCATATATGAACTGCGGAAATGAAATCAAATGAAGAATGATCCTCGCAGTTGTGAACGCAATTTAAGCAATTGCGAAAAGAAGCCTGAAAAAAATTCAGGACTTCAACGGGGTTCGAACCCGTGACCTCGCGATACCGGTGCGATGCTCTTCCAACTGAGCTATGAAGCCACTGACGTTGGGAGCAGGTCAATTGTAGGTTCATATGTTCCCGTGAAAGGAGTGAATGTGAATGATATACATGAAATAAATCATATATGAACTGCGGAAATGAAATCAAATGAAGAATGATCCTCGCAGCGGTATCGCGAGGTCACGGGTTCGAACCCCGTTGAAGTCCTGAATTTTTTTTCAGGCTTCTTTTCGCAATTGCTTAAATTGCGTTCACAACTTCGAGGATCATTCTTCATTTGATTTCATTTCCGCAGTTCATATATGATTTATTTCATGTATATCATTCACATTCACTCCTTTCACGGGAACATATGAACCTACAATTGACCTGCTCCCAACGTCAGTGGCTTCATAGCTCAGTTGGTAGAGCATCGCACCGGTATCGCGAGGTCACGGGTTCGAACCCCGTTAAAGTCCTGAATTTTTTTCAGGCTTCTTTTCGCAATTGCTTAAATTGCGTTCACAACTGCGAGGATCATTCTTCATTTGATTTCATTTCCGCAGTTCATATATGATTTATTTCATGTATATCATTCACAGAAGTAAAACTATAGATTTGAATCAGTGACGGAGGCCAGAAATCTAGGCGTTTGGTTTGACTGTAACTTCACATTTTGTAACCATATCATTAAAACAAGTAATTTAGCTTTTTACTCTTTACATAATATTAGACGAATTTGGAAATATCTAACAAATGATGCCACTAAAACGCTCGTTCAGGCGTTAGTTATCAGTAGATTGGACTACTGTAATAGTTTATTTTATGGCCTCCCAAATATCCATATCAATAAGCTTCAACGTGTTCAAAACGCAGCCGCTAGGTTAGTCTCAAATGTTTCACGTTTTCACATATTTCACCTGTTCTTTATCAGCTGCATTGGCTGCCTGTTAAATACAGAATGATGTTCAAAATTATTTTAATTACTTTTAAAGCTTTACAGGGCAATGCCCCATTTTATATTTCAAATTTAGTTAAACTGAAAAAACAGTCTAGTTATAATTTACGTTGCAATAACAACGGTCGTCTCCTTGAAATTGTACATAATGTAACGAAAAGAAATTCTGGAGACAGAGCTTTTGAGGTAGCGGCTCCTTCCTTGTGGAATACACTTCCACGGAATATAAGGGATGAATCATCTATAAATAAATTTAAACAATTACTGAAAACGTATCTTTTTAAAATAGCTTACCAATGATATAATTTATATACTCACACAAGAAATGTTATTTATTATAATATTCAATAACTTATAGTATATATTAGTTAGAATAGAATCTATTTTTTTATGATCATGTAAAGCGCATTAGATCATATATAAATGTATTTTGCGCTATATAAACAATAAGTTATTATTATTATTTCCCTTTCTTGGGGATGGACCATTTTATTTTTAATGGTTGGGGAGGGGGTTGGGCATTTTGTTTTAGCATGAATTTTTTTCCATCTTCAGGCTGTGCAAGATTTTTTTTTTGTGATTTTTCCATAGTTTTCTATACTTTATCTGCGCGTGAATTTTTTTTTTTGGTATTTGCCAATCCTCCCCCCCCCCCCCCCCCCCACCCCAAAAATAAAATGGTCCATCCTTTATAGGGTTCAACAAATATAATTGAAGCAACTAGGGCATGGTGCATGTCTATTGAAGCATGGTGTTTTACTGCATGGGGCAATGACCTTGCAGCGTATAATCATGTATGGGAACTAAAAAGAGATTTGGGGCAATAAAATTATTATATATTCAAGAAATAGTAAAAGTGAAAACTTTTAAGGCAATGTTTTAAGCTTAATGACTTCAGGCGACCTTAAGCGACTAAGGGCGACTTAAGGCGACTTAAGGTCCCAGAGTAGGCCTAACAGTATGCTAAGAAATCATGTTCACACATTCTAGTTACTGAAACGTATATAACATCATCAACAAAGAACTACATCTACTCAAAACTTGGTGTCAAACTATAAGAGACAAATACAAACAGTGTAATCAGACGTACAAAGTCTCCAACTTTGATAGATTAGAAAATATTCCAGGCGGCAGAACATGGATTTCATTTTGTTCTAAGTATCTGCAACAAAATGCAAGCATTTAGTATTTCATACCTTGTTAATGCGAAGTTAATTTTAAAATGATATGCAACCATTTTAGTTCAGGGAATCGTGTAAAGTCCACTAAGTTAACATAAAATGTGTGTTAAGGTTTCCTATGTGACTGCATGGTGTTTTACTGCATGGGGCAACATCTTTGACCTTGCAGCGTATAATCACGAATGGGAACTAAAAAGAGATTTGGGGCAATAAAATTATTATTTTTTCAAGAAAAAGTAAAAGTGAAAACTTTTAGGGTAATTTGTTAAGCTTAATGACTTCAGGCGACCTTAAGCGACTAAGGGCGACTTAAGGCGACTAAAGGTCCCAGAGTAGGCCTAACAGTATGCTAAGAAATCATGTTCACACATTCTAGTTACTGAAAACGTATATAACATCATCAACACAGAACTTCATCATCTACTCAAAACTTGGTGTCAAACTATAAGAGGCAAATACAAACAGTGTAATTAGACGTACAAAATCTCCAACTTTGATAGATTAGAAAATATTCCAGGCGGCAGAATATGGATTTCATTTTGATCTAAGTATCTGCAACAAAATACAAACATTTAGTATTTCATACCTTGTTAATGCGAAGTTAATTTTAAAATGAATTGCAACCATTTTAGTTCAGGGAATCGTTTAAAGTCCACTGAATGGTGCTTTTTATCGGGCGTTTATCGTAGTCGGAGCTCAGTTCTTGTTTGTGCCATATTGTGCGATTTTAAGATGATGAAATGTTACCAGAAAAAAACTAAACATAAGCTCTGGAAATAATCGTTGTAAGGAAAAGGAGATTGTCCGATTTCTGAACTGTGCCCAGGAGCCATAATCGGGAAACGGAGACCGCAACCGGGGCTTTTTCATTACTTAGAGCTGCCTATTCCCATTTGAAGGTCAATTTGTGGTGTTTTAGCCCAAATTGTATTATCGCGAGTGCCACGCGCGTGCATCTGCGGGGATTATAACATTTTCGGCGCGTTCAAAATGGCGTCCAAAGTTTAACTTTTAGGGTTGATTTTTGCATTGGTAGACGCTTTTATAGATTAAGACTCGCATAGGGAACACGAAACACTCAATACTACTATTTTAGATAAAGTTTGAAGCAAGGCATCCATCACATGACTCGTATGAAAAGGCCGGAAGGCGCCAAAATCACGGTGGCGCTGGGTCGCTTGAGTTGAATGAATGAAGTTAGCGAAAGAGTAAAAGTTGAAAAGTCTTTCATGAGCTGCGATATTCAGCTAATTCATACAGTCATTTCAATACAAAGTGGATTCAGGAAAATCCCATTAAGCTTTTTTGTAATGCTGGATTGTTAAAAGATCTTAACAGTGGACACTAACCTCAACGGTTTGAGAAAATTTGTAACTCAACTGACGAAGTTCTTGCTTATTTGTTCGCGGTGTTCATGTCGACTGAGATCAGCTTGGAAACAAAATGACTGACACGTTCCTTGTGTATGTATACATATGGAATTTCTACATGGAAATGTAACGGTTTTTTTTTTGTTGTGTACAAGAGCTTATAAACAGCTAACATTCCTTCAATTATTATTGTTGACGTTCCGTGGAAAACAAAGTTTGAATTTTCACCATATAGTTTTAACAGTTGGATAAAGCATATAACGGCGTGTTAAAATTAGCATGCGACCTTAAAATTAGGAAAATATCTTACTTCGGTATTTTTATGGTTGTCATTTTGATACAGTTTTGTTCATTTGTGGCACCTGTGAAACAAGAAAGCGCATTTTGGCTTTGCACAGCATTTTGGATGTGCTCAGTTTCATTTGTTTTCGTTATGTTTGTCGTTTTTGTTACGTTATGTTTTGATTCAGTTTACGTGGCCAGGTTGGTGTTACCACTGTTTAGGCAGCCAGTTAAAAACAGAAACTGTTTGGTTGGATTACGATATTAGGGACTTGCAGCTAGGATAAAGTCTTGGACTAGCTAAGGAAAAATCGACTGTTACACTCTATAAGGATGAACTGCTATTTGGTCTACGCTTCAAATATATCTCAGCAACGAAATCAATGAAAATACGAACAGTATGCTAAGAAATCATGTTCACACATTCTAGTTACTGAAAAACGTATATAACATCATCAACACAGAACTACATCTACTCAAAACTTGGTGTCAAACTATAAGAGGCAAATACAAACAGTGTAATCAGACGTACAAAATCTCCAACTTTGATAGATTAGAAAATATTCCAGGCGGCAGAATATGGATTTCATTTTGATCTAAGTATCTGCAACAAAATACAAACATTTAGTATTTCATACCTTGTTAATGCGAAGTTAATTTTAAAATGAATTGCAACCATTTTAGTTCAGGGAATCGTTTAAAGTCCACTGAATGGTGCTTTTTATCGGGCGTTTATCGTAGTCGGAGCTCAGTTCTTGTTTGTGCCATATTGTGCGATTTTAACCCTATTCAGACTGGGGGGGGGGGGGGGGGGGGCGGGCTTTTCGAACCCCCCCTCCAGTAAAATTGTGATAACTCTTACACCGAAATAGCTATGAGGCTGAAATTTTCTGACTTTTCCTAGAATTTATCTAGGGACATTTTGGTATCCATAACATGTCACTGTGATTAACCATGTTGCCATGGCAACCGGTTTTTGACACATAGGTTTTCAAAATATTAAAATATGGTGAATTTTTTATTTTAAGATCTTGTTCTTTGACTTATAGTGCATTTTCTTATTAGAATAGTTTTTTCTTGGGACTAGTTCTTGAAAGACATCAAAAATTTTTAACATCAAATATTTGGGGGGGAGGGATAGGCAAATTTTTGCTCACTTTTACTTATAGAGAAAAATTTTGTACTATTTATTAAAAAACGCTTCTAAGTTCATTGTTTGGATAATAGACATTAGTTTGATACGTGTTTTATACATTCTGATCCTTTTCTCTTTTAGATATTTTTTAAATTTCAATTTAAACGAAAAAATAGGAAATCCTAGATGGCGGATCCAAGATGGCGGATCCAAGATGGCGGACAATAATTTCAAAATTATAGTTTTATCGCCTTTTTTTTCCTTTTCTCGCTTTACAAGTGTGTCCTTGTTTATATTTATTATGTTTTAATATTACAAAGACGATTTTACAGTTATATTTGATATTTTAAGTATCTGGATGGAAAAATATCAAAGAAACGTCGGAAAAACAAAAATGACGTCATTGTGACGTCATAATTAGGTGTGGCAGGTCAAAACTGGGTGTGAGGTTTCCTTGTATGGAGATGAACATTGTGTGAAAATTTTATGGTCCTAGCCTTACTGGTTCCAGAGATATGAAGGGGGGGTCCGAGGAGCCCCCCCCCCCCCCCCCCCCCCCCAGTCACAGATTGCCAAAAAAAGCCCAGTCTGAATAGGGTTAAGATGATGAAAAGTTACCAAAAAAAACTAAACATAAGCTCTGGAAATAATCGTTGTAAGGAAAAGGAGATTGTCCGATTTCTGAACTGTGCCCAGGAGCCATAATCGGGAAACGGAGACCGCAACCGGGGCTTTTTCATTACTTTAGAGCTGCCTATTCCCATTTGAAGGTCAATTTGTGGTGTTTTTAGCTCAAATTGTATTATCGCGAGTGCCACGCGCGTGCGTCTGCGGGGATTATAACATTTTCGGCGCGTTCAAAATGGCGTCCAAAGTTTTACTTTTAAGATTGATTTTTGCATTGGTAGACGCTTTTATAGATTAAGACTCGCATAGGGAACACGAAACACTCAATACTACTATTTTAGATAAAGTTTGAAGCAAGGCATCCATCACATGACTCGTATGAAAAGGCCGGAAGGCGCCAAAATCACGGTGGCGCTGGGTCGCTTGAGTTGAATGAATGAAGTTAGCGAAAGAGTAAAAGTTGAAAAGTCTTTCATGAGCTGCGATATTCAGCTAATTCATACAGTCATTTCAATACGAAGTGGATTCAGGAAAATCCCATTAAGCTTTTTTGTAATGCTGGATTGTTAAAAGATCTTAACAGTGGACACTAACCTCAACGGTTTAAAAAAATTGTAACTCAACTGACGAAGTTCTTGCTTATTTGTTCGCGGTGTTCATGTCGACTGAGATCAGCTTGGAAACAAAATGACTGACACATTCCTTGTGTATGTATACAGATGGAATTTCTACATGGAAATGTAACGGGTTTTTTTTGTTGTGTGCAAGAGCTTATAAACAGCTAACATTCCTTCAATTATTATTGTTGACGTTCCGTGGAAAACAAAGTTTGAATTTTCACCATATAGTTTTAACAGTTGGATAAAGCATATAACGGTATGTTAAAATTAGCATGCGACCTAAAAATTAGGAAAATATCTTACTTCGGTATTTTTATGGTTGTCATTTTGATACAGTTTTGTTCATTTGTGGCACCTGTGAAACAAGAAAGCGCATTTTGGCTTTGCACAGCATTTTGGATGTGTTCAGTTTCATTTGTTTTCGTTATGTTTGTCGTTTTTGTTACGTTATTTTTTGATTCAGTTTACGTGGCCAGGTTTGTGTTACCACTGTTTAGGCGGCCAGTTAAAAACAGAAACTGTTTGGTTGGATTACGATATTAGGGACTTGCAGCTAGGATAAAGTCTTGGACTAGCTAAGGAAAAATCGACTGTTACACTCTATAAGGATGAACTGCTATTTGGTCTACGCTTCAAATATATCTCAGCAACGAAATCAATGAAAATACGAACAGTATGCTAAGAAATCATGTTCACACATTCTAGTTACTGAAAACGTATATAACATCATCAACACAGAACTACATCTACTCAAAACTTGGTGTCAAACTATAAGAGGCAAATACAAACAGTGTAATCAGACGTACAAAATCTCCAACTTTGATAGATTAGAAAATATTCCAGGCGGCAGAACATGGATTTCATTTTGATCTAAGTATCTGCAACAAAATACAAACATTTAGTATTTCATACCTTGTTAATGCGAAGTTAATTTTAAAATGAATTGCAACCATTTTAGTTCAGGGAATCGTTTAAAGTCCACTAAGTTAACATAAAATGTGTGTTAAGGTTTCCTATGTGACTGTTAATTATTTTAATTATGTCATTATGTTTAAGTTTGTTATGAATTGCATTCGTTGTTCAGAACGTTTTCAGAGTGCTGTTAAGGTGGACCAACACAGTTTTTACAATAACTGTGCGAATTCTCGCGCTTGGCTAATTTTTATTATCATTAAGAGTACAGACGGATAAAACGATAAAACTGACGCCATTAGCGAAGTCAACGTTTTTTCAAACTTTTCAGCACTGCGTTTTTCGTGGCGAGAATTCTTTCACAAATCCAGAATTATTCAATGAGAAAATTGTCCAAAATAGATGAGATGAACCTCAAGAAGCTAAAACCCAACCTTAAAGCGGAAAGATGAAGAATGATGTATTGTTGAGAATCCAGACGTGAAAAATTGGCGGTGAGCAGGATTATAGTGCTGTCGCTGCAATAAGATTTACCGGAGGTGAACTGAACCGTTTTTCAACGGATTATTTGAGAACTGTTTTAACCGGACTAAAGATTTCCAATTTTTCTACGTGTTTCCGACTTACTCTACTCAAACTTTTAATTTACGAGCCCGTGTTTCGCCGAATTATGGCGATGAAATTCTGGTTTGGTGGCGATCGCATCCTGCATTTCCTTCCTCGTTTTAACATCACTTTTGGCGTTTTGTTATTGCAAAAAACAATTTGACGTCACTTTTTTATGCGTCTGTTCTCTTGTTGATGATAAATTTCGTCACAACATTGTCAAAATATGCTGTGGATCCACTCGCTTGCGGCTCTTGGATCCACAGCACTTTGACAATGTTATGACGAAATTTATCATCAATAAGAGGACAGACGCATAAAAACTGACGTCAGTTTGTTAAATTGATAGGTTGTGAGTATATGTCATTCGTTAGGGCATTATGTGAGAAAGTTTGCATCTTAGAAGCTGAAATTTGAGTGATTGCGAAAGACTGATTAAAGGTTTCAAATGACATACAGTGTAGTAACGTTTGTAACGGATCCCCTAGTGTGACCGGAAAAGCGACTGTACATAAAAAAACAAATAATAACAATATATTGAATTTATTATCGTACTTTAGGGGCACTTACAAGCACGACTTCACTACTCGAAGAGTTGTTGTTCTTGTTGTTTAAAATTAGCTCGACCACATTTTAACAAACGGTTTTTTTAAATATTCAAGAACATAGCTGCCCAGTCAATATTGATCATATATGTCATTCGTTAGGGCATTATGTGAGAAAGGCTGAATCTTTGAAGCTGAAACTTGGCAAAAGGAAGATATAGCGATGAACGATGTTAATTAACGGCTAAAATTTGCGGTTTGGACTGTTTCCATGGCAACATGGATGATTGCAAACAACCCTAAAATTTAACTTTTATAAGGTTTACGTAATATCCAGTTATTAGATTTTCTCATGAACTTGCACACAGTTTACAATAATTAATTCTTATTGTTTCAAATTGGCTTGACCAAATTTTAACAAACGGTTTTTTAAATATTCAAGAAGAAAGCTTCCCAGTCAATATTAATCGTGTGACAGAATTCCTTTGATAGACTTTTATTTTAAAGTTTTCATTGTTTGAAATGCGACAAAAATAAGAATTGTGACAAATTTCATGAAATTTTAATGAGTGGATTTTGAGAAATTGTCGTTTGTGTACATTGCTGTCTTACATTCTATCTAAAACCCCGCGCCGTCACGCAAATTGCCGCTGACCGCCAGCGAAACTGTGTTCGGCCACCTTAATCTGCATATCATTTTAACACTTTTAGGTTACATATCCATGCCAATTAACAAGCTGTTCAACCCGATTTTCACTTGCAGAAGTTACTGTGGTCTTCAAATAATGCTTAACCCTCGGACGTACAAGGTTTAGGATTTCGTCTGCTTATTATTATTCTACTTTTTCTACAAATATATCACACCAATCAGTGTCCTATAAGCTAGCCCAAACATGATGTGTCCCAGTGCTCAGTAAGACGTAGTCATTTTTGTTAATATTTTACTCTACTGCCAAAAATTAATAACATTCAAGTCAGCACACGTTCAATATTTTCAACGTCCGTTGGTTCGAAAATAATTGTGCAGGAAGTCGTTGAATTTTATTCTCCCAAAGGTACTTGTAAATGAAAGAAAGGAAACCTTTCTCAGAACCTTTCTCAATAGAAGAGACTAGCTAAAAGAATCACCATAGTTAACTTTCTGCAGCAGTCAAGTTCGAGATTAAGTCGAGATTGGCTCACAAGACGAAAACTAAACAAGCTTAGTATTTCATAAACAGTGAATACGAACTTAATAAAAACATGAACTGCGTCAATAAAATTTGCGCAAATTCTAGCTGAAAAATACTGAAATGAATCAAACTTACGTAACAGCATCGACAAAAATAACTACATGTACTCAACATTTCGCTTCGATAAAAGGCAGGTTGAACAAATATAACCAGATGTTAAACCATAAAGTTCATTTCGGTAGTAACTTTGCAGTTTGTCACGTGAAAGTCTGAGTATGTTCTTGGAAAACCAATCAAAACTGTCTCAAACCTCACGGTAGCTAGGAGTCTGGTTAGAGCACAATTTCCATTTGGGTCACAACTCCAAAACAAAACTAGCCTAGTATTTTGAAGCAGTAAATACGAAATCAATGAAAACATGAACCGTATCCTAGGAAATTACGCACATTCTAGATAAAAACCTATATAACATCATCAACACAGAACTAATGTACTCAAACCCTGCTTTGAAAGTAGGCCAACCACGAAGGGTCAAATAGCAGCGACAAAAAGTTTGTGTAGTACACACTGAAGGACATGCAGTAAGGAGTGTAGCGGGGACATGTAGCAGGTAAAAAATCATAGCGCTTCCACACCACATATGAAAATGTCGAGGGGACATGTCTCAGGACCATGTTGCAGCAACACGTCCCCTCGTGTGAACTGATACTATCATAACTGTGCAAAACCAATCTTGGAGACATTTTGTCCCCGCGACGTGTCCCATGAAGTTCAACAAGACAAAATGTCCCCAAGATTGGTGTTGCACAATTATGATAGTATCAGTTCCCACGAGGGGACGTGTTGCTGCAACATGTCCCTGAGACATGTCCCCGCGACATTTACATGTGGTGTGCAAGCGCTATAATGAGTTTTCCCTGTAACATTTCCCCGCTACACTCCCTGCTACATGCCATTCAGTGTGTACTACACAAATACTTGTCGCTGCTACATGTCGCTGCTACATGTCGCTGCGACATGTCCCTGCTACACGACCCCTCGTGTCCGACCACCTTTAGAGGAAAAGAAAAGAAGTGCAATCAGACTTACAAAAACTCCAACTTCGACAGATTAGAAAATATTCCAGGCGGCAGAATATGGATTTCATTTTTATCTAAGTCTCTGCAACAAAAAGGGAAGCATGTATTATTTCATAACTTGTAAATGCGAAGTTAATTTTATAATGAATTGCAATTTTTTCACATATACTACATATTCCCTGCGATCCTTTTAGAATTGCTACAACCACCACAAATATTTTTGCCCATGACGTCATAAAGGGATAATCCTTGCGAGTGAGTGTGTTAAATAATTTTTTCGATTAATTTGTTTGTCTGCTTATTATTGTTCTAGTTATCCTGCAACTACATTGTATATCACACCAATCACAGTGTCCTATAAGCTGGTCCTAACATGATGTGTCCCAGTGCTAAGTAATTATAAGACGTAGTCATTTTTGTAAATATTTTACTATACTGCCAAAAACGAATAACAATCAAGTCAGCACACTTACAATCTTTTCAACGTCCATTGGTTTGAGAATAATTGTGCAGGAAGCCGCTGAATTTTATTCCCCGAAAGAAACCTGTAAATGAAAGAAAGGATACATTTCTGCGAACCTTTCTTAATAGATGAGACAACCTAAAAGAATTCCAGCAAGCGGTTAAGAGCAATTCTCTGTAAGAATCGAGAAAAGTGGGAAATGAAAATTTTTGATCCCCCTTCATATTTTGCATGCAGATAGGTCTTCAGGGGGGATGTTCAAAAATGACCTTTGTTAAGGTCGTTTCTTCTTTGTTGCCATGGTAACACTGGATGTTTGTTGGTGCCACTAAACCCAATTTTGACCTCAGAAACTTCCTTAAAAAGTACAAAATGTAAGACATCGTTTCTCCAGTCCATTAAAACTGAACAAATCAAGACTTTCACCAGATGTTAAACCTTTGTTCTAGTTTACATTTATGCATGTGGCATTTTGTTACATCAACTACATATGAACTTAACGGTCAAACAACTTGATGGTGTTTCAGCCATTTTAGTTGACGAGTAAAACTAGCAATACCTTTTCTTGAATTTTTTTAAAAGTACGCCGATTCTAGAACTCAAACTACGCGGCTAGTTTAAATAGATACTCTAGTTACTAAATCTATAAAAATCTCTGCGGGGCGGGTTAATTTTGAACTTTGGTTCACTCAGGAAAAACCTTCAAAAATCATTTGTTGTAAACTTTGGTGAAATTAACATTACGTTCATTCGACAGAAATCCTATAAGAAAACTCAATCGGTCTTCAGACTTAAAGAATAGCATGCACTCTATCAATGTTTGGTCAAATCGGCTGTTAATAGCCGTTATTTTTTGAACAATCTCAATCCAAATAAAGCTTACTTCACTGTTTTCTGCAGTTCTCAACTTGCGAAGAACGAGTCGGTTCTTTTCGCACAGCATACAGTTTCTGCACAAAATTCGGATGTCTAAACCATCTCTTGTGGCTGAGCATGCTGTTTGTCTTCAGTGGAGGTCCATTAACCCATCACAGTGCAAATAACAACAGCTTTTGTAGTGCCCGGAAGGTAACCGAAGAAGCCATCATCGGAAGCTTTGTTCGTCCACGAACATTTCTAATCTGTATTTACGGTATATTTCTCCGTCACATGTCATCATTCGCTCCAAAAGGAGATAAAATGGTTTTCTGATTAGTAGTTTAACGATCAATTAGAATACATTTAGCTAAACATTTTACCGTCTTTCTTTCGCCTTTCTTTCGTAGTTCAGGTAAAAACATCTCTGGTCAGCGGTATAACTAGAATACGATTTGACTTCATAAAATGCCAACATGGCGTCCGCATCATATTGAGGTGCCAGTTGGAATACCAGAACTCTTCTTTTGTTAGATTTTCTTTCTATTTACAGTAGATTACATTTCCCGTACATTTCTTTGCTGATTCTTTGCTACGGAGGGGGGGAGGGAGGTATTATAACGAAACACAAGCAGTTCACCACTCTTTTTATACTCATAAAATTACAATAGGTTACCACAACTTAATTTCTATGATGCGGATGTCACTCAGATCTCAATGTCGGAAAACGGAAAAACTGGAAGAAGAGTACACTCTAGTCTGTTTCTTCGTAGCTTTTTTGCTATACCAAATCGCAACCATCAGAGCGTTTCTCATCATGAATTCGTACTCGGATTGGTACGGTAAAAAATGTAACGGTACCGATAACATAAACGGGAGACCCACAAAACAGACGAACTTGATGGGAACTTTTGAACCTCTGAAAAAGTAAACTTTGCTCATGCAGTTAAATGTGGAAGATCATATTTGTAGGTGGTTTTCGCATTTTCTGATTAATGCAAAGCTCAATAGAATACAGTCTGCGGCTATTATTTCGTTTTCTGACGTCATTTGATGATCACTTTTGCGACTGAAATTTTGCTTCTTCCATTGAAAAATAGCTGTCAAAGGACAAAGAACGATCACCATACGGCAAACTTGTCTTCAAACTGTTTATCATATTTCCCACCATTTTCTTGCCGATAGTTGCTCTTCAGCTGATTGTCTCCTAATACTTAAGATAGTTTTATGCGTCTCCGTATGTTTTTTCAGCAGACACGTGATTCCGCGAATTTTAATTGCGTCGACTTCTAAGATATGCGCTGAAATACTAGCCATTCCCTTCAGCCGATTTCACTGTGTAGACCCGGCCGTGGTTTTTCAGACATGATTCACCGGTTATGACTCACTCGTCATGAATCGCTAATCATGATCAGACAGCTGTGAATAAAATTCACCTATAAACGGAGTTCACAGAGAAAATACTGACTTCCTGAAATAGTCCATCGCATGATACCGCCAAAAATAAAACTAAAGGCAATACCCAAGCCTATTGTTTGGTATTTTATTTTGTTCACGTGTCTACGTATCAGAAAACAAAAGAATGGGAATATGTACCCTTAGGCTGCTCAACGTAAACAGAATAGAAGCGACAGTCAGTGACAATGTAATAGGATGAGGACGCCACGTTAAACACTTTACGAAGGAACGTTGTATTTTAGATTATACCGCTAACCAGCAGCGCTTTGCCTGAACTGGTGGCCTGGACTTCGAAAGACGTATAAAGAACGGAGAAAAAAAGGGGTAAAACTCCTCGCTTAATGTGATTGACTGTAAAATATTGATCAGAAAACCGTTTTAACTTCTTTTGGAGCGAATGATGACATGTGACGGAGAAATATGCGCTAAATCCAGAGCAGAATTGTAAGTGGACGAACAAAGTTTCCGATAACGGCTTGCTTCGGTTACCTTCCGGGTACTACAAAAGCTGTTGTTATTTGCACTGTGATGGATTAATGGACCTCCACAGAAGACAAACAGCATGCTCAGCCACAAGAGATGGTTTAGATATCCGAATTTTGTGCCGAAAATGTATGCAGTGCGGAAAGAACCCACTCGTTCTTCGAAAGTTGAGAACTGCAGAAAACAGTAAAGTAAGCTTTATTTGGATTGAGATTGTTCAAAAAATAACGGCTATTAACAGCCGATTTGACCAGACATTGATAGAGTGCATGCTATTCTTTAAGTCTGAAGACCGATTGAGTTTTCTTAAAGGATTTCTGTCGAATGAACGTAATGTTAATTTCACCAAAGTTTACAACAAATGATTTTCGAAGGTTTTTTCTGAGTGAACCAAAGTCCAAAATTAACCCGCCCCGCAGAGATTTATAGATTATAGATTTAGTAACTAGAGTATCTATTTAAACTAGCCGCGTGGTTTGAGTTCTAGAATCGGCGTACTTTTGAAAAAATTCAAGAAAAGGTATTGCTAGTTTTACTCGTCAACTAAAATGGCTGAAACACCATCAAATTGTTTGACCGTTAAGTTCATGTGCAGTTGATGTAACAAAATGCCACATGCATAAATGTAAACTAGAACAAAGGTTTAACATCTGGTGAAAGTCTTGATTTGTTCAGTTTTAATGGACTGGAGAAACGATGTCTTACATTTTGTACTTTTTAAGGAAGTTTCTGAGGTCAAAATTGGGTTTAGTGGCACCAACAAACATCCAGTGTTACCATGGCAACAAAGAAGAAACGACCTTAACAAAAGTCATTTTTGAACATCCCCCCTGAAGACCTATCTGCATGCAAAATATGAAGGGGGGTCAAAAAATTTTCATTTCCCACTTTTCTCGATTCTTACAGAGAACTGCTCTTAACTTTCTGCAGCAGTCATGCAATTTCGTACCTAAGTCAAGATTTGATCACAACTCAAAAACTTAACAAGCTTAGTATTTCATAGGCAGTGAAAAATAAACTTATTAAAAAAATGAACAACGCCAATAAAAATTGCGGAAATTCCAGCCGACAAGACAAGACAAGATGATTTATTCAACTCAGCTCAGTTTTACATGACATATAGGTCAAATTTACATAGGCAACTAAACACAAGTACAGCTAAGGAATAAAAGAAAAATGTAATAAAAAATAGAGAGTGAGTTGGGATCATCCAAATAGCAAAGGCTAATCTAGTGGATGACCCCTAAAAATTAAACTTAAGTAACTTCATAAACGAAAAGCCTCGTGCTTAAAATTTGGTGTCATTTAGAGTCGAATAAACAAATATAACCAGATGTTAAACCATAAAGTTCATTTGGGTGTTAACTTTGCAGTTTGTTACATGGAAGCCTTAGTATGTTCTTGAAAAACCAATCAACATGATTTTCGCTGTGGATGGCATGGTAGAAAAAAAGACCTGTAAATGATGTTGGATTTTACACTTTTTAGTACCGTGCCGTTTGTATCCGAGACGTTTCAAAATTCTTCTGTAGTGTAAATAGGCCTTTTTTGCTGCCAAAATTCTGAACTTGAAGCATTAAGAAAGAGATAATAGAAAAACGCGCCAGAGCATTCTGCTTAAAGGAAGTGTTTATTGGCATGTTTTCGCATTTTTGTGAAATTCAAACGGTTGTAAATATTGGAAACATACATTCAACATACATGGAATTTTCGGTCAATTATAATTTCTGTTTATATATAGGATTACATTTACATGTAATCAGGTGCCACATTTATATAATTTATCCTTAATTAAAGTTGAACTATTTTCGTGTTTAGCTCGAACGATGATTTGAATGTGTAATATATATATATATATATATATATATATATATATATATATATATAATTATATAAACTTGATTTGTAAAGGTCAAGAAACCAACTCCAATTTAAATTAAGGTTTTAATCAGCTCGACGTTTTGGCCGTCTCGGCTTTCCTCAGGAGCGTTATGATGGTTTTACAGGTAATACAACATTAAAGCTTCATGTAACGGAAAATAACGACTCATGTCTGTGACGAAAAGGTAAAACATAATTATATTGGTTAAAACAAGGTTTTGCAACATTCAAACTAACTATTACGCGCCCGCGAAACATTCCACTAGCCATGACCATGAAAAATGGGTCGTGACTAGAATGGATAATCCAAAATCAGGTTGGATCACCTCGGACACTTAATGAGAATTATATAACGTAATGTCGACACTTAGAATTTTATTTTCAATAAATTTTTTTGAGTGTAAAAAAGAAAATCTAAAATCCCCACTCAGGATTGAACCTGCGACCTCAGCTAGGCTTAGGCTAACATAGCCCACCGTACCACTGTACCACCTAGCTTCTCGGGTTGCTTAGTCCTAAATTTAACTATATAAACTGCTGCCCTTAACCTCAACTGAAAGCTAACCAGTTACTCCGTTATATAAGTCTCAATAAGGTGTCCAACCTGATTTTGGAGTATCCATTCTAGTCACCACCTGAAAAATGACGGCATAGGTTCTATGAGTATGGGGCTGCGCAGCCAGGCCTTCGGCCTGGCAAGTGCTTCGCTATACCCGTTGTTTAGTGTTAAAATGACAAACTCAAAGTGATCATCTGAGATATAGCTGTTCAAACAACAATAATTATGATGTATGACTGTAGATTTAAAAACTAATTGCATAGGCCTCTCGAGTGAATTGTCGTTTTTTAACAGCGACGCAATGTTTGTGATTTATTCGCGACTCCGCGGCATAAAACTAACGTAGAACACGTGAAACATTAATAAATCGTAAAAAAAAAATTAAATTATTCTTTTGGATCAAACGAATTGCATTTTTACGACTGCTAAGCGGGCAAAGGCTTTTTATATAACCCCATATCACCATTTCGAACCAGCACCCAAATTATGTTAACAAACACACATTAAAGGGGCCATGCCACCATTTTTAGTGTTTATCTTTAAAAAAGCCAAAATACATCTTTATATCAGTGAAAACCCAAAAATAACGTCATAAGTAGCAAAACGTCAATTCATTTTTCATTGAAAATTTTCGTTTTTCGTCTTTTTTTGATAAAAAAATTGTTTAAAATGCCACCAATTGAAGCAAAATGTTAAATTATATCATTTCCAATTTCCGCATTTTTGTGATAAATTTGATTTTTGAGTAAAATCCAAGATGGCGATTTTTGCGTTTTTTTTTTTTCACGATCTGCAAACAAATCCCGCAAACATTTTCTCCGTAACAATTTACTCCACTGTCGAAATTATATACAAACATTACCGTTTACACGTAATGATAATGCATCAAGTGGTACCGTAGTTATTCAGCCAGACTAGGGCAAGATGTAATTGTAATAGGTTGACACGTGTATTTCAATTGCATGTATTAGTTATTCAGCCACACTAGGGCAAGATGTAATTGGAATAGGTTGACACGTGTATTTCAATTGCATGTATTAGTTATTCAGCCACACTAGGGCAAGATGTAATTGGAATAGGTTGACACGTGTATTTTAATTGCATGTATTAGTTATTCAGCCACACTAGGGCAAGATGTAATTGGAATAGGTTGACACCTGTATTTCAATTGCATGTATTAGTTATTCAGTCACACTAGGGCAAGATGTAATTGGAATTAGTTGACACCTGTATTTCAATTGCATGTATTAGTTATTCAGCCACACTAGGGCAAGATGTAATTGTGATAGGTTGACACCTGTATTTCAATTGCATGTATTAGTTATTCAGCCAGACTAGGGCAAGATGTAATTGTAATAGGTTGACACGTGTATTTCAATTGCATGTATTAGTTATTCAGCCACACTAGGGCAAGATGTAATTGGAATAGGTTGACACGTGTATTTCAATTGCATGTATTAGTTATTCAGTCACACTAGGGCAAGATGTAATTGTAATAGGTTGAAACCTGTATTTTAATTGCATGTACGAAAATGTTGAACGCGACTTTCTCCACATCGCAAAAATGGCTTCCAAGCAAGATAAAACAGTCTTCCCGAATTGCAAAAATCAGTTCACGAAAACCACAAAAATTGCCCATCCGCAAAATTAAACTCCTGCAAATATTTTGTGCCACACGGTAACCTTTCTAAAAAAAACTCAAGGGGAACCTTCCCCCCTCCCCCCCACCCGTATAATTATCACACAACTTCGATTAAAGTTTAATATTTTGCAATGAGTTCGTTTTTACGTTTTTAAATGTTCAAGGTGATTTGACAGATCTGCTAAGATTCATATCATTTACTTTAGTCAACAATTTTAGGTTGATTTGTTGAGCATGATTTCCACTTTCAGGAGTTACTTTGAAACTAATCAAAGAGACACGAAAAAATAATCGTAGCCTGCGCGCAGAGTCGTCTTCTGTTGTCTTTCAGCTTCACGCGGAAAAGGACGTCTGCGTATTAAACGACGTTTCGAATCGTGTTCACGTATCCTGCTGTTTCTCTAGGATCCCAAGACCACACTCTGATTGGACGCTTGATAGTAGACATTACTAGTAACAATCCCGCAATAATTCATGCGGCTAAAATTCAGGCGGATTTTCCATTGACAGATCAAAATATCAGAAATGTACATGTATACCTACCGTCTAAACATGTGTTATTATGTACTGTGTATTTCGCATGTCGTGAAGCATAGTTACGACAGAAATCTTGTTTAAGGTCGCGGGGAATTTAACGTTTATGAAGAAAACCTTCAAAAGAGTTTGCTGTACGTACACTTTACATCACCGTATATCTGTAATCAATGCCTTGAAAAGCTACAGATGTGACATGGTGTCTCATACTGCAATCCACTTGTTGTAAAAAAAAAATACATGCTGTCTGTATCGACTATCCTCTCAATCTGTGAAACCTCAAAGGGCAACTCTTTCCTCGGACGTACACGCAAACTTATACCCCCACGGTGGTAAGGAGGGTTGTTGCAACCCTTTCCTTGGGTATTTGCGGTGTTACAATATTTTGGAAATATTTTTCCTCTTAAAGATAACTTGTAATGTGTTCTACAAGACAATTTAAATATTATTGGCTATTGCGTTGCTAGGGGTCCGTGACGACATCCAGAATGACCGCCATCTTGGATTTTATTAAAAACTCAACTTTATCGGAAAAATCCGAAAATTGCATTAATATTCTTTTATAGAGTTGAAAAATATGATATAATTAAACATTTTACTGCTTTTGGTGGCATTTCATATGTTTGCTTTCACCGAAAAAAAGTGAAAAACACGCATTTTTATAAAAAAAAATGGCTTGACCTCATGCTAACTATGACGTTGTACAGTCAACTCTCTGTAAGACGGACGCCGGTGGGACCGGCCTCAATTGTCCGTCTAAGAGAGGTGTCCGGCTTATAGAGAGTCGAGGTA
The DNA here is from genome assembly GCA_022457155.1 of Cladopsammia gracilis. Taxonomy (NCBI): domain Eukaryota; kingdom Metazoa; phylum Cnidaria; class Anthozoa; order Scleractinia; family Dendrophylliidae; genus Cladopsammia; species Cladopsammia gracilis. The sequence goes on along the minus strand of JAJGOT010000269.1, from coordinate 229,126 downwards.
ACGTGACAACAGAAATTCTGAGATAATAAAGCTGAACGTATGCACAATAAATACACGTCTGTTTTTTTAAATCTGTTTCAAGTTAAAATATGCGAAATGGAGGAAAAAATAATATTAGATCAAAGGGTTCTAAGAACTGTCTTATGAATACGAAACAAAGTTAAGTCCACAGATCGGAGATAATAAAGCCCAACCTATGCACAATGAATACACGTCTGGTTTTTTTAAAGTCTGTTTCAAGTTAAAAAAAAAATACAAACTGAAAAAAAAATAATATTAGATCAAAGGGTTCTCAAAGACATCTTGTGAATACGAAACAACGTAAAGTCCACAGATAGGCTTTTATATTTTATACTGAGTTTGAGGTCAAAGAGTTGAAAAGTAAAACAGATTTAAAACGATATAATTACACTGGAGAATTAAAAAAAGTTTACTTATTCAATTACAGCAATCATCTTTTAACAGGAACGAGTGAATATTTGCATATCTGTCTCCGTATACTATATCTCGTTCAACGCTTTGCGTATTCACGAGATAAAAAGTGGACTCGTTTGTTTATATTTAGCCCCTACATTTCCGTATTGAAGTATTTTTCACTAAAAAAGCACTTCCCAAGTGTCCGTCGACGGTTTCAAAGTGCCCGTTGTCTGTGTTAGAGACGTGTCCGTCTTATAGTTGTGTCTGTTAAGAGAGAGTTGACTCTATCTCGTTACTAAAGCAACCGATTGTCGTCCAACTTACCAAAATGTTACTAAATGACGGGGGAGCTCGTCGGAAATTTTCGAAAAACATCCTAAAAGGTACCAGAATCGCGTTTAATAGGCGTGGCTGAATATACTTTTACCCATAAGAGGTACCAATTTTAAAAAACACGAGACATATTCTGTCATATTTTTTCTCCTCAATACCGCAAAAGGTACCGCGATGATACTAACCATGGTCATTTTAGATTTCAGCACTCTAGGCGGTAACAATCTACAAAGTTTGACCCCTAAAAGGTACGACGAGCACCCCCGTCATTTTCATATCGGAGTCCCCCCGGGTTATCACAGTCACTTTATGTCATTGTTTGATGCTATAACACCAGGAAAGAACAATCCGTCTTATAGTGTCCGTCTTATAGTTGTGTCTGTTAAGAGAGAGTTGACTCTATCTCGTTACTAAAGCAACCGATTGTCGTCAAACTTACCAAAATGTGACTAAATGACGGGGGAGCTCGTCGGACATTTTCGAGAAACATCCTAAAAGGTACCAGAATCACGTTTATAATAGGCGTGGCTGAATATACTTTTACCCCTAAGAGGTACCAATTTTAAACAACACGAGACATATTCTGTCTTATAATATGACCGTACGACCCCGCTAACGCAATACTACAGAAAATAGAATCGCAAGGTGACGTGAGCGGGGCCGGACGGGTTGACCTGAGCCGGTCCGGAAAAAGCCGTCCGGCCCCGATCGAGTTCAAGTGACCTCGCACTGCACGACTATTCTTGTACTTTCTAGTCATATTATAAAATACTTATTGACTGAGTTAGGTCGGGCCGGACGGGAAAATATTTGGCTCTCGGTCATGGCGCACGGACCTCGCTGCGCTCGGTCCGTACGCCATGACCTCAAGCCAAATATTTTCCGTCCGGCCCTCCCACTCAGTCAATAAGTGCATAATATTTTTTTCCTCAATACCGCAAAAGGTACCGCGATGATACTATCCGTGGTCATTTTAGATTTCAGCACTCAAGGCGGTAACAATCTACAAAGTTTGACCCCTAAAAGGTACGACGAGCACCCCCGTTATTTTCATATCGGAGTTCCCCCGGGTTATCACAGTCACTTCATGTCATTGTTTGATGCTATAACACCATGAAAGAACAACCCAATCTAGCTCCAAGAACACAAATCGAGGTATCTTTTAACAATAGGACAAAGGGGCTATTAATAAGATGACTACAACAAGACAACTCAATTACTTGTAGATCCAATGTACAATTCCCCCGCGCGCGAAGGAAAACATGCGCAGAAAATGGAATTTCGCAGATCCTACTTTTGCAACAATAAGTTTCAAAGCTTTTAATACCACTGAGCCAAAAACGCGAGGAAAAAAGTTAGGGAAGGGATCTTCAAAGCATTATCACAGTGACGGATCCTGGCTAGAGACATGGTGGGGTCAATATCATTTTGTATCACGATTCTCAGATACTTTTGTCTGCTCTTGAGACGTCAATATAAAGTCGTATTGTCGTCTCAAAAACCAGCCTATGATTGGTTGAAAATTTCCCGCGGCAATTTAATGGGTTCCTTGCGTAGAAAACCAAAATTTAAAATTATCTTCAAAGGAGGGGCAAAAATGTTGATTACTTTGTCAAGTTTGCCAGATAAACAACGCTGTATTCGATGCAACTACCCTTTCATCGAAAGTAAACGATAAGACGAGTTTAAAAGCTGCTTTTGTTCGTTTGAACGGTTTGTTTACATGGAGCTGTGCTGTGCGCGCGCTATCACGCCATCATAATTTAAAAAAAAGATTTTTGGCTAAAACCTCGGCAAGTTTGCATTATTTACTCATTTTTTCGACATTTGTAACTTTGAAAAACTTCAAAAAGATGTTCTATCAATTTTTTTCTATTTCAATGAGCAATTTATAGCGTGAAAAGTCCGTGTTTTTGAAACTTTTTTGCAAAACAAAAATATGATAACGCGTACAAAACGTCGTGTACGTCAGCTCGTTACAAGTAAGAATTTCAGCTTTGATCAGCACAAATTATCTGCAGTTTTGCTTTCTTTTTGCCCGAAAAACAGTTCAATTGTGATACAAAACTTATTTCGATTTTGAGGCGTCAATACAGCATTATATTGACGGCGTTGGAAGAAAATAGAATATATTTTCTTCCAACTAGCCGTCAATATAATGCAGTATTGACGCCTCAAAATCGAAATTAGTTTATAATAGCACGAGTCGGTTATAATAATTTATACAACATTAAATCGAGAACAGCAGGATACGTGAACACGATTTGAATTAATCTGAAGCGTGAAGCAAAGGAAATAGGAGATGTCTGCGCGCAGGTTTAAATAATACCAGCTGAGTTAAATTCTAACAGGAGTCAATTCACCAGAACGCAAGTCAAGATTGGGTCACAGTCAAAAATTAAACAAGCACAATAATCCCAGCTGAGTAAAATTCTGACAGGAGTCAAGTTCAACAGAACGCAAGTCAAGATTGGATCACAGTCAAAAATTAAACAAGCACAATAATCCCAGCTGAGTAAAATTCTGACAGGAGTCAAGTTCAACAGAACGCAAGTCAAGATTGGGTCACAGTCAAAAATTAAACAAGCACAATAATCCCAGCTGAGTTAAATTCTGACAGGAGTCAAGTTCACCACTGACGCAAGTCAACATTGGGTCACAGTCAAAAATTATTATTTATAAATTAAACAAACATAGTAGATTATAGCCAGTAAATACGAAATTAATAAACACATGAACAGTGCCCAGGAGCTGTAATCGGGAAACGGAGACCGCAACTCTTTTTCATTTCTTTAGAGCTGCCTATCCCCATTTGAAGGTCAATTTGTGGTGTTTTTAGCCCAAATTGTGTCATGGCGAGTGACACGCACGTGCGTCTGCGGGGATAATAACATTTTCGGCGCGTTCAAAATGGCGTCCAAAGTTTTACTTTTAGGATTGATTTTTGCATTGGTAGACGCTTTTATAGATTAAGACTCGCATAGGGAACACGAAACACTCAATACTACTATTTTAGATAAAGTTTGAAGCAAGGCATCAATCACATGACTCGTATGAAAAGGCCGGAAGGCGCCAAAATCACGGTGGCGCTGGGTCGCTTGAGTTGAATGAATGAAGTTAGCGAAAGAGTAAAAGTTGAAAAGTCTTTCATGAGCTGCGATATTCAGGTAATTCATACAGTCATTTCAATACAAAGTGGATTCAGGAAAATCCCATTAAGCTTTTTTGTAATGCTGGATTGTTAAAAGATCTTAACAGTGGACACTAACCTCAACGGTTTGAGAAAATTTGTAACTCAACTGACGAAGTTCTTGCTTATTTGTTCGCGGTGTTAATGTCGGGTGAGATCAGCTTGGAAACAAAATGACTGACACATTCATTGTGTATGTATACAGATGGACTTTCTACATGGAAATGTAACGGTTGTTTTCTTGCGTGCAACAGCTTATAAACAGCTAACATTCCTTCAATTATTATTGTTGACGTTCCGTGGAAAACCGGGATAAATTCAAGGTTTGAATTTTCACCATATAGTTTTAACAGTTGGATAAAGCTTACGGCTTGTTAAAATTAGCATGCAACCTTAAAATTAGTTAAATATGTTAATTCAGTATTTTTATGGTTGTCATTTTGATACAGTTTTGTTCATTTGTGGCACCTGTGAAACAGGAAAGCGCATTTTGGCCTTGCACAGCATTTTGGATGTGTTCAGTTTCATTTGTTTTCGTTATGTTTGTCGTTTTTGTTACGTTATGTTTTGATTCAGTTTGTGCGGCCAGGGGGCCGTTTCTCGAAAGACCCAGTAATTACCGGGCCCGGAAAGCTGTTTTATTTTCATTGAAGATCGAGATTTCAATAGTTTTGCAGATAATACGATAAAACTATCAGTTAGCAAAACAAAATGGACTGGTTTGTTCGCTACGATCCGCGCTTTGAATCTTTAGATTTTGATTTCAATATTTGGCTTCGGGCCCGAAAAGTTACCAGGAGTTTCGAGAAACGGGCCCCAGGTTGGTGTTACCACTGTTAATGGGGCCAGTTAAAAACAGAAACTGTTTGGTTGGATTACGATATTAGGGACTTGCAGCTAGGATGAAAACTTGGACTAGCTAAGGAAAAAATCGACTGTTACACTCTATAAGCTTCAAAGATGAACTGCTATTTGGTCTAGGCTTTAAATGAATATATCTTAGCAACGAAATCAATGAAAATACGAACAGTATGCTAAGAAATCAGGTTCACACATTTTAGTTACTGAAAACGTATATAACATCATCAACACAGAACTACTTCTACTCAAAACTTGGTGTCAAGCTATAAGAAGCAAATACAAATAGTGTAATCAGACGTACAAAATTTCCAACTTTGATAGATTAGAAAATATTCCAGGCGGCAGAACATGGATTTCATTTTGATGTAAGTATCTGCAACAAAATACAGGCATTTAGTATTTCATACCTTGTTAATGCGAAGTTAATTTTAAAATGAATTGCAACCATTTTAGTTCAGGGAATCGTTTAAAGTCCACTAAGTTAACATAAAATGTGTGTTAAGGTTTCCTATGTGACTGTTAATTATTTTAATTATGTCATTATGTTTAAATTTGTTATGAATTGCATTCGTTGTTCAGAACGTTTTCAGAGTGCTGTTAAGGTGGACCAACACAGTTTTTATTGGCTAATTTTTATTATCAATAAGAGTACAGACAGATAAAACGATAAAACTGACGCCATTAGCGAAGTCAACGTTTTTCCAAACTTTTCAGCGCTGCGTTTTTCGCAGCGTTTTTATTTATTTTTCAATAAGAGTACAGACAGATAAAACGATAAAACTGACGCCATTAGCGAAGTCAACGTTTTTCCAAACTTTTCAGCGCTGCGTTTTTCGTGGCGAGAATTCTTTCACAAATCCAGAACTATTCAATGAGAAAATCGTCCAAAATAGATGAGATGAACCTCAAGAAGCTAAAACACAACCTTAAAGCGGAAAGATGAAGATGTATTGTTGAGAATCCAGACGTGAAAAATTGGTGGTGAGCAGGATTATAGTGCTGTCGCTGCAATAAGATTTACCGGAGGTGAACTGAACCGTTTTTCAACGGATTATTTGAGAACTATTTTAACCGGAATAAAGATTTCCAATTTTTCTATGTGTTTCCGACTTACTCTACTCAAACTTTTAATTTACGAGCCCGTGTTTCTTTCCTCGTTTCAACATCACTTTTTGACGTCACATTTTTATGCGTCCCCCTGTTCTCTTATTGATGATAAATTTCGTTAAAACATTGTCAAAATATGCTGTGGATCGACTCGCTTGCGGCTCTTGGATCCTCTTGGATCTTGCGGCTCTTGCAGCAGTCAAGTTCGAGATTAAGTCGAGATTGGCTCACAAGACGAAAACTAAACAAGCTTAGTATTTCATAAACAGTGAATACGAACTTAATAAAAGCATGAACTGCGTCAATAAAATTTGCGCAAATTCTAGCTGAAGAAAACTGAAATGAATCAAACTTACGTAACAGCATCGACAAAATAACTACAAGGTTGAACATATATAACCAGATGTTAAACCATGAAGTTCATTTCGGTAGTAACTTTGCAGTTTGTCACGTGGAAGCCTGAGTATGTTCTTGGAAAACAAATCAAAACTGTCTCAAACCTCACGGTAGGAGTCTGGTTAGAGCACAATTTCCGTTTGGGTCACAACTCCAAAACAACACTAGCCTATAGTATTTTGAAGCAAGTAAATATGAGATCAATGAAAACATGAACCGTATCCTAGGAAATTACGCACATTCTAGATAAAAACCAATTTAACATCATCATTACAGAACTAATGTACTCAAACCCTGCTTTGAAAGTAGGCCAAACACGAAGGGTCAAATAGCAGGGACATGTCGCAGCGACAAAAAAGTTTGTGTAGTACACACTGAAGGACATGCAGTAGGGAGTGTAGCGGGGACATGTAGCAGGGAAAAAATCACAGCGCTTCCACACCACATATGAAAATGTCGAGGGGACATGTCTCAGGGACATGTTGCAGCAACACGTCCCCTCGTGTGAACTGATACTATCATAACTGTGCAACACCAATCTTGGGGATATTTTGGCCCCGCGACGTGTCCCATGAAGTTCAACAAGACAAAATATCCCCAAGATTGGTGTTGCACAATTATGATAATATCAGTTCACACGAGGGGACGTGTTGCTGCAACATGTCCCTGAGACATGTCCCCGCGACATTTTCATGTGGTGTGCAAGCGCTATAACATTTCCCCGCTACACTCCCTGCTACATGTCCTTCAGTGTGTACTACACAAATATTTGTCGCTGCTACATGTCGCTGCAACATGTCCCTGCTACATGATCCCTCGTGTCCGACCACCTTTAGAGGAAAAGAAAAGAAGTGCAATCAGACGTACAAAATCTCCAACTTCGATAGATTAGAAAATATTCCAGGCGGCAGAATATGGATTTCATTTTCATCTAAGTCTCTGCAACAAAAAGGGAAGCATGTATTATTTTATAACTTGTAAATGCGAAGTTAATTTTATAATGAATTGCAATTTTTTCACGTACACGACATATTCCCTGCGATCCTTTAAGAATTGCTACAACCACCACAAATATTTTCGCCCATGACGTCATAAAAGGATAAACCTTGCGAGTGAGTGTGTGTGTTAAATAATGTTTTCGATTAATTTGTTTGTCTGCTTATTATTGTTCTAGTTATCCTGCAACTACATTGTATATCACACCAATCACAGTGTCCTATAAGCTGGTCCTAACATGATGTGCCCCAGTGCTAAGTAAGACGTAGTCATTTTTGTTAATATTTTACTATACTGCCAAAAACGAATAACAATCAAGTCAGCACACTTACAATCTTTTCAACGTCCATTGGTTCGAGAATAATTGTGCAGGAAGCCGCTGAATTTTATTCCCCGAAAGAAACCTGTAAATGAAAGAAATGATACATTTCTGCGAACCTTTCTTAATAGATGAGACAAGCTAAAATAATTCCAGCAAGCGGTTAACTTTCTGCAGCAGCCGAGCCGTTTCAAAATTCTTCTGTAGTGTAAATGGGCCTTTTTTTGCTGCCAAAATTCTGAACTTGAAGCATTAAGAAAGAGATAATAGAAAAACGCGCCAGAGCATTCTGCTTAAAGGAAGTGTTTGTTTATTGGCAAGTAGTGGTATCGGCTACTATCCTACCATTTTTGCGCGAAAATTTCAACCAATCAGAGAGCAGGAGAGAACAATAGGCCTATAACCCTAAGTCATTAGCATATTAACCCTAAGAATTACAGCTGCGCATGTCCTAATAACCCTAACCCTATTAGCATATTAACCCTAAGAATTACAGCTGCGCATGTCCTAATAACCCTAACCCTATTAGCATATTAACCCTAAGAATTACAGCTGCGCATGTCCTAATAACCCTTATTCAAAATGGCGGATGTCATTGTTTATTCAAAATGGCGAAATTGAGACAAATATTCAAAATGGCGGAACTTATGAAATATTCAAAATAGCGGAATTGAGTAAAGTATTCAAAATGGAGGATCTCATGATTTATTCATCAAAGTCAGGGGGGCCCATCCAGTTCAAGGCGGGCCAAAACGACCAAAGTCGTCCTCGAATTCTAAGATCGCTTTATAGGGACACAAGTTCTCTTCCATGTGGGACAACATGGTTGGGACACTTTGGATTTTTTAACCAGTACGCATGCGCAGTAGGGTTTTTGGGTCTAAATGGGTTCAAATTCAATTACAAACATGATAGCGATGTAGGGTCGCTTCCATGTGGGACACATGTAGTAAACTCAACGGATTTTTAGCGACAGCGCATGCGCAGTAGTGTTTTTTGTTTAATGTTAAGGGTTTTAGCCCAAAGTCTCACACATGTTTGTTACAAATTCAACTATTCGTTTAATAATAAAAAAAAGATCTAAGATACATGCCTCGGGTCTTAGAGACTGCAACTGTGAAAAGAAATTACACATGATCAATTTGTCAGGGAAAGTTTTTGAATGCCATTCATGACAGAGTCTATGTCCATCGGTGTTTCCTCTTTTCTTTCTGGACATTCTATATCACAGCTCCCCTTGATTCTATTTGGCCCATCGTAGATAGCGCGAATGATTCGATTCTGAAGATTACCGTCAAAGAAGGAAAGGACGTTTTGGATCAAAAACCAAAGAAAGATGACCCTGAAAATGGAACCAGTCAAAAGCAGGGGCTAAATGTCTTGGAGTCAATAACCAAACGCCAAGTCAAACCGAAAAAGCGAAAGCTGTCAACTTTGAAAGTTGAGATTCCCAAGCGACCAAAACTTCACAGACAACACGAAGTTTTATATTTGGGTGTGCTTTAAGTTTTGATAACAAGACTTTCCGGTAGCTTCAAAGTTCAAACGTTTAATTATGCGAATTCTGAACTATTAATTTGCATGGAAAATTAGCACCTCGGTCAAAAAACAAAGCAGCAGACAACAAAGCCACACGTTTAATGTTAACAAACCTCATCAAAGTTAAGTCAACCAAAGCGGTTTTTATTTACAACCATTCAAATCCACGCACAGCAAAGCACAGTCAAATGATAAAGAAATCAAACTTAACGATGGAACTGATCGTCTTCTTTCTTGAAATACTTTTATAACGTTCGGCCATATCAATCAGCGAAGCCGAGTTCGCACTTTTACGTTTATCATTCGATAAATGAACTTGTTGGATTCGAGGCTGTTTTCGGAAATCCTTTACCATATTTATTTATCATAAAGTAACCAGATAATCAAAGCAAAGTTGCATGTCCAAACATTAATTTATATTAAATTTAACAACTTTACTCGAAAGAAAAGTAACTGGGCTGCGATAGTTTAAAGCGTGACGAATGAACGTTCAATTAGCGATAACAGTTTACGAACGAATTAACAACGCTTTTCTTGAAGTCAAGGATTGTTTGAATGCGCAGCGCTATTCGCGTACCAACGAACCTTTTCTGTCATTTGAATTTAAGCGGCCATTTATAAAAACATAATGAACTAAAACAACTTCTGTTTAAACAACGTTTAAACGCAACCGTTGCTTCAAACATGGCGAAAGCATGTTTGCATGGAATGGAAAAAATATAAACTATATGAAGTGATATTATACGCAGCGAAACCTTGCGAGTGTTCTGCTGTTTATTTGTGGAACTTCTTTAGACAAGTTAAACAATAAACTTGAAAGCCATTGTAATTATCAATTGCCAACTTTGAGGGTGACTGACATGCAGAGGAAACTTTTAGGAAACGCGAGGCTTATTATTGGGAAAGCACGACAATTTTTTTTTCTTTGGTTTCACAGGGAGACATTTTCTTTAGAAAGTGATTGACCATAACAACAATACTATGAATTTGAGCAAACGCTAAAATGTTCTCTATTTTAACAAGCTTTAATAAGCACTGAAACAAAGTTAACAATGTCTTTAAAGTAGTTTACTGTGAATACTATTTACAACAACCGAAACGGGCATTCATCATTCGAAAAGTCCGCTTTCCAACTAAAAACCTTTTTCTGCGGTACGATTAGAGAATCAAAAAACGTAAGGCAAAGTTACATGTTCAAACGAATAACAGCAAACAATGTACCCGCATTATAATTTACCAACATACACATCACAAGTTTACTTTACGCAACAGAAAAGTAACTGGGCTGTGATTCTTTTGCGGTAACGAATTAAGGGTCAATTAATGATAACAGTTTAGGGACGAATAAGTCAAGGATTGTTTGGATGCTATTCGCGCTATCCGCGTGCTAAAGAGAAACGACGCGAGTTCAAAATACTCTTTTTAATTACAATTAAGCTGTCTCAAGGGTAATTGAACTATTCATTTGTATTCGCATACTGTTGAAAACACGAGATTGTAATAAGACATTAGGTAATGTTAATGGTAAAAACGATCGGCTCGGCTGTCGAAACTATATTCAAACTGTTCATTATTTAGTAATTAACGTAATGTAAAATCGTGTTGGTGCCCATTTACTAAATAAACGTCTCTTTCGTTAAGAAAATGCCACTGATAACTCAGGTGATAATGCATGAAATGGTTCCGTTGTTATTGCTGATCGATCCATTGCCAGAGAATGAAGTCGGGCACAAAAGTAAGTTTCTGCAAAACATCAAAATTTAAGTTACTGAAACGACAAACAATAGATTGTAGTCATTCAGCGCGAATTGAAGAGCAACTTAGACCGACCCCTAGAGTAGCTCATTGTTACTCAGAGCAACTCAGAGCATTTTGAGTAAGAAACTCAGAGCACTTGAGCGAGCAACTCAGATATTGATAATCTGCACGATAAGATGGGTTAACATCGGTTTCGTGTTATCATTGTGGGGTGAATTAAATATGCTCACAACAGCACCATCTTTTACACACTTTCAAACGTTTTATTGAATTCACAAGAGCTTTAACAAAAGCATACTTGTAATTTATCAACCTATTACATTAGTAATGTTTAGTTTAATAATGTTCTCATCGTTTCCTGCTCCGTAACCTGGCCACCATGGGTGTTCTCGCCTTCCGTTTATGAGATGATTTGCGTGTTGAATCAGGCGGCGTATCCAGCAACAAAGGGAGTGCCATTTCCTCGGGTGAAATAGAAGGCATCGTTTCTACCCGGCGAGGAATTTTCGATTCCACTATAGTCACAGGTGTTGCAGGCAGTTTTCTTGGTATTTTTGTAGACTTTGATTGAGATGTATTGAGGTCTCTTTTACTGGACGCGTCTGCAGGTGTACTGACGTCTGTTTTGCTTGATATCTCTGTTGCAGGCAAAGGATCTGGTTTGGAAAGGACCACAGTCGGTTTTATCGTCGACTCCGTTTTCATTTGTTTTGCCAGTCCTTGATACCGCTGTAGAAGTTGATCCAATATGAGGGCTTTTTGGTCTTCTGGTAAAGGAGACTCTATGATTTGCTTCATGTCTTGATGTAATCTCGTCAGAGTTGGAAGTTGAGCGGGAGCAGTTAAACGCCGTTCTGTCTCCATGCTTTGTAGAAAATGTTCGGGTATAATCACCATCTTTTGCGCATGCTTCATTTGAACACTTTACCCAGTAAATCAACAGCAAGGGGTGCAATCAGATCATTTCGACTTGTATTTATTTAATATGTTCATCAACGTTCCAAAGGTAGTTAAAAGGTAACTCAACAAATCTAAAGTTCCGAGTGATATTTACATGCAGCTACACACATTTGTTTTTTCAAAAGACTCAACAAACATGGATTTTATAATGGCTATATGCCTTTGTCTCACAACCGTTTGGTAAAATATAGCGCTAAGTGTTCATTTCGTTATAGGGAGATATAGTCCTGTCTTGTTCAAAGTCATAGAATAGATTTTATGATTCTCTCTTGAATTTGGTTCATCCGTGCCATCTGTGGTGGTGTTAATGGCTTTACAGATTTAAGTTTATTGTGCTCCTGACATTAATAGGTTATAAAGTGAGCCACTGAGGAGGTAAATGTTTTGTCCTTTGACGGCGTTTAATAGTTTTTGTCGTTTTTCTAACACCACTTGCTTAAAACTGCGGTAAAGCTTTTGGTTCTCCGGGTGTCGATACATGACAAACAGTGCGTTGTTCTTTTTGTTCAGTCGATGGCAGTGCTTCGCTTGTGGAACATTCTCCCGAGTCTTTGCGGTTGTTCTCCGTGTTGTTGTAGATAATTACTTTAACTTTTGGTTGTAGTTTGGCCTCTTGAAGGTACTTTCTCCGTTGCGTGTGATCCAACTGATGAACATCTGCAAGATGGTTAGCTAGTCTTACGAGGTACTTTGCACCGCATCCTTGAATCGGACAATCTCTACAAACTCTTTTGTAGACCACGTTTTCAGTTAGACGACAAGACACAAATGAAATTTGTGTAAATTTTTCTGTATATATTGATGATCAAACAGGCCAAAACCAGGCCATAAAAGCCAAAGACAGGCCAATAAAGCCAAAGCCAGGCCAATAAAGCCAAAGCCAGGCCAAATACGCCAAAACCGTCAAAAGCGCCATATTCTGCTGACAGTTGCATTTTAGATGTCGTCGAGTTCTCCAAACCTGCCCAGGCTTGCCATAGTGACGTCACAATGGTTTCTTTAACCAACCAATGAAGAGAAGGATTTCACAATGGCATTGTTTAGGACGTAAATAAATTTAACTTCAATATAACCTCTATTTATTTCAAAGCAAGCTTTCGAATAGTGTGGATCAAAAAGTAAGCGGACAGCGAAGTCAGTTGTTAGTAATATAGAATGGCTTTCATATGTGATATTTGCGAGAAGCAATTTTCTCAGAAAACTAACCTGGCACGACATAAGAAAGCAGTTCACGGTGGCAGTTCTTTTCATTGTGAGCGGTGTGGTGATTCCTTTAATCGAAAGATGCTTTAAAGCGGCACATGAAGAAACATTCTCAAGACAAGACACACCAGTGTCAGCATTGCAGTCGTCAGTTTTATCGCCAAGATATGTGCTTAGAACACCAAAACCTATGCGAGGTCGAGAAATAGCCAGCCTCTGATAATGTTATGAAACGAAAACTTAGTACCAGAGGTGAAATCACAATGATCTTCTGTGTTGTCGTCTTGCACAGCTTCATTTGCGGCTTGTGAGGGCACACTGTGCTCCACCTTGTCATCCAGTTTGATTTCTTTACTTGTTGGAGCGTCGCTATCCACCTCTATGGTGGAAATTGAGGAAGCAAGTTGGAATGGGGTCGACGATGACAAGCAGACACACATTCACGATTACCAACAGCATGAAGGGATCCTTCTCGAGGCAGACAGCATGGAATACAACCCAGGACTCCACTCATTGGCCAAGATTATGCTGAATTCCATGTGGGGCAAATTTGGTCAACAAACCAACATGACACAAGTGGTGGAATTCACAGACCCGCAAGGAACTGAATTTTTTTTAAACCCTCAACCTCTTACTTTTAAAAGGAAGTTGTAATAAAGATGTAAACGAGGTTCGCTTTTTTATATAATGAGGTTTTTTGTTCAATAAATTGTGTGAAAAAGTCATTTAAAAGTCATTAAAATCATGTTTCCTTCGTGGAGAAGACGTGTTGAGTGGTCTCTCTTATATAGGCTCTGTCACGGGAACGGGTCCCTTATTGAACCCACCCATCATCATCCGCTGACCGTGTTTTTAGAACGGACATTACCCCTGAAAGGATAGGACGCTGGGTCGTGTTTGTCGATTGGCTGGGAAAGAGTTGGACCAAATCATCCCCCGGATTTTACCAGGTCATCCAGGAGTGTAAACCCCAAGTCATCCCTTCCATTTGGAGCGTGGTCCAATTCTTCCTTCAAAAGTGGTTCATTGATTGCGTTTGCACATCAGAATGAAAAAGGTCCGATCGAACGTGAGTTGGCAAGACGTATTCACGGGACTCTCCAAAAAGAGAGCCGAAAAGATTTTGCAAGGACTGTTGATCACACCCTCGTTCAAACAGGAAACCTAGCACCCTCTTTTCTTCACCGTCTGATCAAATTAGCACCTCGGATTTGTTTGAGGTAAAAACAACGACCAGACAACCCACGATTTGGGAACCTTGGAAACCAGTGAGACGAGTCTTGGATTATAAGGAACAAACGAAAAGCACGAGGAAAAAGAGAGCGGCGAAGAAACCCTATCACACTTCACCGCGGTAAAAGGATAGACGGGCATTGAATTTCATTGGCCGAGTTATCAGTACATGGGACCTGGGACCCATTTGGAAAAGAGATTAAAACGTAGGATCCAGGGATCAATCGTTTGGACAAGATTTCAAAACAACACGACATGGATTATACCCAAGGCAAGAATTTGAGGGACAAACATGCTGCGGACCGAACAAACCTCCCAGGGAAAAAGACCAACACGGAAAAAATTGGGAAAAGAATCATGCAAGCCAAGACCAAGTTAAAATTGTAATGGATGAACTTCTAAGACTCTAGACATGTATCTTTTGGTCATGTAATTCAAGTTAAAAAATTGTAATGTCACCTTAAAATAAAAAATCTCTTGTACCCTGTTTTCTCTTGGTGTCATTTGTACCCATTACCCCTACCCCTTCCGAATTCAACAAATTATTTTATTTAGTTTGACATAGACCAATTGGTACCGTTTGAAAAGCGGGAACGTGTACAGCTTGTAGTTCTTGGCATCCCGTTCGATTTGGTAGTTTTTGGGAACGACTGTTTGACGCGCTTTATCTTGGGATCTTTTACTTCGTCCAAGACGTTTTAACGCATGACGTCATAATTGAGATAAAGGTTGGCTTCACTGTTGAGGTTGAAACCCCGGACTTTACAACAAACGTGTCCGTCTTTGGTCATGTAGCCATAATTTTTGGGTCCTCCAGACACGAATTCCACGATGCTGTCACCGTTGTCCAGGTCGTCCTTGAAGTCCCCAAGATATTTACCCAGGATAGATCTGTGTTGTCTGGAGTTGAGAGGAAAATGACTGAATCGGTGTCAAAATACAGACACCGTTCACCCAACAGTTTCAGGGACCCGTACAATCTCAGACGAGCCCAACAGGTTGTACACGAGTTAAATTTATTTACGTCCTAAACAATGCTATTGTGAAATCCTTCTCTTCATTGGTTGGTTAAAGAAACCATTGTGACGTCAGTATGGCAAGCCTGGGCATGTTTGGAGAACTCGACGACATCTAAAATGCAACTGTCAGCAGAATATGGCGCTTTTGACGGTTTTGGCGTATTTGGCCTGGCTTTGGCTTTATTGGCCTGGCTTTGGCTTTATTGGCCTGTCTTTGGCTTTTATGGCCTGGTTTTGGCCTGTTGGATCATCAATATATACAGAAAAATTTACACAAATTTCATTTGTGTCTTGTCGTCTAACTGAAAACATGGTCTACAAAAGAGTTTGTAGAGATTGTCCGATTCAAGGATGCGGTGCAAAGTACCTCGTAAGACTAGCTAACCATCTTGCAGATGTTCATCAGTTGGATCACACGCAACGGAGAAAGTACCTTCAAGAGGCCAAACTACAACCAAAAGTTAAAGTAATTATCTACAACAACACGGAAAACAACCGCAAAGACTCGGGAGAATGTTCCACAAGCGAAGCACTGCCATCGACTGAACAAAAAGAACAACGCACTGTTTGTCATGTATCGACACCCGGAGAACCAAAAGCTTTACCGCAGTTTAAAGCAAGTGGTGTTAGAAAAACGACAAAAATTATTAAACGCCGTCAAAGGACAAAACATTTACCTCCTCAGTGGCTCACTTTATAACCTATTAATGTCAGGAGCACAATAAACTTAAATCTGTAAAGCCATTAACACCACCACAGATGGCACGGATGAACCAAATTCAAGAGAGAATCATAAAATCTATTCTATGACTTTGAACAAGACAGGACTATATCTCCCTATAACGAAATGTACACTTAGCGCTATATTTTACCAAACAGTTGTGAGACAAAGGCATATAGCCATTATAAAATCAATGTTTGTTGAGTCTTTTGAAAAAAAATGTGTGTAGCTGCATGTAAATATCACTCGGAACTTTACATTTGTTGAGTTACCTTTTAACTACCTTTGGAACGTTGATGAACATATTAAATAAATACAAGTCGAAATGATCTGATTGCACCCCTTGCTGTTGATTTACTGGGTAAAGTGTTCAAATGAAGCATGCGCAAAAGATGGTGATTATACCCGAACATTTTCTACAAAACATGGAGACAGAACGGCGTTTAACTGCTCCCGCTCAACTTCCAACTAGTAGTTGATATTAGCCACTTTTGAGACAGTCCAAATTTCTCCCAGTTTAAGCAGTTCACAAGAATTCTAAAAAATCCTCAAAAATTCGTCGAGTTCCGCCATTTTTCACACAATTGATAATTTCTTCAAATCTGCTCAATCTATCAGAATTGTGATGATTCTGCTGAATTTAGCTGGTGAAAAATTCTTTGTTAATTGCCTAAATCAGCAGGAAATGAATTGTGTGAAAACTGGGAGAAATTTGGGCTGTCTCAAAAGTGGCTAATATCAACTACTGACTGCTAAAAATGAGCACAAAAAAATATTTTGAAATTAGGCATTCTGAAAAAATCTTTCCCTAAATTCCGCAGCGGCCAAATTCCATCCAAAACTCAAAAAAATCTCTTCCGGCAAGAAAATGTCTGATTCCGAAGAAGAAGAAATTGATTTCACTCCTGAAATTATTCGAGAAATCCGCACAACATGGCAATCTCACAAAAATCCCAGGCTGGAACATTTCAAAAATATCATCCGCAAAAATCAGGGGAAAAATCAAATCCCACTCAAAGATCTCGAATTTTATCAAAAAGAAATTCTCTCCCAAATTCCCCGTGACGAAATCACAAGAAAAAAAGTCAGGGATTTCGTCAAAGCTTCCAAGTGGAAAAAGTCCATGGCAACGATCATGCAATTTTTAATCACATAACAGGTCACGACGGAAATGATTATGAACACCTGGAAAAATTCCTCATCGACGACTTTAAATATTTTTCACTTGCATATAATGACCTTCATCCCAGCAGAAAAAAGTTTCTCAATTGCCATCAAGTTCTTTTCGCTCTGTTGAAGAAGAACGGTTTCAGCCCCAATGAAGATGATTTCAAACTGCTCAAACTTCCATCCAGACGGGCGGAACAAGAAAAAATAATCCAAACCATTTTCAAAAAATGTCATTGGAAAGAAAATGGATCTTGAAAAAGTATTTTCCAATGAAGCCGAGCGAAGCGACGCGAGTGACCATGAAGATTGTTCCACATGCTCAGAGGAAGAAATAAGAAGCGACGATGAGACTCCGACAACATCGGATGATGAATTTATTGTGTCTGATTCAGAGATGGAGGAAGCTGAGCGAAGCGACGAAATCGAAGACTCAATTGAACTCCTCTTTGAATCTTTTGTCAATCTCCAGGAGGAACACAAGATTTTCAGAAATGAACTCCAAAGGCAAAGCTGCCTCCTGTGGGAAATCCACCGGGAATTGAAAGAAAGTAAAGCGAAACGAAAGCGAAGTGAAGCGAAGTGAAGCGGTGTTTTGAAATAACAGACTTTGTGAATATTAATGTGAAACATTCATATTCTGACACGCCAACGCAATTGCCCAGCTGCCCGGTTATTGATATATGGCGGCCAATCAAAATCGGTATTGTGGCTAACGCGTTAGCCAGTTTTTCGGGGAATCAATTTTGTGGCTAACGCGTTAGCCAGTTTTTCGGAGAATCAATTTTATGGCTAACGCGTTAGCCAGTTTTTCGGGGAATCAATTTTATGGCTAACACGTTAGCCAATTTTTCGAAGGAATAAATTGGATCAATTTTGTGGCTAACGCGTTAGCCAGTTTTTCGGGAAAGAAATGAAAATTTTGTCTAACGCGTTAGACAGTTTTTCAGGGGGAGAAAATTGGAATTTTGTCTAACGCGTTAGACAGTTTTTCAGGGGAGAAATTCAATGAATTTCCCCCCAGATTTTAGAGGAATATTTTCCAGAATTTTTCAGCGGAATATTTTTTCAGTCAAGAAAAAATATTTTCCAGAATTTTTCAGCGGAACTTTCAATGATTGACTTTTTTAGCCAAGCTTTTCCACATCGCTCAATGGAACCCAAGAATTAAATTTGTCAGAATAACTTTTCCATTTTACAAGCGCGAGTTTTCGCTTATTATCGAGGCGAATAACTTTTTCAATTCGAAACACATCTTGCGTTGTCTTTTGAAGTTCCGCTTCGTAAAATGATCCGGTGATTGATTCTCCCAACAGATCAACTAATTTATACGTTACAGGGTTTGTGTTCTTTATTTCGTCAATCACAAATATCTCCTCTGTCCAGTTCGACGTGAAACCTTTGTCAAATATCTTTCGTTTAAACTTTGAAATTCTCACCCTGTCGCCAACCCTGAATTTTGCCGGGTTGTGTTTAGCATAAATTAAATCTCCGTATAAATTAGCGAAAACCTTTTTCTCATTTTCCTGTTTGCTCGCCTCTGCGGGACTCATCCGAATGCTCGAATGAAAACGATGATTATATTGATCCAGTAATTTGCCAAGTTTGTCCCAGTATATTGTATTGTTGTTAGCAGAAAACATCCGGAAGAGTTTCTCCTTAAAAGACCTGTTCCAGCGCTCAACAACAGATGCCTTTTCTTCGTTTTGTGTTGTATACAATTTTACCCCATTCTTATCAAGCAGATTTTTCATTGTTGCGTTGAAAAACTCACTTCCTTTATCAGTCCAGAGCATTTTCGGTTTTCGCCTCGCTTCGCTCGGCTCAGCTCCGCTTCGCCCTTTGAATATATCTCGGAAAGCATCAGCCACTGTTTGACCTCGCTTGTCTTTCAGGGGGCGAATCCAACCGAATTTTGAGAAAACATCGATCACCATCAGGAGATATCTGATCCCTTTATTCCATCTCGAAAATTTCCCCATCTCGACCAGATCAGCCGCCCAAATGTTGTCAATCCCATATGCTATGACTCTCCTCTTTGGGAAGCGCCGCCTGATTGGCTGGTGAAGTTCATTTGCCAGATTTTGAGCCCAGCCTTCACTCAAAATCTTTTCCCGTTTTTTGGGGCACCGAGGCCAAGTTTTTGTTTTGCTTGAATTGTGTTTCTCGCCAAAGCATGCCCCCATTGCCTTTCTTTCCAGGGAATGGCATCCAAAGCGGCAACCATTTTCTTGTCTGCTTCGTTCTTGCATTTGCGCGGATCCGCTTCGGCTCCGCCTCGGCTCGCTTCGCTCGCTTTCTTCGCGCAGACTGAATAATCAACATCGTGCTGCATAGCAACTGCGTCTGTTTTTCTTGTGGGCTGCTGCATAATTTCGAGAATTTTTCCCTTTTCATCAAATCTGACTTGTTTCTCCAATGAATTATAAGGGCCTGTATAATTATGCCCTGGGAGGGTGAAACCTTTCTTTGGTCTTGGCAGCTTCCCAATCAGGGAATGAACATCCAACCCGCTGCCATCCAAATCTGCTCGATCTGCCTTATATTTTCTGTTTGGTCTAATCGCCGTGGACAGCTCATTCAGCATATCGGAAGAGGTTTTGGCAAGAAATGGTTTCATCTTGTCCAACGCAAAATCCAATGCTTTCTTTTGAGTGTTTTTATTTCGCAATAATTCACTGGCTCCATAACGGCCCATTTCAACTGTTTTTTTTCCCGAGCCAGGGAAGAGCATGAGCCACGCCAGTCAGCGCAAGTTCACCCATGCCCTCACCTTGTGAGGGCAGACTCAGTTTCCCGATTTTTTCACAAATCTTGTTTTTTTGATTCCGCAGGAAGCGCAATGGCAAAACCACATCTTTCTGCCATTTTTTGCAGTCATATATCCAGTTGGTTTCACGCATTCAGTTTGTTTTTTTTTCCTTCACGCAATATGATTTCATTTTAGAGGGAAATCATATAGTTCACAGTCTGAAATACTTATATAGCGTCATCAAATATTCCATTTTCCAATCCACTGTTTCAAGATCTTGTATGCATAAGTCACTTTCAGCGAGTTTTTGTTTCACGGTTTCCACATCTTCCCCAGTTGTTCGGGCGAAATTTATTTTTTTCTTTCCACAACTCTCGCAATGGGAGAGGAACATGGGTCGGCCGGTTTTGGTGAGAAAATATTCACTTGGTTCAACGCATTTTGTCTGCTTTTTTTCCTTCACGCAATATGATTTCATTTTCAATCGAAATATTCTTTTATGAATTTTTCATTCTCCCCCGAGTCAGTCAGACTGAGAGGCTGGAGAATATCATAGAAATCTTTCCCCTGCGACCATTGATGGAGGAAGAAGAGGCAATAATACCGGCAAAGAACGCTGTTGATGTTTTGATACTGACTGCTGTTCCAAATCACCGGTTTGGAACTTTTGAATTCCTGGGGAAATCCCATCCCAAAAGAGTCGAAATACCACAGGGCACGATCTCCGGGGGCGCAACACACCCAGTGAGTTCCGGCATTTTCAAGCGAATCAAGATTGATGATGCAGGGGCTGTGTTCTCGGGGCATGGCTTCATCCCTGGCGAAAATCCCTTTGAAATTGGGAATTTTCAGAAAATCAATCCACTGGAGAAGATCAAGGTTGGTCAGTGGTTTGTTCACGAATTTGGGTTTCGCTTCGCTCACAATATTGCCCCGAGAACTGGGATATTGTTGAATGGACTTTTCGATCCCAGCAGAAGTCCCGCTCCTTTTTTGGATTTTTTTCCCATCCCTTTTTTCCAGCTTCCGATATATGGGGGAGGTGGATTCAACGCGTGATATAGGGAAGGTGCACCCAATCTTGGCGCTCCCTTTCCTTTTGGGCGCCCAACTCTAGGAGCGCCTTTTCCTTTGGGGCGACCAACTCTAGGAGCGCCTTTCCCAAACAAATTTTTCACCATGTCCAGCGCCAGTGGAATTCCGATGGAAGCCAGCACAGTTCCCAACAATCCACCAGATTGTTTTGCTGATGGTTTTATCGTCAGTTGTCCTCCTGATTTCAGGGCAGTCAAAATATCCTGTTTCTGCTTATTTGTCAACAGATGTTTATTATCAATCAGTTTCTGAATTTTATCTTGGGGAATGAGAAATCCGCCCGTTTGCCCGCCTCCTTTCAGTCGAGGTCGCTGCGCTCCCTTCCCGCTTATCTTTTTCACGACTTGACTCGCTCCTTCACTCGCCAAACCAGCCAATGCTGACAGTCCAAGTGTCTTTGCCAGGGTGGGTGCCAGGGAACGAGCCAGGGGAACAATAGCAGAGAAAAGACTTCCGCCTTGCTTCATCACTTTTCGGATTTGCGTTT
Source organism: Cladopsammia gracilis (assembly GCA_022457155.1). Classification (NCBI taxonomy): domain Eukaryota; kingdom Metazoa; phylum Cnidaria; class Anthozoa; order Scleractinia; family Dendrophylliidae; genus Cladopsammia; species Cladopsammia gracilis. The sequence goes on along the minus strand of JAJGOT010000269.1, from coordinate 207,573 downwards.
TTGATATCTTGATTTCAACTCCCTTTCCCTGAGATGCGGCTTTGGCAATTCGGTTCTTTTGGTTGACTGTCAGCATCAGTTCATCATTTCCGCGTGTTTGATTTTTTTTCAGCCTCAGGGTGATAGCGCAGTTTGCTTTGAATGCTCTTCCAAGCTTGCTTTTTTGCCCTTCCGACAGATTTACTTTATATGGGTGATATGTTGTCATTTTAAATGACAAGATATGTTTTTCCACAGCCGCTGCGCGTGCTCGCTGCGCTCGCTTCACACGTCACACGATAACCAGCTCATTTCCAATCTTATCGATTTTCACTTCTTCTTCATAGAGAACTATCGCATGTACATTGAAGTTTGCCGCTGCATTTGCGCTTAATCGATACCTGAATATCAACTGCTTGGGATCTCTTGTTGGTTTTTCAGTTTGATAAGTCAGATCGAAATAGATCAACGGGAAAAGAGACTTGAAATTGGCCAGATTCAACTGTGTCCCCTGTGTTGTAGTCATTTTTCCGCATTGCATAAGCCATGACATCCTGGAAAATCCTTACTTTACTTTCACTGTCATACTCTGTTTCCGGGTAGAAAACTCCGTTTCCATATTCCAATCGACAGTTCAACAAGGATGAAGCATTATCATCCACTGCATTCAGCGTGAAAGTGTCCATCAGATAGGGATTGTCTTCTGCAGGGTCATCATTGGGCGGAGCGGTTCTTTTCAGCCAGACAAAAAATATGCCTCACATTGTCAATGCTCGCTGAGATCTGGAAGAATCCTGATGACTGCGTAGGAGCTGATTGCTGATACATTTCCCTCAGATATTTCCATTGCGTTTCTTTCAGGGATGAGCTGACAAATTTGTCATACAGAGAATCCTTGGGAGTCAATCTTGGCACCCAAAGCAAAGATCGATTCAGCACAACTCTTCCGTCAGCAACGCCGTTTGCCATATGAATGAGTTCCCCATCATCTTGAAGAGTTATCTCAAATTGCAGCTGCATAGGCACAAGCATCTTATCTTCCAACTCTTCGAAAAAGGAAAAACGATTCAGGGGAATGATCGTATTAGCGTTTTGAAGATCTCGAGTAATCACTCGCCGAGAAATTCGTATTAGCGGTTGTTGCATTAGTATCCAAATACCAGAAACTGTTCTTGGCGACTGATCTGCTGAAGTCATCGGAGTATTCTAACAAATTCTTTGTGAAACAGACTTTATGCAGATTATCAGTATCATAAATAATCTTTCCTGCAGATTTAATCGTCAGGTGTTTAATCAGGGAATGAGCCCCATTGATTACGGTTATTCTTTCAGCGTCATATGCCGCTCCATCTGCTAATTTCTGGAGTTGAAATTGCACCTCGAAATAAGCATTATACCAATCATAGAATGCGGATCGGTCATTAATCGTGAATTTATAACCATTTTTTGTTGATGTTGAGCATTAGCTGGAGCTCGGATTGTGTCATCCAGCTGGAAGCGCACTAATTCATTTCTTTGAAGATATTCATTCGATCGAAAAGCCATTTTAATTATTTTTTTCTTTTCGGACTCCTGCCCAGAGATCAACCTGTTCAATATAGCATCAGAACTTTCTCCGGAGGTTGAGCAGGGGTGATTGTGGTCGAGCTGGTGGCTTTGTTTTGCCTGGTGGCTTCCCCTTTCTCATATTTCCCAGCTTTTTCATGATCAAATCACCAGATTTTTCAACTACTTTTTTGCCGAGTTTATCCCCAGCGTGAGAAATTCCTGATTCCAATGCTTTTTTCGCAATGGGTTTTGCGAATTTATTGAACGACTGATGCGACCTTCCTCATTGGTTTGAAAATATTGTCCACAATGACACCTGTTCCTTTGTGCCGGAAGACAAACCGCCCCAGCTGGGGGTGGAAAAAACGAGAGAATTCATAACTTTTCATTTTATTTGTTTTTTCAAGATAAGCGAGAACGCTGTATCAGCTCCATTCAAATCAACAACCCGCCTTTTCCCATCGGTGATATAAATCCGAATGGAGCTTATTCTGTTTTTATTCACAGGGCTGAACATCACTCTCATGGGTTCCAAAGTGAAACTATAGGAGGCCTGCAGAACAGATGTTGAAAAGGAGAAGATGATATCGCTCTCTTCTCCATCCACAAGCGAATCACTTGTGAGATCGCAATGAACGTTCAACATATCAGTATCTTGACTGAGGTTTGGAACTCTGGGGCCAACATTGACTTTATCTTTCAGAATCTTTTTATCGAAACCAACGAGATCGCCGAAGTTGGATTTCTCGAGATCAAGTTGCCAGTTTGCTTCCAGTGTGATTGTTACTCTGAAAGTTGTGGGAGAGAAAGCAAGATTGATTGGGAATTTTTCATTCTTTCCTGGGGTGCTGCCTGCGAGGGGGCCTGTTGCGTTTCGAATTGCCGCATTCAAAGTGGAATAATCCCAAACCCCAGCGGGAAAGGTGATATCGGAAAATGTTTTCCCACCGTCAGAGCTGAATCTGATCAGCTGATTTTTCAATGCCGCATTGATGTTATACCACGTAAAACTCATATTGATAATTCTGTTCAACCCAACAACATATTGGGAATTTCGATCCAAAACAATGGGTCGATTGAATTTTGTTGTGAAATTTTCTGGTTTGTTTCCCCCAGTCTTGACGGAAAAGGATGACAGGACAATTTCTCTTTCGATTTCCATTTTAGGGCTTGAAATACTTTCTGAAGAGCTTCTCATGCTGGGAACGATTGATGACTCCCTCTTTCAGGAGAAGATCGAGAATGCCAACTCCTTCGTTTCTGATGCCCGCATTCGTATTCCCAGCAAGAATGGAGCCAACGATGACCTCAAGTTTCTGGAGGAGATCTGCGGGGTTGGAGAAAAAACGGATAGATCCACCTTTTTTTCTCCTGATTCCCGAACCTTCCAATGTCTTTTGTTTCGCTTGAAAATGTTTGATGTATTCACTCAAAATTCGGGATGAGCGGTCTATTCTGCTATGTTGCAAATTCTTTTGCTCTTGCGTTATTGCACCTTTATGGAACTTTTTGGACCAAGATGTTTTGTAGCCCTTCAACTGATTTCTTCTGTAGTTTGCAATGGTTACAATATTCTTGAGATAATTGATTTTCCTCGTTGATGAGATATTTGGTTCACTGAGATTTTTCTCCACATTATCATAATTCGTGAGGTCCAAGCTATCCAATATCTGATTGGCTTCATCTTCCTCTTCCTCTTCCTTTTCCCATTCCCCTTCATCTCCCGGTGCAAGAGCATAATCGGGAGAGTCGTCTTCTTCATATTCAGGTGGATCTTCCCCTACTTCTTGCATAATTTCTTCATATGTTGGCGGCCCTGCTGGAATTTGCTTCTTTGTTTGGGATGGAACGGCCTCATCAAACAAACCTTCAACGTCCATCTCTTCAAATGGGTCGACTTCGGGGAGATAATCAACCTCCGCCGGTTTGGCTTTCCCAACTTTCTTCCGGATTTTCGGGAGTGACCCCAAATTCGACTCAATCACCTCATCCAATTTCGATGTGATTGGTTTGAACATTTTTTCAAGTCCGATTTGACTTGTCTCTTCACCCAACTTTTTCTGGGTGATAGCATTGTGAACAAAGTTGATTTTTTTCCCAAAGCAGATTTGCTTTTAGCCATTTCTTGCCATTTCAATAAACTCATTTTATATCCCAGAAACACAATTTGGATGAAGAACAAGATGTAGAACAAGATAAAGAACGCCATGTTCATTAATAAAATGAAGATTCCAAATTATGATTGTCAGGATCCAATCACGAATTTCAAACAACTTCACCCTTTCATGCCGGATCGAACTTTCAGAATGTTGATCTGTGGCCCTTCAGGATCGGGGAAAACAAATGTTCTCCTGGATATGATCCTCCGCCCGCTGCTCTTCTACGATAAAATTTATCTCTATGCGAAAAATCTTGACCAAACCAAATATCAACATCTGCTGAAAACATTTCGCCCATTCAGCAAAGAAGCTGGGTATGACGTTGTGGAAGCATCCCCGGATGAAATCATCCCAGTTTCTGAATTGTCAGGGAGAATCAAAAGCTGGTTGTTTTCGATGATTTTGTTTCCGAAAAAAACCAAAAGCCATTGATTGATTATTTCATTCAGGGCAGGCACAAGAAATGTTCTGTGATTTATCTTTCGCAAAGTTATTTCGGAACACCAAAAGATATCCGCCTGAATTGCTCGCATTTTTGCATCTTCGAATTCCCAAGCAACAAAGAAATTACGGCGATCTGCAGGGAGAACAATGTCAGCAAAGAAGATTATCGGAAAGCAACGCATGATCCGTTCTCTTTCCTGTATGTGGATAAGCCGAGGAAATTCATTGCCAAAAACTTTGATGAAAGCATTTAAAATGAGTTATTCAAATGGATTGCTTCTGAAACAAGCACCCCGCAGGGCGAAAGATGGAAAAGATGGATTGCCAGGAGTTGGTTTCAAGCTGACGCCAGCAGGGGACTTCGACCTGCAAAGGAAACGCCTGACCAATATCGCTGAAGGAACGGGGAATTCGGATGCAATTACCAAACACCAAGTTGACACGCTTGCAACGCAATTGCGAGCAGATTCTCTCCAGGTGGATGGTTCCTCGCATATGACTGGGGATCTTGATCTCAGGGGACAAAAACTCATCAACCCCGGGGAAATAGAAATGAATCGCAAATTGATCGTCAATCTGGACACTGATGAAAACCAGGATTTGTCAGCGGTGAATATGGTCACTCTGAAAAAATTCCACCCTGATGCTCCGGCTCACACTCATGAAGTCACGAAGGATATTGATTTAAAAGAACTTTTCAACGTGAAAAACTCAAAACAACAAACATGGCATGATTTGGGAGCGCATTATAACAACCTGGTTTCTTATAATGACACCAAAAATATCTTTCTCAGCCGCAAAGAGACGTTTCCAATGGAGACGGCTTTGGATATGGGAAATCACACCATTTTTAACGTGAAAGATCCCGAAGTTGCCGATCAGGGCGCAAATATGCGATATGTGGATGCCCAATCCGCGAAAAAGCTTTCGTTGGAAGGCGGACAATGACCGGAAACCTGGATATGAACTCGCAACAAATCAACAATATTGCAACGCCAACTCTGAAGCGACAACCCACGTCAAAATCTTATGTGGATAACGATAGGAGGTGTGGTAGCCCACACGATGGAATTAGAAGAGAAGATCAAAAAATACGTAAATGAATCGCATATCACGTCAACCTCTCACCCAAAGGACGCATTCCGCTATCTGATGGAAATGTGGATGAATCCAGCTCTGAACATCATATGACAGTGACTGGGATAAGTGATTTTCCAGATTCGCCGCATCATTTCAACAAGAAGGCTTATGACTTACAAATCACAAAAGATCTTTTTAATGAATACTCTGGGAGACTTGGATTCAATATGTACAAACCAGAGGGAGAATACACCGTGTGCGTGGAATTCTTCCCCGCGTCAATGGATGGCGTGAGCGTCAACGTTGTGAGCACAAGTCTGAATATAAATCAGCAATCAACTAAGAAGTTTTCGGGGTATTCCAGATCCATCATCCACATGCACAAATGGAGGATTTCCCCACCTGAATTTATTCCTGGATTTGAAATGGCGAGGCACTGCCGAGTCAGCTGAAAAAGGAAATGCAAATCTGATCATATATGGCATTGCTGGTTCCCAACCTGATGTTGAAAGCAGCGTCTTCGATTCCCCTTTCGTTTTCCAAGCGGGGAAGATGGTCATGGAGACTGACTTGGATTTGAATTCGCACTCCTTGTTGAATTTGCCGCTTCGCCCGTCAAAACACTTCATTTTTGCAAGATTTGTGAAAGGAAAACACGGTGATTGTTTGATCTTCCCAAATGAAGAGGAAGATGAAACAAATTATTGGCAACAATTTGGATCTGACTTCCGGATTTTGAATGTCACGGTTTTCATTCTTCAACGCGGTTCCAACCCAGTGAGTGGAGCAACCATCATCATGACAAGTGTTGTTAAAGGAGATCGCATCACTCGGAACGCAGTCAGACCTTCCACCAATTCATTTGGTTCACTGCAGTTCACCTTCAATCTCCATGTTGGGCAGGAAGAAGCTTTCTATCTGGCTCTCTCGGATGGAAATGCCATTCAAAGAGCAAAAGCGACAATTCTGATTGAAAAATGATTTTCTCCCTGAAAAATGAGAGCGAGCGAGCGAAGCGAGCCGAGCCGCGCGAAGCGAAAACAAAGCATCTTTGCTTTCAATCACATCAACCCCGCAATTCGGGAAGAAGAACTGGAAGAGATCAAAAAACTTTTTCGATTTTATCACAAAAGATTTTGGTGCCTGAAACGACTTTACAGTCGATTCAAGAAGTTGAATCTTTCCCTGAATTTGACTTCCACTGGATTGGTGGCAATCGGCACGATTGCTGGAGCCGCGACTTTGAACCCAATCGTTTTGGGAGTTATCTCCGGAGTGGGATTGCTTGTGAAAACGGTTCACGAGATGAAGAACCTGAAATCAAAGATTGACATGGCCAAGTTCGCCTTCACCACTTATGAAAAAACTCTGACTGAGTTGAGATTTGCTTTGAGATCAGGAAAATTCGACAGGGACGAATTTCTCCCTGCGATGGAAGCGATTGACGGGATCGTGATCGACTTGGGGTTGAATCTGGAGAGATTTGAGAGGGAATATGACACTCTCTTTGAATAATTTCATTTCCGCTGGAAATGAAAATCACAGCTCACTTAGGAATTATCTGAACTCTCCAATACCATTCCCCAGCAAACTCCCTAACATCCAGGGGAAAGATCGGCATCCAGAGATCGCTTTCCAGGATTTCTCGCGGCGGGGCAGGAAAAGGAAAACCACCTCCAACGAGGCAGCAGTCGGCCCATCGCCACGCAATTATCAAAATGCTCACTGGCCACCAGAAACTGCATTTTGTCGTTGTCTTTTTCGGTGCAAGTTTTCACCCGAAATCCCTGGGGAAGAATTTGGCGCATATTTCTGAGAAGGCAAATTCTGGATCCATTGGCGCATTTTCGCAATGCTTCCAAATATCTGGATGGAATGGATTTCGCTCACTCTCGATGAGTTTCACGCGCTTCTTTTCATTTTTCCCCATTCCTCTTCCGCCTTTTCCTCAGGAGAGGCATGTCTTTCGCATTTTCCTCTGCCCAAGCCACCATTTTTGCCTCATCTGCCCGCGTGTGTTTTTCGCGGTTCGCGGCAGGTGTTTCCATCCTGGTTGGTTTCTCCTGACCTTGCAAAACAAAACAAAACCAGGGCTCAAATTCAGTCTCGCTGATTCTCGCTGAGAACTTCCAGACCCCTTCTGCGAAATATTTCACAAAGTCTGTTTCATAGGGGTAATCCAAATACCGCTTGTCAAAATAATCTATAAAATCCTGCCAGACTTTCACGGGAAAATTACTGCCGGTGTTGGGGTTGAAAAGCACCCGCTTTGTTTGAAACTTTTCCATGTCGGGGGTCAAAGTCATTTCCCATCCCGGATAGCGATTTTTCATCCACTGAAACTTCATTCCCCAATTTCGCTGCACATCATCCAGCGCCTTCTGACCCACCACATCTGCGGGGCGAGGAAGAGATTTTATCTTCTGCGGTTGCAGCTGCTGCAGCGATGCTTTTTCAACTTGGAATTTGACCCCATCTCTTCTCCGGGTGAAGGAATTTCTCCCGCTTTTCAATGCATCATGAATTGTTCTCGCATCGATCCCCAACTCAGATGTTGCCGCCGAAACATTGGGATAAATCTTGGTTGAACTGGGGGAAGTGACTCTGACGGGAATCGCATGCGGTTTTTGGGTGATGGCCGGGATTTTTCTCGCTTCGCTCGCTTCGCTTCGCTCCGCTCCAGCCGCTTCGGGAAGAGAACCCACCGGTTCCTTGTCGGCAATTCGTTTCATGAAATAATCTTTTCCATTTTTCCTGATTTTCCAACTCTGGCACCAGCCAGTTCTTTTGAAAGCGCAAGAAACGGCTTGCCTTGTGACTCCGATCCATGCTGCCATTTCGGTTTCGGTTTCAAATTTCGCCAGCGGAGGATCACTGGGAGATTCATGAACTGAAAAACGAGTGACTTTTTGGTCGACAATTGTCACTTCCCTCCCACGAAACTGAAATTTGTTTCTTTCTTCATTCACCGCTTTGTTCAAAGTTTTGGGGGAAAATCCCATGAATTTTGCTAACTTCGCCTGGACGAAAATCTCTCGCTGATTCTTTGGAAACTGCATCTATCAAAACCCACATTTTGATAGGTGGAAAAAAATAAATGATTTTCGGAATCTTCTGGGAACTTTGTTTTGTGGATTTTCAGGAGAAATGCCAACGCCGCAAATCTCAGGAAAAATCAGGAATTTCTCGACGAATCTGAATTCTCCGGCGAATTCAGGGGGAAAATCTGACAAATTCAGGGGACAAAATGTAAATTCAGGGGGAAAATGACAAATTCAGGGGACAAAATGACAAATTCAGGGGGCAAAAATGAAACTTTCTTGAATTTTTCAGTTCATTTTCCTGAAAAAAGTTGACTTCCCCCATCACGTGGGTGGGGAAGCTGAAATCATTTTTCCGGAAGAATTTTGATTTGCTTTTTGAATGAATTTCTATAAAACCGTTTGGAGAAATATTTCCCAGAGAAAACCTGGAATGGATAAAACGCAATGAATATACTGGAGGAAAAGAACATAAAAACAACTTACCCAACAATGTTTTTATTTGTAAAACATGTTCAGCGATGGGGGTCAGAAATAGCGCGCCTTTTTTTCTCCGGAAAATAGAATTTCACCAAACCCACAGACAGTTGTGGGGTTTTTTGCCATTTTCTCCTGAGTTCAGCAGAAAAGCAGGGCACAGAGGGCAGTTTTTTCCCCACAATGGCTCAAAATAGACCCCGGATTGCAAAAATTCTCCCCTTGACAACTTTCCCCAAATTTTGTGTGAATTTTGAGGTCAAATTCTGCTCCGATTTTGATGAATTTGAGGCCAAATTTTTGCTCCGGGGGAAGAGAAAAGATTTATGTCATTCCCAGATTTTTCAAAGTTGCATCTCAATTTTGTCCCCGACATTTTTCCGGATTGGTTAGATTTTCAAAATTCATTTTCCGGAATTCATTTTCCGGAATTCATTTTCAAATTCAAATTTCAAATTCAAAATTCAAAAATTCGTTTTTCTGGAGCAGATATTTTTTCCAGAATTCAAAATTCAAATTCGTTTTTCTGGAGCAGATATTTTTTCCAGAATTCAAAATTCAAAAATTCGTTTTTCTGGAGCAGATATTTTTTCCAGAATTCAAAATTCAAATTCGTTTTTCTGGAGCAGATATTTTTTCCAGAATTCAAAATTCAAAATTCAAAAATTCGTTTTTTCTGGAGCAGATATTTTTTCCAGAATTCAAAATTCAAAAATTCGTTTTTTCTGGAGCAGATATTTTTTCCAGAATTCAAAATTCAAAATTCAAAAATTCGTTTTTCTGGAGCAGATATTTTTTCCAGAATTCAAAATTCAAAAATTCGTTTTTTCTGGAGCAGATATTTTTTCCAGAATTCAAAATTCAAAAATTCGTTTTTTCTGGAGCCGATATTTTTTCCAGAATTCAAAATTCAAAATACATTTTTCTGGAGCAGATATTTTTTCCAGAAATCAAAATTCAAAATACATTTTTCTGGAACAGATATTTTTTCCAGAATTCAAAATTCAAAATTCAAAATACATTTTTCTGGAGCAGATATTTTTTCCAGAATTCAAAATTCAAAATTCAAAAATTCGTTTTTTTGGAGCAGATATTTTTTCCAGAATTCAAAATTCAAATTCATTTTCAAATTCATTTTCAAAATCATTTTCCGGAGCAAATGTACGTGGAAAATCTGCCTAAATGAACTGAAAAAATCTGGGGCAAAATCAGACCTGTCACACGTGGCAAATCTGAAAAAATCAGGAAAAAGGTTCTGCCCAAATTCACTGAAAAATCACAAAAATATTTTTCAGAATCAGATTCTGAAAAATAATTTGGAGTTTCCTCCAGATTTCAGCGAGATCAAACTTCATCGTCCTCATTCTTGTCCTCAAACTCATCGAATTCCGAGGCAGCCTGCACTATTTCTCCACCAAAACTTCGTCCACAATGCATGTGATCGCTTTCACATTTCCGCAGAAAAGTGTTTGATTGAAAACAAACTTGCCCCGGAGAGGACGCCAATGAGTTCTTTTTGCTTCAAGATGGGTTTCTTTTTCCCATCCGCGCACAGCTCCCAAAATCTGCAGGAGAAATCCGTTGTGGGAATTTTGGAGGGATAGATTTTTGCGTAAATCTTTTCCTGCTCGGATTTGTCAGTTTTCACGAGAATGAAATCTCCCTCCTGAAATCGAGCAAAAGACGGGGAAATCTCTTTGATTGCCTGCTTCTTTTTCATCGCAGCAGAGTTGAAATGTTTTTCCAGATTGTTGAAGAAACTAATGAACTCGCTCGGAATAGTGATGCCCATAGAAAACGATTCACCCTCATGAAGGAAAATCTTGAATTTGGTTTGGAGTTTCACTTTGAACCGTGAGTCCATGTGGAGGCAGGGGAGAAGGCAGAAATTAATTTTTCCAGAAGATTTCTTACAGGGGTCTCCGAGAGAGCAGTCGGGGATAGATATTTTCTCGGGATTCATTTTTTGGGAGGAGATAAAAAATGAATTAAATCGCGAAAATCCATTTTTCCATGAACTTGCGATCCTCTTCCGATCGGACTGGGAGAAAACCAGTGGCCATATCAACCGCTTTTTGAAGTTTCTTTCTGCGTCACACGCTTTTTCCCAGTCCGTTTCCTCTTTGATTTTTTCAGCCTCTTTCGGAGGAGTGGATTTGTTTTCACTTGACATTTTTTCTCCAATGAAGAAAAAATTCAAAACGCATTTTGCAAATCCACAAGGGCATCATCCATCGCAACCCGAGCCAGGTTATGATGTTTATAAAGCCCTTTTTTGGGGTGCGCGTGCATCGCCGTTTCCAATGCAGCTTTCTTTTTCATGAGATAGATGAATTCTTGCAATCTGGGAGAAACCCAAGTGACTTCGTGCGATTTTTCCCCTGAATCCAGAAAATGAGTTTTTTTCTTGCAGAGTTGATTGAAAAAAACTGTGCGTGATAACCCAAATCGTTCCCGAATTTCCTCTGCGGTGAAAAAATCTTCCCATCAATCTGGATGAATGGTGTGTCTTCTTCCTCCTGAATCCAGAACACTTTTTGATCGGTTCTTCTGGTATATTTAGTGTTGCCCGATTTGAGAACTCGCAAAATCGTTTTGGAGGGAAGCCCCGTTTTTTCGCTGGCTTCTTTGAATGTGAAAAAAGTTTTTTCTTTTCTTCCCCTCCGGGGTTCGCTTCGCTCACTTCCTGAATTGAAAACTTCATTTTAAATGGGGAAAAAAGATTTTTTCTCCATTAAAAATGTCTTTAGCTGCATGGCAATCATTTGCGCGATCGACAAACTTGCGAGGATGGTCGCGATTGAAAAAAATGAACTGGTGAAGTTTTTAGTTGAAAATCTTTGGCAGGAGGATTAGATCAGCCCAAAATGAACAAAGCAACTCGTTTGAGAACTCGAAAAAGACGAAAAGCCAACCCTCTAGATGCCGAAAATGAAAAAATTGATGTGCCTATTTTGATTCCGGAAAGAAGAATTTTTCCTTCCAGAGCCATTCCCAGAGTGATTGAAGAAAACACAGGAACGGTTTCGGATTGGCTGAATTGGTTGGAAAATGTGGATGATGTTGATATTCGGAGAAGAGCCAATCCCGCGGTGGAAAGATTGAAAAAGCAAATCGCTGAATTGTGGAAACAAAGGTTGGTCGTGGAAGAAGGAAAATCCGCTTTGAAAGGATTCGCGAAACAATTTATAATTCAAGGAGATGATTCCCCAACTCCCCAAGATTTTTTCCGGAAAGCAAGATGGCATATTCTCAGACTCCTGCGAGAAAATCCACAAACAAAAGTGAAATGCGTTCTGAATGTAGAAATGTCCCAAACCAGTTTGGCTTCTGGAGAGGAAATAATTGATGACCCATTTTTCCATTCCCGGCAGAAAAAGAATCTGGGAAACAACCCGGAGATTGTGGATGAAATGGAAAGAGAAATAATTGAAAATTTGGAAAACTTCAATCGCAGGGGAAGTAATTGGATGTTTGAAAGAGTTTTGCGTTTGGAAATTCATTTTGTGCGCTGGAACCCACTGCGAGGGTCTTCTTGGATTGCTTTGCCCCCAGACTTGGAGAACAAGAAAGCCGTGATCAACATGAAAAATGAAGATAACATGTGCTTCAAATGGTGCTTGGGCAGAGGCAAATATGGTTGAAGTCCACCCAGAAAGAATCACACCGGATTTGCGAAAACAAGCGGAAGACATGAATTGGGATGGTTGCGAATTCCCCATGGCCGTGGACAAAATCAAGTTTTTTGAAGCAAGAAATCCGACAATTTCAGTGAATGTTTTTGGCTGGAATGGATCTGTTTTTCCCCTGAGGATTACCGAGGAAGAAAAGGCATTTCACGTGGATTTGATTCTGCTGACAGAGGAATTCAAAACGCACTATTGCCTGGTGAAGAATTTCTCTCGCCTGGCATCCTCTCAAGTTTCACGCCATGGGCATGAAAGATTTTTCTGCAAAAGATGCCTCAATTCATTTCCCAGCGTGGAAAGTTTGAAGAAACATAAAGCCATTTGCGGAGACTTTGAGGCGGCAAGGATTGAAGTTTTAGGAGGCGAATGCTCTTTCCAAAACTATGGGAAAATGCTGCATGTGCCTGTGGTGGGTTATGCGGATTTTGAATCTATTCTGAAACCTTTGGGGAAAACTCAGAAAACTCACGAGCATATTCCCTGTGGATTTGCGTTTCATCTCGTTTCCCCATTTTTGCAAATGGAACCCGTGTTGAAAAGAGCAAAAGATGAAAACGAAGAACTCCCCAAAGATTTCATTCGGGAATTGATTTCCCATGTGAGGCAAGCTCACCTGAGTTTGCCGAAAAAGGAAATGTCCCCCATGACCAGCCAAGAATGGAAATCATTTCGAGAAGCCACGGTATGCTGGTTGTGCCGAGAAGAATTCGGAGAAGAAGACCTGTCCAAAGTCAGAGATCACTGCCATTTCTCCGGAAAATTCAGGGGAGCAGCGCACAGATCTTGCAACAGAAAGTTTCAGCGGCCAAAATTCACCCCTGTGTTTTTCCACAATCTCCAAAATTATGACGCGCATCTTTTTGTGCGAGCTTTGGGAACAATGGATGAAGTTTTGAGCGTGACATGCATCCCCAACAACGAGGAGAAATATATTTCCTTCTCCCTAAAGTTTGAGTTGAAAAAAGAACGAAGAGAGGTAGAAGAGGGGAAATGGAGAGAATTTTCCGTGAAACATGAAATTCGATTTCTGGATTCCTTCAAATTCACGCTGATGGGATTGGAATCGCTGGTGAAGAATCTCCCCAAAGAAGAACTGAAAGAAACCACCAGATTTTTTGGAGAGCGCAGCGAGTTGATGCGCCGAAAAGGAGTTTATCCCTATAAATTCATGGATGGGTTTGATAAGTTTGAGAAAAAACTGCCAAAGAAAGCCGCTTTTTTCTCCCGATTAAATCAGGAGAAAGTGAAGAAAAAAGATTTTCAACACGCCCAGAAAGTCTGGAAAGAATTTGAAGTGAAAAACATGGGAGAATATCACGATCTTTATTTGAAAACGGATGTGTTGCTGCTTGCCGATGTCATGGAAAGTTTCAGGAAACTTTGTGAAAAACATTACGAACTGGATCCAGCTCACTTCTTCACTGCCCCCGGAATGGCTTGGGACGCAATGTTGAAAATGACCGGAGTGAAATTGGAACTTCTGGAAGATGTGGATATGTTACTGATGATTGAAAAAGGAATCAGAGGGGGAAACGCAAATGCATTCAAGCGATTTGCGAAAGCAAACAATAAATATTTGAAGGATTTCAACCCCGATGAAGCTTGTCGTTTTTTGGTTTATTTGGACGCAAACAACCTTTATGGGTGGGCAATGTCACAGCCTCTTCCAGTTGGAGAATTCCAATGGATGAGCGAGGAAGATTTGCAAAACTGGGAAAACTTTGTGAATGCTGAAGGTCAAGGTTGTATTCTTGAAGTTGATCTCATTTATCCCAAAGAACTGCATGACGACCATAATGATTTTCCCCTGGCTCCAGAAAGTTTGAAACTGGGTGGAGTGGAAAAGTTGACGCAAAATCTGAGGGACAAAGAAGGCATGGTTTTGCATGGAAAAAACCTGCAACTCTATCTTTCCCTGGGAATGAAACTGAAAGCCATCAAGCGAGGAATTTCATTCAAAGAGGAACCTTTCATGAAATGTTACATTGACAAAAACACAGCCCTGAGAGCCAAGGCACAAAATGCATTTGAAAAAGAGTTCTTCAAACTGATGAACAACTCCGTGTTTGGGAAAACCATGGAAAACTTGAGAAAACGAGTTTCGATTGAACTGGTGAAAGATGTTGAAAGGGCAGAAAAGTTGATTAACAAGCCCAACTTCGCAGACGTGAAGATTTTTGATGAATTTCTGATTGTGGTCAAGATGAGGAAAACGCGAGTGGTCATGAACAAACCCATCTTCGCTGGGATGTTAATCTCGGATCTCTCCAAAACTTTGATGTATGATTTCCATTATGGGTATGCGAAGAAAAAGTGGGAAAATTGTTCTGTCCTGTATACCGACACAGATTCTTTGGTGTTGGAGATTGAAACGGCAGATTTCTTCGCTGATATTACCACAGATGTACCAAAGTGGTTTGACACAAATGATTTCCCAGAAAATCACCCAGCTGTGTTGAATGGAATGCCAATTGTGAAAGAAAACAAGAAAAAGATTGGGCTGATGAAAGATGAATGCGGGGGTGCCATTCTGACAGAATTTGTCGCCCTGAGGCCGAAACTGTATTCTCTCCTGATTGAGGAGAATGCAGAAACCACTGAGAAACGAAAGGCAAAAGGAGTGAAAAAATGCATAATCGAAAAGAGTTTGAGGCATGCAAACTTCATGAAATGTTTTGAGGACAAAAGAAAAGCAACTCAGGAGGCAAAGTATCTTCCGCAGCAGGGGGCACCATTTGTTCACGGAAAACATGACCAAAATTGCGCTGAGTGCGGAAGATGACAAAAGAGTGATTCTGGGAAATGGAATTGACACGCTGGCTTTGGGGCATTGGAGACTGGGAGAAATATTCTCCCCAAATGAGCGTGAAGTTTTGGAAAGTACCTAATTTCAAATTATTTTTTTTGTGTTCATTTTTAGCAGTAAGTAGTTGATATTAGCCACTTTTGAGACAGTCCAAATTTCTCCCAGTTTAAGCAGTTCACAAGAATTCTAAAAAATCCTCAAAAATTCGTCGAGTTCCGCCATTTTTCACACAATTGATAATTTCTTCAAATCTGCTCAATCTATCAGAATTGTGATGATTCTGCTGAATTTAGCTGGTGAAAAATTCTTTGTTAATTGCCTAAATCAGCAGGAAATGAATTGTGTGAAAACTGGGAGAAATTTGGACTGTCTCAAAAGTGGCTAATATCAACTACTCCAACTCTGACGAGATTACATCAAGACATGAAGCAAATCATAGAGTCTCCTTTACCAGAAGACCAAAAAGTCCTCATATTGGATCAACTTCTACAGCGGTATCAAGGACTGGCAAAACAAATGAAAACGGAGTCGACGATAAAACCGACTGTGGTCCTTTCCAAACCAGATCCTTTGCCTGCTACAGAGCTATCAAGCAAAACAGACGTCAGTACACCTGCAGACGCGTCCAGTAAAAGAGACCTCAATACATCTCAATCAAAGTCTACAAAAATACCAAGAAAACTGCCTGCGACACCTGTGACTATAGTGGAATCGAAAATTCCTCGCCGGATAGAAACGATGCCTTCTATTTCACCCGAGGAAATGGCACTCCCTTTGTTGCTGGATACCCCGCCTGATTCAACACGCAAATCATCTCATAAACGGAAGGCGAGAACACCCATGGTGGCCAGGTTACGGAGCAGGAAACGATGGGAACATTATTAAACTAAACATTACTAATGTTATAGGTTGATAAATTACAAGTATGCTTTTGTTAAAGCTCTTGTGAATTCAATAAAACGTTTGAAAGTGTGTAAAAGATGGTGCTGTTGTGAGCATATTTAATTCACCCCACAATGATAACACGAAACCGATGTTAACCCATCTTATCGTGCAGATTATCAATATCTGAGTTGCTCGCTCAAGTGCTCTGAGTTTCTTACTCAAAATGCTCTGAGTTGCTCTGAGTAACAATGAGCTACTCTAGGGGTCGGTCTAAGTTGCTCTTCAATTCGCGCTGAATGACTACAATCTATTGTTTGTCGTTTCAGTAACTTAAATTTTGATGTTTTGCAGAAACTTACTTTTGTGCGCGACTTCATTCTCTGGCAATGGATCGATCAGCAATAACAACGGAACCATTTCATGCATTATCACCTGAGTTATCAGTGGCATTTTCTTAACGAAAGAGACGTTTATTTAGTAAATGGGCACCAACACGATTTTACATTACGTTAATTACTAAATAATGAACAGTTTGAATATAGTTTCGACAGCCGAGCCGAACGTTTTTAAGGAGAAAATGTTGCGGGAATATATATTAGAAAAATTAGAACCCGCAAAAATTTAGTGCGAACGGTAATACGAACCAACAAAATCACATATTTTTACGAAAACATTACCTAATGTCTTATTACAATCTCGTGTTTTCAACAGTATGCGAATACAAATGAATAGTTCAATTACCCTTGAGACAGCTTAATTGTAATTAAAAAGAGTATTTTGAACTCGCGTCGTTTCTCTTTAGCACGCGGATAGCGCGGATAGCATCCAAACAATCCTTGACTTATTCGTCCCTTAACTGTTATCATTAATTGACCCTTAATTCGTTACCGTAAAAGAATCACAGCCCAGTTACTTTTCTGTTGCGTAAAGTAAACTTGTGATGTGTATGTTGGTAAATTATAATGCGGGTACATTGTTTGCTGTTATTCGTTTGAACATGTAACTTTGCCTTACGTTTTTTGATTCTCTAATCGTACCGCAGAAAAAGGCTTTTAGTTGGAAAGCGGACTTTTCGAATGATGAATGCCCGTTTCGGTTGTTGTAAATAGTATTCACAGTAAACTACTTTAAAGACATTGTTAACTTTGTTTCAGTGCTTATTAAAGCTTGTTAAAATAGAGAACATTTTAGCGTTTGCTCAAATTCATAGTATTGTTGTTATGGTCAATCACGTTCTAAAGAAAATGTCTCCCTGTGAAACCAAAGAAAAAAAAAATTGTCGTGCTTTCCCAATAATAAGCCTCGCGTTTCCTAAAAGTTTCCTCTGCATGTCAGTCACCCTCAAAGTTGGCAATTGATAATTACAATGGCTTTCAAGTTTATTGTTTAACTTGTCTAAAGAAGTTCCACAAATAAACAGCAGAACACTCGCAAGGTTTCGCTGCGTATAATATCACTTCATATA
>JAJGOT010000269.1:0-182500 GCA_022457155.1 Cladopsammia gracilis | reverse complement strand
GCAAAAATTCAGGCGGATTTTCCATTGACAGATCAAAATATCAGAAATGTACATGTATATCGTCTAAACATGTTTGATTATGTACTGTGTATTTCGCATGTCGTGAAGCATAGTTACGGCAGAAATCTTGTTTAAGGTCGCGGGGAATTTAACGTTTATGAAGAAAACCTTCACTAGAGTTTGCTGTACACTTTACATCGCCGTATATCTGTAATCAATGCCTTGAAAAGCTACAGATGTGACATGGTGTCTCATACTGTAATCCACTTATTGTAAAAAAAAAAATACATGCCTGTCTGTATCGACAATCCTCTCAATCTGTAAAACCTCAAAGGGCAACTTTTAAACCCTCGGACATACACTCAAACTTATACCCCCACGGTGGTAAGGGGGGTTGTTGCAACCCTTTCATTGGGTATTTGCGGTGTTACAATATTCCGGAAATATTTTTCCTCTTATAGATAACTTGTAATGTGCTCTATAAGACAATTCAAATATTATTGGCTATGGCGTTGCTAGGGGTCCGTGACGACATCCAGGATGACCGCCATCTTGGATTTTATTAAAAACTCAACTTTATCCGAAAACTGCGAACATTGTATTTTAATATTCTTTTATAGAGTTGAAAAATATGATATCATTAAACATTTTACTGCTTTTGGTGGCATTTCATATGTCTGTTTTTCACCGAAAAAAAGTGAAAAACACGCATTTTTATAAAAAAAAAATGGCTTGACCTCATGCTAACTATGACGTTGTACAGTCAACTCTCTGTAAGACGGACGCCGGCGGGACCGGCTTCAATTGTCCGTCTAAGAGAGGTGTCCGGCTTATAGATAGTCGAGGTATAACGTGACAACAGAAATTCTGAGATAATAAAGCCGAACGTATGCACAATAAATACACGTCGGTTTTTTTTAAATCTGTTTCAAGTTAAAATATGCGAAATGGAGGAAAAAATAATATTAGATCAAACGGTTCTAAGAGCGTCTTATGAATACGAAACAAAGTTAAGTCCACAGATCGGAGATAATAAAGCCGAACCTATGCACAATGAATACACGTCTGGTTTTTTTAAAGTCTGTTTCAAGTTAAAAAAATACAAACTGGAACAAAAATAATATTAGATCAAAGGGTTCTCAGAGACATAGGCCTACTCTGGGACCTTAAGTCGCCGTAACTTTAGGCGACTTTAAGCGATTTAAGGCGATTTAAGGCGACTTAAGGAAAAATTAGTTTGAAATATGGGCGACTTAAGGCGACTTGAGGCGACTTAAGGCGACTTTAGGCGACTTAAGGCGATTTAAGGCGACTTAAGGCAACTTAAGGCGACTTAAGGTGACTGAAGGCAACTTCAGGCAACATAAAAGTGTTTCTAAAAAATGATGAAACAAAAGTTATTGACAGTCTCTTCATCGCTATACCTAAATACCAAGCCACTGGTCTCTGGAGAGAAATATGAGACAGGATTCAAGCCAGGTCCAATTGAGTCAGGACTTAAGTCAGTTTGCGACCAAGGACTCAAGTTCAGGTTAGACATAGAGTAAGGGTTAGGGCTACAGCTTGAGTCCTGACATGAATCCTGGCATTCATGATAGTTTGTCTCATATTTCAATAAACAAAATTATCACAATCAGTTCACTTGGTCTCAGATAGACTTAAGTGACCGTAAATCTCCAGTTTCCAGATTTTAAGCCCCTTTTAGCTGTACTGAGATTCAAATTATTACAATAACAACAACAACATTATATAAATAATATGAATGCTAAATTGTATTATGAACATTTATTAGCCAAACAAGAGGCAGGAACAATATTACTTATCTAGAATGAGAAAAAATTCAGTTAGCTGCTTAAATGTTTTTAAGATATTGCAATAAAAACAATAATCATACAAAAATATAAAGACTGATATACACTGCCAAACAAAATCTTGGGGAAAAAATCCAACTTTTTCACTTAAAAATGGATACCTGATTTGAATCAAACTAACATACATTTTCCTTGACTTATTTATACAACAATGAACAAAGGCATCGAATTAGTTAATTAAAAATCACTTTTCGATTTCACATATTACATAAATTTGGTTAATTTATCTGCCACTGTTGTGGCAGTTGCACAGTCAATTTTGGCTCGAAAGCTTGACAAACGACATCCAAAACTGTTTGGTCAGGCACTCAGCCAATTTGTTGTTCTCCTGCCTTAGTCCAATAGAATATTCCAATATCAAATTTGGTACCGTAAGCGAGGGTCCTTCTCAATAGCGCATCTATTTGTCCGGCTCCTTAAAACTTGGATGTTCCACTGACAGGGAACCAAACCCTCGTAGGAGACTTTCTAGCAGAGTTGATTAGTTCTGCTTCCAGGCCCGAAATGCTCTCACACTTTCTCACCTGGCAACATTTTTATTTCACCTGTCAAAACAAAACTAAATAGTGTTACTGATGAGGCTGTTGACAGATTTACCGGTGTAGAAGTTAATTATTACCTCAGAAATTTCCAGAAAATAATGGATCACAAACGAATGCACAGCAAATGACAGAGTTGACAATATTACATTGGCGTCCGCCATTTTGATTCTCCCAGAATTCCTTTCCAATCGTAGATGGTTTCCATGCTTCGCGCGTTTCTTTTCCTAACCAATAAATTTCAGAAATACCTTGAAGTCCTTGAATTGAGTTGTCAGAATTAGTTTTCTTTTCGCAATACAAGCAGGAAGCCAGTCAATGGCTACAAGAACGATTTCAAAAATTCCAGGCCAGCTTGATTGACAATCTACGCCACGAAGGTAAAGCACGCAAATGATAGCCTAGAATGAGCCACGAAGCCTAGTCAGGCTGTACTGTAAAGTGGGAATGTGTTTCAATTTCAACAACAGCAACACTTCAGCTTTGGCTTTGTTTGCTGAATCAATTGAGTGCTAATTTTCTGAACATGAGTGCACGCGCGCCCGCGCGCGTGGGCATCCAGTCACGTGGTCAAAACATGTGGCGGCCATGTTTGCTCGAGTGAGTATTATATGGCTGGTCTCCCATATACCGGGATCTGAAATAGTTAATCATTACTTTTCCTGCTGGAAGCAGCTGCAAATCCTTTGCACATTCCTGCTTAATGGTTGATAACAAGAAATCCTTTTGACCTTTGTGACAGAGAGCCATCATAGTAACATAATCAACGCAAATTTTGCAATCTTGAGCGTATAGGTTGATTTAAATTCTTTGCTTCATCAAACTGTCAAGAAGATGACATATAAGCTTACAAGTTGTAAAGAAGTTTCAAGGTTTCAAACGTTCCGTTACGATTGGTTGTAAATCGAATAATGTTGGATGGCTAGAACCCAGCTTAGAGGTTGTATGCGGGAGAAATGGCCCATTTTTGGTTACTCTTTCACGTTGGGTAAGTAAGCTTAAAAGTTAAGTACATTTGTATACAGTTACATTGCCTTTGGTTAAGCTTATGATCTTTTTAAGCTTACTTGCTCAACGTAAAAGCGATAAGCAATAATTGGGCTTAACCCCAAAATACTTTTCAAATTATTGTGATCTTAGTGATCCAAAACAGCTCTCACTATTGTTATAATACCCTGAAGGTGAAGGAATGCCTGCACCATTACAGTATATTGACTGCTGATCAGCAGTGTTTCTTTTTATGATGTTGCTCATATTAAATGTTGATTATAATATAAGTCACAACTTCATCCTTTCAGCAACACTCTGTCCATGAAATATAAGTAAACCTATAGAATTAGCTGTCAATGTTTTGAAGATGAATGAGTGTACCCTCCTTGGGGATGGACCATTTTATTTTTAGGGGTGGGGGTTGGGCATTTTGTTTTAGCAAGCATGATTTTTTTTTTACCATCTTGAGGCTGTGCAAGAATTTTTTTGTGATTTTTCCATACTTTTCTATACTTTATCTGTGCGTGAATTTTTTTTCTTGGTATTTGCCCCCCCCCCCCCTCCCCCCTCAAAAATAAAATGGTCCATCCTTTATAGGGTTCAGCAAATATAACTGAAGCAACTAGGGCATGGTGCATGACTATTGAGGCATGGTGTTTTACTGCATGGGGCCATACCCTTGCAGTATATAATCATATATGGGAACTAAAAAAAGAGATTTGGGGCAATAAAATGATTATATATTCAAGAAATAGCAAAAGTGAAACCTTTTAGGGCAATTTTAAGGTGTGCAGGCCTTTTTTAAGCCTAACGACTTCAGGTGACCTTAAGCGACAAAGGACGACTTAAGGCGACTTTAGGCGACTTTAGGCGACTTTAGGCGACTTAAGGCAACTTTAGGCGACTTAAGGCAACTTTAGGCGACTTAAGGCGACTTTAGGCGACTTAAGGCGACTTAAGGCCCCAGAGTAGGCCTAGACATCTTGTGAATACGAAACAACGTAAAGTCTACAGATAGATTTTTATATTTTATACTGAGTTTGAGGTCAAAGAGTTGAAAAGTAAAACAGATTTAAAACGACATAATTACACTGGAGAATTAAAAAAGTTTACTTATTCAATCACAGTAATCATCTTTTAACAGGAACGAGTAAATATTTGCATATCTGTCCCCGTATACTATATCTCGTTCAACGCTTTGCGTATTCACGAGATAAAAAGTGGACTCGTTTGTTTATATTTAGCCCCTACATTTCCGTATTGAAGTATTTTTCACTAAAAAAAGCACTTCCCAAGTGTCCGTCGACGGTTTCAAAGTGCCCGTTGTCTGTGTTAGAGACGTGTCCGTCTTATAGTTGTGTCTGTTAAGAGAGAGTTGACTCTATCTCGTTACTAAAGCAACCGATTGTCGTCAAACTTTACCAAAATGTGACTTAATGACGGGGGAGCTCGTCGGAAATTTTCGAAAAACATCCTAAAAGGTACTAGAATTGCGTTTAATAGGCGTGGCTGAATATACTTTTACCATAAGAGGTACCAATTTTAAACAATACGAGACATATTCTGTCATATTTTTTCTCCTCAATACCGCAAAAGGTACCGCGATGATACTAACCATGGTCATTTTAGATTTCAGCACTCTAGGCGGTAACAATCTACAAAATTTGACCCCTTAAAGGTACGACGAGCACCTCCGTCACTTTCATATCGGAGTCCCCCCGGGTTATCACAGTCACTTTATGTCATTGTTTGATGCTATAACACCATGAAAGAACAATCCAATCTAGCTCCAAGAACACAAATCGAGGTATCTTTAACAATAGGACAAAGGGGCTATTGATAAGATGACTACAACAAGACAACTCAATTACTTGTAGATCCAATGTAAAATCCCCCGCGAAGGAAAACATGCGCAGAAAACGGAATTTCGCAGATCCTACTTTTGCAACAACAAGTTTAAAAGCTTTTAATACCACTGAGCCAAAAACGAGAGGAGAAAAAGTTAGGGAAGGGATCTTCAAAGCATTATCACAGTGACGGAGCCTGGTTAGAGACATGGTGAAGGTCAATATCATTATTTATATAGCACGAGTCGGTTATAACAATTTACACAACATTAAATCGAGAACAGCAGGATACGTGAACACGATGAATTAATCTGAAGCATGAAGCAAAGGAATAGGAGACGTCTGCACACAGGTTTAAATAATCTCAGCTGAGTTAAATTCTGACAGGAGTCAAGTTCACCAGAACGCAAGTCAAGATTGGGTCACAGTCAAAAATTAAACAAGCACAATAATCCCAGCTGAGTTAAATTCTGACAGGAGTCAAGTTCAACAGAACGCAAGTCAAGATTGGGTCACAGTCAAAAATTAAACAAGCACAATAATCCCAGCTGAGTTAAATTCAGACAGGAGTCAAGTTCAACAGAACGCAAGTCAAGGTTGGGTCACAGTCAAAAATTAATTAAGCACAATAATCCCAGCTGAGTTAAATTCTGACAGGAGTCAAGTTCACCACTGACGCAAGTCAACATTGGGTCACAGTCAAAACTTAAACAAGCATAGTACAAAGTTATAGACAGTAAATACGAAATTAATAAACACATGAACTGTGCCCAGGAGCTGTAATCGGGAAACGGAGACCGCAACTCTTTTTCATTTTTTTAGAGCTGCCTATCCCCATTTGAAGGTCAATTTGTGGTGTTTTTAGCCCAAATTGTGTCATCGCGAGTGACACGCGCTTGCTTCTGCGGGGATTATAACATTTTCGGCGCGTTCAAAATGGCGTCCAAAAGTTTTACTTTTAAGATTGATTTTTGCATTGGTAGACGCTTTTATAGATTAAGACTCGCATAGGGAACACGAAACACTCAATACTAGTTTTAGATAAAGTTTAAATCAAGGCATCCATCACATGACTCGTATGAAAAGGCCAGAGACGCCAAAATCACGGTGGCGCTGGGTCGCTTGAGTTGAATGAATGAAGGTAGAGAAAGAGTAAATTAAAGTTGAAAAGTCTTTCCTGAGCTGCGATATTCAGCTAATTCATACAGTCATTTCAATACAAAATATATTCAGGAAAATCCTGTAAAGCTATTTTGTAATGCTGGATTGTTGAAATTGCTGGATTTGTAACTCAACTGACGAAGTTCTTGCTTATTTGTTCGCGGTGTTCATGTCGGGTGAGATCAGCTTGGAAACAAAATGACTGACACATTCATTGTGTATGTGTACAGATGGACTTTCTACATGGAAATGTAACGGTTGTTTTCTTGTGTGCAACAGCTTATAAACAGCTAACATTCCTTCAGTTATTATTGACATTCCGTGGAAAACCGGGATAAATTCAAGGTTTGAATTTTCACCATATAGTTTTAACAGTTGAATAAAGCATACGGCTTGTTAAAATTAGCATGCGACCTTAAAATTAGTTAAATATGTTAATTCAGTATTTTTATGGTTGTCATTTTGATACGGTTTTGTTCATTTGTGGCACCTGTGAAACAGGAAAGCGCATTTTGGCCTTGCACAGCATTTTGGATGTGTTCAGTTTCATTTGTTTTCGTTATGTTTGTCGTTTTTGTTACATTATGTTTTGATTCTGTTTGTGTGGCCAGGGGGCCGTTTCTCGAAAGACACGGTTATTACCGGGCCCGGAAAGCTGTTTTATTTTCATTAAAGATCGAGGTTTCAACAGTTTTGCAGATAATACGATAAAACTATCAGTTATCAAAACAAAATGGACTGGTTTGTTCGCTACGATCCGCGCTTTGAATCTTTAGATTTTGATTTCAATATTTGGCTTCGGGCCCGAAAAGTTACCAGGAGTTTCGAGAAACGGGCCCTAGGTTGGTGTTAATTACCACTGTTAATGGGGCCATTTAAAAACAGAAACTGTTTGGTTGGATTACGTTATTAGGGACTTGCAGCTAGGATGAAAAGGAAAAAATCGACTGTTACACTCTATAAGCTTCAAGGATGAACTGCAATTTGGTCTAGGCTTCAAATGAATATATCTTAGCAACGAAATCAATGAAAATACGAACAGTATATGCTAAGAAATCATGTTCACACATTTTAGTTACTGAAAACGTATATAACATCATCAACACAGAACTACATCTACTCAAAACTTGGTGTCAAACTATAAGAGTCAAATACAAATAGTGTAATCAGACGTACAAAGTCTCCAACTTTGATAGATTTGAAAATATTCCAGGCGGCAGAACATGGATTTCATTTTGATGTAAGTATCTGCAACAAAATACAAACATTTAGTATTTCATACCTTGTTAATGCGAAGTTAATTTTAAAATGAATTGCAAACATTTTAGTTCAGGGAATCGTTTAAAGTCCACTAAGTTAACATAAAATGTGTGTTAAGGTTTCCTATGTGACTTTTAATTATTTTAATTATGTCATTATATTTAAGTTCGTTATGAATTGCATTCGTTGTTCAGGAGGTTTTCAGAATGCTGTTAAGGTGGACGAACACAGTTTTTACAATAACTGTGCGAATTCTTGCGCTTGGCTAATTTTTATTAACAATAAGAGTACAGACGGATAAAACGATAGCGGCCATGTTGGTGTGCCACTTTGGTACACCAACATGGCGGCCAAAAATTCAAAGCCTTAATTACACCAAAAATCTCATCACAAAATATTGTATTCACTATAAGTGCCATTAAATCGGCTCATAAGCATCTATAATTCAAAAATAGCTTTCAACTGGTTCAATTTTTTTTTATTTTCACGGCTTATTTTGAAATAGCGTGACGGATTGCGTGACACATTTAAAACCTTTATAAATCGGAAGCAAAACATCGTTAAAACCTGAAACTTTTTTTATGAAAGATTATAACACTGGTATCCATATACCAGGTTAGAAACAGCTTTGTAGGATGTGTACTTTAGATTTTTTAGTTTTTATGACGTCATGTGAAAACGCTCTATAAGAGGACAGACGCATAAAAAACTGATGTCAGTTTGTTAAATTGATAGGTTGTGAGTATATGTCATTCGTTAGGGCATTATGTGAGAAAGGTTGCATCTTAGAAGCTGAAACTTGAGTGATTGCGAAAGACTGATTAAATGTTTCAAATGACGTACAGTGTAGGAACGTTCGTAACGGATCACCTAGTGTGACCGGAAAAGCGACTGTACATGAAAAACAAATCATAACAATATATTGAATAAATTATCGTACTTTAAGGGCACTTACAAGACCCTTAAAGCTTCTTAAGAGCTCCTGCCCGTAAATATCAAGAATCCGGCGACAGAACCGAAATTTCATAATTCATTTTATTTCACCTAAAATACCGCACGCAACAACGAAAAGTTTTCCCGGTTTGCCATTTCCTGACTTGGTTAACATCCTTTAATCTTCCCTAAAATACAAAATTCATGTAATTATTTAAATTAGAAGGCCGCTTATTAACCCGTCGAAAGTTATGACCTTGTTTGGCCCGCAAAAAGTGACGTGTCCAGAGAAAAAAACATCGAGGCTATTTTCACCAATTCCGTATGTGTCTTCGCTAAACGGCTGTCATGCAAAAGACAGCAAACTCTCATATTAAAAAAAGGCAGTCTATGACTGCATGTGGTTTACTATATAGCTTCACCTAAATGATGGACGACGTCTGACATTTGTAGACTTCATACTAAGCTATTAAAATCATAATGGAATTATTCACAAGGAATCCAGAGTAGAAGAAATAACAAGAAAACTATGGGTATGCAGTCTGCAAGTGTGATATAGTGATACAGGGTTTGATGTCCCGCTAATGTTTAATAGGTACCAGTCAAAAAGATAAGTCAGAAAATAACAAAGAGTTGAGTTAAAGGAAATGTAATAGTTTTTATTAGAGATGCTTGTAACAATATTTTGTATTTCGTACTTTAAGGTTTGTATCATATGTAAATCATGTGTCGATTACATTTTCTACAATAACTGTGTGAATTCCCGCGCGCTGATTGCCTCATTTCTATGGTCGATGAGAGTATAGACCATGAAAATGACGTAACAGGTAACGCAACGCGGTGAGTTTTGTCAAACTTTTGGCGCTGCGGGTTCTTCAAACAGTAAAAAATGCACTTAAAACTGGAATTCTTCAATGTAAAGAATGCTCTCTCGTCAGTAAAATTTAGTTTACAATCAGCTAAACTTGCTTGGAATTAAGTGCGAAACAAAAACGACAAACAACTTGTCGTAGTTTCACGGGAAAATCCACGGAATCCAGTCGCCGGCGCTGATTTCCCTTTCGTGAACGGTCGATGCCACTTTTATCGGTCGATGCCATTATTAGCAAACGGTCGATGCTATTTTAAATGGTCGATGCCATCATTAGCATTCGTTAGTAACCAAGCCTTTTGTAATGGTCGATGCTTTTTCTCTCTAGTTTATGCCTGGATTGGGACGAAAATAGGCTATCATTATTAGATCAAATGCGATTATTAGATCTAAGCTAGATTCACGGTTAGGTAAGATTTAAGGTTAGGGTGACCCGTTATTGATATATATTAAGAGGCAGTCCGTGCAAACTTCGACCACTCGATTTGGATCGATATTCCGATTTCCTTCAAACTTTCTTCACGAAACAAGGTTGATATAGGATAAACGAAAATACCTTTATTTTGTTTCAAGACTTCATAAGACTCGAGATTTTAAGGCGAATGTCATTGCCACCCGAAACCCTAGAAATGGACCTTTCATCAAGCTGAAAATATCCCATATTGGAATATTTGGTGCCGGGCGTATATTTATCCGTAGAGGCTTAGATTTTTACCAGCAAAGGATGCATTCTATTACTTCACAAAAATGGTAAAAGAAAGTCAAACTATTTAGAATTGATCATCTAATAACAACTCAAACAGATCAACGTCAACAGCCCGTTCACGAAGACGGCCAAGTCGTGCAGCAAAAATCAAAATTTCTCAAAATTCTGACTTACTCTGAAAATCACATGTATTTTTCTAATTAAAGAGTACTAGAATAGTGTTTTTAAACTGCGGAATAAAATTTAGTGTATCTCTATTATGCGAAGAGATACGGTTGCCACAATTTTGAACAAATCTGCAATTAGGCGAATCCTGTTGAGTGACAGCGATTTCATCCCAAGCGCACAAATTTCGACTTTTTAGCCTTTCCCAGAAGTTAAAATTAACAATTATGATTTAAAAGCGTAAAAAGTTAAAATCATACCTCAAACGTGCTACAATTTCTCTTCCACGGCGTCATTTTACAGATTAACTGGCAGCAAATTTGAGATGGCCGTGTCACGGATGCGTTAAATTTGGTCATGGCTTTGTTCAGCGGAATCCAAGCAGCGGTCATGTTAGCTTAAAACCTTAACATCTCCGCAAAGTTCCATGAAGTTAGTATTGATACGGGGTTGGCTGGAGGAGTAGAAAGGTCCGATATTCTGTACTAAGATAGCAGGACGTAAGTCTTAGTCAGTCAAAGTCGGCTTTAATTTCACCCAGGCGGTCTTTTAGGTGAAATAAAATGAATTATGAAATTATGAAATTTCGGTTCTGTCGCCGGATTGTTGATATTTACCGGCAGGAGCTCTTAAAGCACGACTTCACTACTCCAAGAGTTGTTGTTCCTGTTGTTTAAAATTAGCTCGACCACATTTTAACAAACGGTTTTTTCAATATTCAAGAAAATAGCTGCCCAGTCAATATTGATCATATATGTCATTCGTTAGGGCATTATGTGAGAAAGGTTGAATCTTGGCAAAAGGAAGATATAGCGGTGAACGATTTTAATTAACTGCTAAAATTTGCGCTTTGGACTGTTTTCAGGGCAAGGTGGATGATTGCAAACAACCCTAAAATTTAACTTTTATAAGGTTTACGCAAATCCAGTTATTAGATTTTCTCATGAACTTGCACACAGCTTACAAATTGGCTTGACCAAATTTTAACAAACGGGTTTTTAAATATTCAAGAAGAAAGCTTCCAAGTCAATATTGATCGTGTGACAGAATTCCTTTGTTAGACTTCTATTTTAAAGTTTTCATTGTTTGAAATGCGACAAAAATAAAAATTGTGACAAATTTCATGAAATTTAAATGAGTGGACTTTGAGAAATTGTCGTTTGTGTACATTGTTTACAAAGCGGAGCTGTCTCACATTCTATCTAAAACCCCGCGCCGTCACGCAAATTGCCGCTGATCGCCAGCGAAACTGTGTTCAGCCACCTTAATCTGCATATCATTTTAACACTTCTAGGTTACATATCCATGCCAAATTAACAAGCTGTTCAACCCGATTTTCACTTTGCAGAAGTTACTGTGGTCTTCAAATAATGCTTAACCCTCGGACGTACAAGGTTTAGGATTTTTCTCCGATTTTTTCGAGACCATTTAAGATTAGCGCGTGCCGTCTTCAGTAGCTGTTCGTATATCCTTGGGACACATTTTGGTAAAGTCTGGCGACAACAGGTTGCTATGGTAACGAGATGTGACGTCATAAGTAGCATGAGGTCAAGACAATTTTTGAATATAAATGCGTGTTTTTCACCATCTTTGGGCGAAAAAAAATGCTACCAAAGCATCAAAATGTTTAATTGTTTGTTATTTTGCAACTCTAGCAAAATACATTTGCAATTTCCACATATTTCCGATAAATTTCAATTTTTAGTAAAATCCAATATGGCGGCCATCTTGGCGGCCATTTTTGATGACGTCACGGACCTCTAGCAGCACTACAACCGATAATATTTCTTAGACGTAAAATATTGCAACATCAAAAAATCCAAGGGGTGTTTTTGTACCACGGTGGGGGTATAAGTTTGCGTGTACGTCCGAGGGTTAAGCTGTTCAGTGTAAACAATTTTTGTTTTATTCTTTTGAATCAAGCGCCATCAGCACATTCCTCCAATAGCTTTATTGTTGCTTAATTATCATTTTTATCACGTAAACGACATATTTCCTGGGATCCTTTTGAAATTGCTACAGCTACTACAAATCTTTGCGCGCATGACGTCATAAAAGAAAAACCTAGGATTAGTGAGTGTGTGTGGTATGTTTTTAATTAATTTGTTTGTCTGCTTATTGTTATTCTACTTCTTCTACAAATATATCACACCAATCAGTGTCCTATAAGCTAGACCGAACATGATGTGTCCCAGTGCTAAGTCAGACGTAGTCATTTTTGTTAATATTTTACTCTACTGCCAAAAACAAATAAAATTCAAGTCAGCACACGTTCGATATTTTCAACGTCCGTTGGTTCGAGAATAATTGTGCAGGAAGTCGTTGAATTTTATTCTCCCAAAGGTACTTGTAAATGAAAGAAAGGAAACCTTTCTCAAAACCTTTCTCAATAGAAGAGACTAGCTAAAAGAATCCTGCCATAGTTAACTTTCTGCAGCAGTCAAGTTCGAGATTAAGTCGAGATTGGCTCACAAGACGAAAACTAAACAAGCTCAGTATTTCATAAACAGTGAATACGAACTTAATAAAAACATGAACTGCGTCAATAAAATTTGCGCAAATTCTAGTTGAAAAATACTGAAATGAATCAAACTTACGTAACAGCATCGACAAAATAACTACATGTACTCAAAATTTCGCTTCGATAAAAGGCAGATTAAACAAATATAACCAGATGTTAAACCATAAAGTTCATTTCGGTAGTAACTTTGCAGTTTGTCACCTGGAAGCCTTAGTATGTTCTTGGAAAACCAATCAAAACTGTCTCAAACCTCACGGTAGGAGTCTGGTTAGAGCACAATTTCCGTTTGGGTCACAACTGCAAAACAAAACTAGCCTAGTATTTTGAAGCAGTAAATACGAAATCAATGAAAACATGAACAGTAGTTATACGGATGAATTTTCTGCATGGAAATGTAACGGTTGTTTTTGTTGTGTGCAACAGCATATAAACAGCTAACATTCCTTCAATTATTATTGTTGTTGTTCAGTGGAAAACCGGGATAAATTCAAGGTTTGAAATTAAAATTGGCATGCGACCTTAAAATAAGGCTAATATCTTACTTCAGTGTTTTCATGGTTGTTATTTTGATATAGTTTTGTTCATTTGTGGTACATGTGAAACACGAAATTCGCATTTTGGCCATGTACAGCATTTTAAATTGAATGTGTTCAGTTTCATTTGATTTCGTTATGTTTGTCGTTTTTGTTACGTTATGTTTTGATTCAGTTTGTGTGGCCAGGTTCGTGTTACCACTGTTAATATGGCAAGTTAAAAACAGAAACTGTTTGGTTTTATTACGGTATTAGGGACTTGCAGCTAGGATGAAGTCTTGGATTAGCTAAGAAGGAAATCAACAGTTACACTCTATAAGCTTCAAGGATGAAATGTTATTTAGACTGGGCTTCCGTACTTTGAATTCCGTTATCATTTCATTTAACTGTTAATATGGCAAGTTAAAAACAGAAACTGTTTGGTTTTATTACGATATTAGGGACTTGCATACATACATACATAAACTTTATTAAAGTGTCAAGGTATTTAGCTAAAAGCTAATTGTGGACACTATGAATAATTAATATGTATACAATTCTAGTATATGTAAAAAAGATATTAAAAAATATATAGTCTTAGAATTATATATAGCTAATTAAGGACATTATAAATAGATAATATGAATACAATTCAAGCTAGGATGAAGTCTTGGATTAGCTAAGAAGAAAATCAACAGTTACTGACTCTATAAGCTACACTCTATAAGCTTCAAAGATGAAATGTTATTTGGTCTGGGCTTCCGTACTTTGAATTCCGTTATCGTTTCATTTAACTTATAAAAAATAACTGAAAGTCATAAACGTTAGTTTATTTTCTTTGTTTTTCAATAGTTAGAATCCTGAGTATAGCCTGCAATTTTTCTAAGAAACAAAATAATAACTGTCAGTTATATCAATGTATAAAAAAGGCGGAAAAAAACAATTGAGCCAACTTTGGTTGTTTTTCAGGAAAGTCTTTTGAGAGACGTCTCTAAGCCAAGTAAAGTAACAAATCAACGACTATTTCGATAAGCTGCACGTTCTGTTGAAAGAGTAAATTATAATTAATTTGTCGCAGTGTCTATTCTGTTGAGTCCTGTCCGGTAAATAATGTTTAAAAAAACTGTATATTTTTCTTTTTGTAAACTTCACGCGAAGACGCAAAAACTTGAAGTTCATTTGCAACCAACAAGCCCGAACAGACTTTTATTTTCCATATAAGAAAGTAGGTGCGCGAGCTCTCATTGTGTCAAAGGTGACGCAATTTGTGCTAAAAATAACCCAAAACGTCCTGGGCCTCACGCTTACGGTCTCCGTCCCCGATTATTGCTTCTGGTGTGCCACAATGCATTGCGCAAATGCTAGCTTGAAACAGCTAATGAGGAACATTAACCACCTTTAGTAACAACATGAACAATTTACTACATATACTCAAAATGTGATGCCCATTTTAGATTTGGACTATTTTCTATTTCATTCCACTAAGTTTAATACACAGTCAGCATAGTGGAAGTACGTTTGTGAGCAAGAAATGAGGTAAGACAATTTTTGAAGACCGACTGGCGATTGCTCGATTTTTACCGATAGTCGTACTTAAAGGCCCACTATCACCCAAGCTGCATTGCGAATTTAACGCAGTCGAAAATTCCCGAAAGAGCCAATCACAAGCGAGCTCGTCATTTGAAAACAAAAACAAAAGACCGCAAAGCTGAATGGGTGATACATGGCCTTTAAGATCAAGTTTAAGAGTATATTCAGCTACTTGGCTGGTTAGAGTGGTGAAGGCAATGTCCAAGATAGAGAAGGCAGGGAGGCACTGGAACAACATCAAGGAAACCACAAGAAAACAACGAAAATGTTTTAGGCCTACAGAAGGAATAAAGTAAGCCTTAGATGGCAGATGAAAAAAGATTGAGGAAGTTAGATGCAACCTGTTCAGAGAGATTTGAAAAATGGAGGAGTTCCGAGCATAAGGCACCGAAATTAAGAAGCAGCTGAGGAAAGATAAGAGAGATTTGGAAGACTAAGTCAAGAGAGATGATGCTAAAGCATCTAAGAAAAACAATATAAGGGCGTGTACCATGCTACAAGAAAACTGTGCGACAACAAAGGTTAAGGATGTTTGGTGTGTAGCCAGGCATGTTATTAAAAAAAGTTGACACTCGCTAAAAATGTTGTGTTGGACGTTTCGGCAACTACTGTTGCCTTCTTCAGCAAAAGATAAAATGCAAATGTCTAACGGCGTCCTGATGGTATACGACATATGCAAATATTAAATCGCACCTCGAAAGAATATTTTGAGGTAAAACAAAAGTCTCTAGAGCATTCTTAATTATTTGTACAAATTCTTAATGTTGTTGTAAACGTTTGTTTGTTACGCAAGGAATGCCAAGCCTCAAGAATTAGTCTTTGTCGCCATGCCGATGATCTGTCAACAATTTCGACGCTCGTCAAATCTATTTGGTGACTGTGGAGCATGTGGTGTTTGGCCAACAAATAGTTTTTATCCAATGTTGCTATAGCCTTTGCGTGCTCTTTCACGCGTGATTTTATCTCAAACATACTTAAAAAGCCAAAAGACAAGATCGAGAAAGAGGCCACCAGAGGAATCGTGTATAAGATCAAATGTAAAGATTGTGATTGTGTTTACATTGGTCAGACATCGCGCGCACTAAAATCACGCGTGAAAGAGCACGCAAAGGCTATAGCAACATTGGATAAAAACTCTTTGTTGGCCAAACATCACATGCTCGACAGTCACCAAATATATTTGACGAGCTCCCCCCCCCCCCCCCCCCTTCGTAACTCCAAGAACATTAAGGCTATGACAATGAAACCTAGAGGGTACATAGTACGTCCAAAACGGTCTCCTTTGCGGTCCGCACAATGGAACGATGACGTCATATGACGTAGTTATTAGGTAATTAGTTATACGGCGGCCATCTTGGATCCGCCATCTTGGATTTCTGAAATTTTTTAAAACCTCTTAAAAACCGTCCAAATTGACGCAAAATTGATCAAAACCAATAAATAAATGCTAAATGACGTAAAAATACAAAACTTGTACCAATAAACATTGTTTTTCTTCATTCAAAGGTATAAATATGCAAATTTCAAAAAACATGACTGTCAAAATCTTGTTGCCATGGAAACATCAAGTCACGTGATCAAAAAATTGTCATATAAAATTGTTGCAAGATAACTTTTAGGAAAAGTCACAAAGTTTGATGGCGTTTGAATACATATTAAAGAAGTTATGAATGTTGAAAGTTAGCGCGGGCACTTTGTGCCCCCACCCCCAGGCCGAATAGGGTTAAGCAACGCGGACAAACATTACACCTTTATAGCTAAAAGTTGACTGAAATGGTTGTTTCTACAAGGATCACGAAAACGTAGGTTAAACACTTAATTCCAAAGCTATCACTTAATATCAAGAGATCAAGTTTTCTTGCTCAAGAGCTTAGAAACATCTTTTATTCCTTTTTACACATATAAGTAAAGGCAAAGAATAGGTTAATTCACCAGTTGTAATTAAGGCATAACTTTTGTCATCTCGTTAAATTTTTGTTATGACTTGAAGAAACGATCTCCCCCCTCCATCAAGCGTCTTTCTTCATTGATTGTATATTTGCTCATCGTCCTTATCACGTTAACCATATTCATATTTCACGTAATTATTACTGCAACTACAAAAATTTATAAACACACGCCTTCATAAAACGGTATACCTAGAGAGTAGATGGTCTGTTTTAAGGTTTCAATTTGTTTCGTTGATTTTGTTTGGTTGACTTTGCGATCTACCCTTCCAGTTCATGTATAGTGACAGTTAACGTGAGACAAAAAAGAAATAATTGGACGAAAATGGCCTTATGAAGTCCGAAATATACCAACACAACACAAAACACAAGTACATCTAATGACTTACAAATGCAATAACGAGGACAGGCGGGCAAAAGTCTCTGTGGGAAGATCTTGAATTTTGTTGGATGACAAATATCTAAAGAAAGGATCAGGAAAACTTAGGTTAAACATTTAATTCCAAAGCTATCATTTCTCAAGATCAAGCCATCAAATTTTGTTGCTCAAGAGCTAAAAGCATCTTTTGTTCCTATAGAGGTTTTGCACGGCAGCCTCATATTGCATGGCAGGAACAATGAAAATGTTTTGCATTAGAAAGAACATTCTTTCCCATGAGAAAAGAATCTATTATTCCTGCCATGCAACATGGCTGCCGTGCAAAACCTCTATTACACATAGAAGCAAAGGCAACGAATAGGTTAATTCACCAGTTGTAATTAAGGCATAACTTTTATGTAAAAATTATAGTTGTCTGACTTTTCGATGTTTCTAATATCATTTTCAAGGCAAAGAGTGAAAATATCGAGGTGGCATAAGAATATAAATGAGTGAAAACATAACTGACATTTTTTGTGCGTGTTTAATATGAATAACTTCGCGCGGATGGAATCTGTTTGCACGTTCAAGGATGGTTGGCGTTTTCTGATTATCAGCATTTTGTAAATGAGGCAGTCGAATTTGTTTCGGCACTTTTTGAGTACCGAAAATTTGTTAATCAAATAGGCCATTTCCGAGTTGCCTTTAGCCTCTCTATCAAAGCGAGGCTAGGTGCGAAACCTTTCATATGAAAACGAGTTTTCATTCACATGCAAATAGGTTTTATTTGCATGTGAATGAAAACTCATTTTCATATGAAAGGTTTCGCACCTAGCCTCGCTTTGATAGAGAGGCTGAAGGCAACTCGGAAATGGCCTATTCGGTTTTAACATTTCGTGCTCCTCGTGCATGTGTTTTCCATTGAAGAGTTTAAGGAGCTATGCTCTGCAATGAGCTATGTCAGAGCTATGTCTCTTCACTCAACGTCACGTTAATGATTATAACCTAAGAAATCTTGAAGGAAAGCTTTCGCTGCCCAAGCCAAATACTAATTACCTAAAACGACGTTTTTGCTACAGCGGGGCCTGCTTGTGGAACAACTTGCCCCAAGATTTAAAAAGCGTTTGTTCTATTGGCCAGTTTAAACGGGGTATTAAGAAAGTATCTGAGATATCGGATTCCCACACGGCAATCATGTAAAGCAGTTGTACAAGTTTTAATTTTTAACTATTAACTTAACTGATGATTCTCCGTGTTTAAATAAAGATTTACATTACATTACATTACGTGAAATGATATATATGAAGTAAATCATACATGAACTGCGGAACTCCACATATCATTTCACATTCACTCATTTCACGGGAACTTATGAACCTACAATTGACCTGCTCCCAACATCAGTGGCTTTATAGCTCGGTAGAGCATCGCACCGGTATCGCGAGGTCACGGGTTCGAACCTCGTTGAAGTCCTGAATTTTTTTCAGGCTTCTTTTCGCAATTGCTTAAATTGCGTTCACAACTGCGAGGATCATTCTTCATTTGATTTCATTTCCGCAGTTCATATATGATTTACTTCATATATATCATTTCACATTCACTCATTTCACGGGAACTTATGAACCTACAATTGACCTGCTCCCAACATCAGTGGCTTCATAGCTCGGTAGAGCATCGCACCGGTATCGCGAGGTCACGGGTTCGAACCTCGTTGAAGTCCTGAATTTTTTTCAGGCTTCTTTTCGCAATTGCTTAAATTGCGTTCACAACTGCGAGGATCATTCTTCATTTGACATTACATTACATTACATTACATTACACGTTCGTGTAGATGTCGGTTAGTATAACCAATGCCGCATTAAATTTGTACACGACGCATTGCTGACTGATAATCTTGGGTTTTGGCTCCTTGGTTTTTAACATGCTTCTGATTTTTTGGCTTAAGAACACGGGTTGTAAATGTATTCGGACTTTGTTGCTAAAAAATTGGAAGCATGTAAGGCGGCAGAACTATGATTTTATCTTGACTTAAGGTGGTTCGATACAGTTTTCTGGAGACCATACCAACATTTTTCAATCGGCTTTTAAGCGGTCTTCTCCAAGTCAGATCAACGTGAAATTTTCATCAATAACTGGTTTTGAATTGAAGGTTGGCAAGATATATTTTCTGACAAAATCGATATTACCATGACGACGATAAACAAGAAACTTAGAAATCAGTAAAAGAGAAATTTAGCGCGTTTAAGATTTCGCATTGAAAATCCCACATAGGCATCTTAAAATATGGTATATGGCACATAAATTTTGCAAGAATAAAAAAAATTCTGTATGTTTGAATTAAAATAAATCGCAATAACATTTCAAACCTTACTATTTGTGTACTGGTATTAAATTGATCGAGAGATTAACACTGGTTTTGTGAAATTACTTAATGATAATGTCAAAAAGTAGCTTGATGTTATGTTTGTAAACTTTGAAAGTTTTGTTTACTTTTATTTTTTCCTAACATCGCTTCATGTGCAATTTATTACTTACTTTAATACCTTTAAGAGTATTTACGTGTCAACTTAAAGATTTTCGATACCTTTAAGTAAACTTTAATTTTCTCTTAAAGGTTAGTAAATTCATTATTTCGTCCTGTGAGCTTTAATAAGTAGCTGCAACAAAATGAAATCATTTAGTATTCCATACCTTGTAAATGCGAAGTTGATTTTATAATGAATTTCAAACAACATTTTAATTTAGGGAATCGTTCAAAGTCCACTAATAAGTTAACATAAGTTGTGTGTAAAGGTTTCCTATGTGACTGTTAATTGTTTTGATTATGGCACAACATATATTAAATTTCGTTATGAATTGCGTTCGCTGTTGCTGATTTCCCTTTCGTAAACGGTCGATGCCATTTTTAATGGTCGATGCCATTATTAGCATTCATTAGTAACCAAGCCTTTTGTAATGGTCGATGCTATTTCTCTCTAGTTTATGCCTGGATTGGGACAAAAATAGGCTATCATTTTTAGATCAAATTGGGCCTAGGTAAAGCGATTATTAGATCTAAGCTTGATTCACGGTGAGGTAAGATTTAGGGTTAGGGTAACCCGTTATTGATATATATTAAGAAAAGCAACTTTTATAATTAATTTTTTCTTGGGTTTGCCGGATCAACCCAGTGATCTAGTGGTAAAAGAGAGATGTTAGCATGCAGAGGTTCCGGGTTCGATTCCAGGTAATTATATTCCATTTTTCTTTTTCTGATAGAAAAAATAATTCTAAAATTGGTGAAAATTTTTCTAAGTGTCGCTAAAATGGCATCGACCGTTTACAAAAGGGAAATGCGCCCGTCGCCCGAAAGAACTAAAACTAAACCGTTTTGAGGGTTGTCCAATATACACGCACAGTCACGTTCCGTGAAAGCTAAGGTACGGTCCGTAGAATTCCTTCTCACCGTGACGTTAAGAGTCGATCCGTACGGAAAAATTCATCTGATTATTCGAAGATATTTCGAATTTGAAAAAGGTTAGCTTTGTAAACTGTGCCTAGTAATTTTATAGTTGACTTTGTGTGAGGTTATTGTGCTCTATTTTGCTATTATCGTCGTGCGCAGTTCCCTAAAATTTGCCGAATAACGGCTCTTTGTTGTGCTATGTTAATATTAAAAGATGCTGGAAGAGAAATTTTTTGTGAGCCCTTTTCGTTACATAATTTATTTACTTAAAAAGTTAAGGCTTTTATTATTCCCCACGCAAAAACATTTTGCAGCAGTTTGTCGGTGTTAGGTTGTTTATCTTTATTTTTTTAAATGATTCCCGTAAACTAGTTCGCTCGGCGCTCGCAGTTATTCAAGTTTGTTATTGTAAGAAACAAATCGACCGCATTTTTCCATGGTCTATACTCTTATATATTTACCATAGAAATGACGCCATAAAATGGAGTTTTGAACATTTTATGACGTCATTTCTATGGTAAATAAGAGTATAGACCATGGAAAAAAGTGGTCGATTTGTTAGATAACAAGAC
Source organism: Cladopsammia gracilis (assembly GCA_022457155.1). Taxonomy (NCBI): domain Eukaryota; kingdom Metazoa; phylum Cnidaria; class Anthozoa; order Scleractinia; family Dendrophylliidae; genus Cladopsammia; species Cladopsammia gracilis. The sequence continues at coordinate 161,213 of JAJGOT010000269.1, read as the reverse complement.
GCTGTGGGAGCGTATACTTGGGCGTCGTTGTATTAGGCATATTGGAGAATAATTGTCTTGGGAATCTGAATGCACGTTATTTCACGGTTTGATGATAGGGAGTATTCGGATAGTGTGAGCAGTCTAACAAAGACGCGCGTTAACCGTCTGAAACAAGAAGACACAGTACACTAAGCGTGCGAGATCGCACCATTCCAAAATATTGATCCCTCAGACAAGACATTTGCTCCGGGCGTGCGCGTTACCAAAATGAACTGTTGCTCATAATTATGTATGTATGCGCTATTGTTTTGCTTTTGGATTTCTATTGTTTTTGCTTTTGTTTTAGGCCCCGTCCACACGTATCCGGATATTTTTTAATCCGCAAATTTTTTGTTGCGGATTGGCCTTCCGTCCACACGTATCCGGCGAATTCGGGCAAATACGATTCGAATACGCTAAATGTGGACGCGAATATTTTCTAATCCGTAACAAAAAAGTTGCGGATTCAAAAATATCCGGATACGTGTGGACGAGGCCTTAGGCCCGGTTCAAACGTCGAACTTTACATGTGCCGAACCTCATACCTATTTAGGTCGACCCAAACTATTAAGTTCGACTGTTGATTCAGACGGTCGAACTTTACATGTGCCGAACCTAATTCGTGGCGAAAAGAAATATCATCCTTACCGCTTAAGGTTACAGTGTACCTTCGCGGGTGTCTCCAGTATAACAGCTCTAGCGTCTTAAGATTACACTTAATATACCTAAACCCAGGTATCAAATTAAAGCGTATAGAGCTGGCTATCTAAATATGGAAACCATTTGGTAAAAATGAATTATCGAATTTTTTACGACGTCTAAATTCGAACGTCCGATTCAGCTTTAAAACGCTACAACTCAAAGCGATTATTATATTTTGCTAATTTGATTTGTTCTCGGGTTCCGGACACGAAGCGCTAAAAAAACGTGTCGGCGATTTCTCATATTCAATTGCAGTGAAAAGTTACAGAATATTTTCGAAAAGGGGAGAAAAAAAATTGGAATGATCGCACGAAAATGGCTCTTGACGAAAAAGTTTTCGAAATTAAGAAATTCGCCGATACGTTTTTGTTGATTATATATTAGCCTAGCTTCTGTCCAAATTTTAGGAAAATCGAACAAATTCCCTTTGAGTTGTAGCTCTTTAAAGTGTCCCCAACAATCGGAAAATTAACTTTGAGAAAACGGCGCTCAAAAAATCATATCGCTTAATAAACAAACTCCGCCCACAAAAGTTATACTGTCATTTCTCCGTCAATTTTCACTATTTTTCGATAATTTTTTTTTTGGATGAAAGTTCATTCTGTAAACTTTATTTTAACGCCAAAAAAAAATTTTCTATAAATTTTCGATCTGAAGGTACACTGTAACCTTAAAATAGGGAAATAAACCGAAAAAAGTAAAATTCACCAAGCCTGGAAATTCTTGTTTTGATTTTATTGTGCTTTGTGTTCTGTTATGGCAAGGAGACAGCTGAGGAGATCGTGTCGTGATATTTGGACAAAATAAAGTAACGCCATAAATTTTAAAATACATTACGATTTATTTATGGATATAAAGAAAAGCAACTTTTTAGAAGACCGATTTAAGTAGCTGTCCAGTTTCAGTCTAAAAATCTAGAACGTGAATGCTGGTAACCGTCGTTACGCTTCTGTGAGTTCTGTCTGCAAAGGCGCGAAAACCCACTAAATAGCCAATCAGAAGCGCGGTTATATTGAAAAATACGTTAACATAAATTATGCATTAGGTTCGGCACATGTGAAGTTCGACGTGTGAATCGAAGTCGATCTTTTGCCGTTCTATTCGACAAGCTCAGTCGAATAGAACGGCAGAGTCGACCCAAATACAAAAGTGCCGTTCCTAATTGATTCATACGTCGAACTGTACATGTGCCGAACCTAATTATTAGGTTCGGCACATGTAAAGTTCGACGTTTGAACCGGGCCTTAGTTTTAAGAACGGTATGCATAACTAATGTATGGGGTTAAACGGAAATCTTTCCTGCTGAAAAGTGCAAAATGATGGAAGTTTTTTCGCTTGAACCAAAGCAAATTTCCCACGGAAATGTTTACTAGATTCCAATCTTTACAAAACCGAGTGTGGATGTTGACATTGCGCCAGTTAAAATGAGTTAGAACGCTTAAAGCGATGACCACGCGGTCGAACTCCATTCAAGCCTTTATACGAAATTGCTCATTTCATAGTAATCAAAGGGCTCTTAAAGCCATCTCGTTAATGCGAGAGAATGTAAGGTTAATAAAAAACAACAACAACAACAAGAATTGGAAAAGTTGGGTGCCTTTGATAGGTAAATGTAGTAAAGACGTGATAGGTAATATGTGTAAAGCTGCTAAATGGTTTATTGAAGTTGAAAGATTGAAAATACCTGTAGGTCTAATCGAAGAGTTAGACATTGCAGTCATAGAGGACTTAAGGGCTCTATTTCAATAAAAGTCATGAGCAACAAAATAATCACGAGTATGAATGTAAATAATTTTCATGTTAATTTAGCGTATTTGTTCAAAATAGTCTTCATTTTACAGCTGAGGGGAAACTTCAACTTGATTATATTAAGCGAACAAGAAGCTGTACACAGCTTGAACTCGTGGCGCCTTTAACTTATTGCAGCATTGATTCCCAAGTGATTTGAGTGCTTTTACAATGAAACATAAGCTTGAAATTATGTCTTATCAAAGGCTCCTAAGAGCCAACCCGAGAAGAAAAAATGCTAACGCGTAACGCGTAACGCAATATTGCCGTACGCTTACGTTTTCACACTGACACAGTTCGATATATATATATTTTTTAATAAAACGTAAGGATTTCTGACGAACGAAAAATAAAGTACATCACTTTCATAATGTCCAGTTCGAAAAAAAGAAAAAAAAAAAGAAAAAAAAAAAAAAGGACCTCTGGAGAATCGAACTCGAGCCGTCCGGGACTGAGCCACAAGCTCAATCACTGCGCTGTCCAAGAGCACATACTGCCTACGGACTAAATTTTATTATTATAATCTAGATACGCATCAGAACGCGTGTTTAGGTTGCAAAATCCTTTTAGATCGATTTTAATGTTGCACTAAAAACTCCAAATGCGAAACATCTGTAACCTTATTGTTGTCTATATTCGTTTACATCAAATTAATTATTGTTATCGTTGGATTCACGTTGAATTCCTGTTACGAAACGTGTTCGTAACAAAGCATTTGCTCACTATAAAGTTTACAGCTGATGGAAGGAGCGAGTGAGTGAGTGAGAGAGTGAATTTTATTTAAACACCCTTGCCGATAGCCTGTTCATCATGCTTTCACGTATACACGGGTTTAAAAGTAAGACCACGCTGCATTCACTAGATTCAGTAGCTGACACTTAAACTCGACCCGGAGCTTGATCGCTAAGCGTCCTAAGCAAATGGCAAGTTTAATATACAAAACACAGAACTTGCCAGAGCAAAAATCCCACAGGAATAAGCAGCGAACACAATATTAAACGGCCTATCCATCCATGAACGCCTTGAATTGTCTTGAAAGTGTGCAGTTGTACGCAGTAGTTCTTTATCTTGCTTCTCGAGTACACACACGGAGAGATTTTACGGTATGTATTTCATGGCCGAAAGCCATATAGTCGTCGATATAGACTTAAATATGCGTGCATAAATTTGCATGCGCTAATGTGACACGAAAAAAAAAAAAAACAAGAAAAGTCAACGCCGGATTTACAACTCGTGTGCTTCGCCACGAGTAATGAGCCGAGGCCAATTTGGTTGCTACGGGGGGAAATTATGAGGAGGGATGGGGGTGGCAAAACTACTTAGATTCAATCTATCTTTAGAGAGCCCTTTTACTTAGTTAATTTTCTATGTTTTGTATCAGTCACAGTATTTTAGTAGCAATGACTTGTATGGCACTACAATGGCGATTTTCCTATCAATCGAAATTTGGGAAAGATGTTCGAAGGTTAAAAAATATTTACTATCTTTATTTATTTATATTTAAACAAAACTAAAACATATTGCAACGATTTTCATTTGGGATTAAAATTGATTTACTAGCAATGTTTTTAAACAGCCAATTAATATGTGCAGTGTATATGTGGATGTATGAGACAAAACAAGAACTTTGTGCATGTGAATAAGTTCAGTAAAAAGACTTCAGTAAAAAAGGAATGTTTTATCTAAATACTTCACTAAGGTAGACTATTGTAAAAAAGGCAAATGAAAATATTTTACTTGTCGCTTTTTCCGTCAACTAAAAAATTGTGTACCTTCGGGCAGAATGGTGTCTCTTGTGGGAATAGAGCTGGTGATTAGATTTCGTTTCCTTTTATAGCCGAAGCTGTTTTCAAAACATCTCGGCTTAAAGAAGCCTTGGTAAAAACGACAAGCGATGTGGCCCCGAAAATTGCCGACATGAGACGTTCTGAACAGCGAGAAGCGGCTCGATTCCGCTTCAAAAATACGACAAATTACGACAGCGACTTTAGAAGGTTGTGCAATTTACCAATAAAATTAAACATTATTGACCATATCGTTCATATCAACACCCGACGGCCAACGGTCTTTTACATGTAATGATCAATTTGTTATTGAAACGTCTACCAACCTCGTTCCCAAGGCCCCTATCTTTCTCTCTCTTGGATCGGACGTGCAGTTAGAGTACACCCTAGACTCCCGGTATACACATACATATCCGTGACCTTTGATTTTTGATTTTTTGGCGCAAATTGGTTTTAACAAGCTTAATAATTTTCCTTCGAGCATTTTTATTTTAAAAAAAGACTTTTCTTTTTATCTTGATGAAAAATTGCACTTTATCAAATAAAGACAAATAAGTGACAGGTCACGCGTGTGGTTTCCGTTAGAATTACACGCACCGGCTCCCCCGACGGTGTCAATTTGCGCGAGGGCAAAAGTAACGACCCTCCTCTCGGGTGAATGTCATTTTGTCTCTGTGACGCGGTCGCTAAGCTTTAGTATTCGAATTTCGTGGTACAAAAAGATGGCCAGAATCGCTCCAAAACGGAGCCCTTTTAGAGACCGTGAAAGGGAATTTGGAAGCTAGCACGAATCGCACGGGTAGACATTTAACCTGCGGCCTCACTGGTGGCAATTCGGGGAGCTTGAGTTGAATTGTTTAGAATTTATTGGCTTTCGCGTGGCGAGGGTTCGCTCAGAGGTCTCCAGCCTTCCCTTCTTTTATAGTGGATAGTGGGGCGAGTGACAAAAGTTGTAAAAATGCATTTAAACCGGTCAGGATACATCAAGAGACAATAAAGTAAAGGTGAGAAGACTTTGTGTAATGTGTAGTGTGTAATATTTTCGATTTTTCTATCGCTTATCAATTCCGTGACAAATCGTATTATTACCTAGTATATTTCATTACTGTGCACTGGCTTCGAATCTGTAACTTGATGTCACTCACATCACGATCATCTGCCTGTGGGATCATCCAATTTAAATCTTTGATGTGTGCCACAACGCATCGGATAAATGTTTACGCTTATCCGCGTTTGTAGATCTTTATATATAAGATATAAACATCTAAGAATTTTACGGAGATTTTAAAGAAGAAAAGAACTGATCCATGACCTATGGTCGCTACAATGTCTGTCATTGATCGATCAGAGTCCGTTCACGCATATTCATTGCTATTTAAATTCAGTCAGGAAGTCAAGACAAAAAAGTGCATATCCTTAGAATTCCTCTATTCCTCAAAGAAAGAATTGAGCAAATATATATTTTTCCAACGTTAATTTCATTTTTACAGTTTTGAGATTCGCTCATTCCTGTTCTTTTATTATCTTCCGGAAACCGGACATTCCACAAAGATAACAAGGTATCGCAACATTCATAATCCATCGGACAAAATTAGGTATGGGTCGCACTTGGGAAAAGTTTTCATCTTTGCCGGCAAAAATCACCACAAAAATTTGAAACCACAGCCGGAAATGAAAACTTTAGTCAAATTGAGTAGGGTCGCACTTGGGGAGAAAAGTGTCAGTGATGTCACTTTTCATAACTCACGTAGACCAGATACGCGTTTATCCGTGTGTTGTCTGAAAACAAGAACTCGGCTTTAAACCTCAACCAAAAATGCGTCCCGTTGCAGCACCGCTGATAACTATCACAGTGATACTCCTGCTTTTTATTCAGTTAAATCAGCAGCAGTTTGTTTTCTTTCGTATGATGTACGAAAGATGGGCTAATGAATGCCTAACTGTTTTGACTGCCGCGATGATAAGAGCAAGAAATCGACGGCAGCGAAGAATACTTCGATCACCTTATGCTTGGTCTGTTCCTCGTCCAGTGGAGTTGTGGTTTGATTTGCATTACTACGATCCAACGATACCCCAAGAATTTTTTCGGCAGCAGCTTCGCGTGACAAGAAATTCATTTAACCTCATTTTGAACATGTTGGGCCACCGTTTAGTACGACAACAATCGCGATTAACAGATCCATTACTACCAGAGAAAATACTCGCGTTAGGACTCTAACCTTACTTTCAAGCCGATCAAAATTTTCGGCCCATAATCTTAGCAGCATTTTCTCTTCATCGCTCGTCCATTTATCGTACGAGCGATTCCCTTCCTCAGGAGAATTAGAAGACGATGAACCAGCGGCGTTGGGAGACGGCGATGATCTTGCGAATTCTGCGACGTTGCTGCCTCTGTATAATTAAAAACTTGACTGTGAGGATACTGCGGATAGTGAGGATATTGCGAATATTCGGCGCTTCCACCGAAAAAACCGGGGAACTGTGACGGGTTAAGGTTGTAATGGTTCTGAAATCCACGTCCGTCCATGGTAAAGAAAGAGCGCGAACTGAAGCAAATATCGCGCGCTTTTTTTATTTTTATCGCGAGTGTTCTGTTAAATTGTCATTCACTGACAAGCGTTGACAGTTACCGCTGTGATTCCTATTGTTCAGCTCGAGTTTTCCAAAATCTGCCTGCCCCACCCAAGCACTTCGGCGTCTTTGAAGTGTTTGCCGATTTTCAAATTTTTTGCCAGCCGGAAAAGTTGGGGTCGCACTTGGCAATGTGCCCCGATGACAGATTTTGACCGCAAAGTAAACACATTTTGTCAAAAATTTGCCAAGTGCGACCCATACCTTATCAACAAAAGCGGCGGCAAAGAAACTTTTGATAACTCAGACGTCAGATGTGGGTGGGCTGAAATATCTGTTTTCCGCTTAGTTGTCAATGCTTGTTAAAGGAAATATTTCACGCAGTTGTTGTATGTTGTTATCGCTATCGATATGAAATGTTTTGGAAAGTGAAGCGGACATTGATTTTTCTTTTGTGGAGAGTTGAAAAAGAAATGGCTGCATAAGTTAATGTTATACATGAATGGGTTATTTGCGAATATATAGTAGTTCTGTCTTTTTTTATTCGAAAGTCGAGAGTTTTCTATTTCCGGTATCATGTGTTTAGTAACTATTAGAGATTAAATGGGTCTGCTTTAAACCTCAAAATATAGTGTTGACAGTGTCTTCTTGACGACCCCCGGGGTCACGACCGCAGTAAAATTTCGTAAAATATTCTATTAAGATCCAAGTCTTATGCGATAGTCATATATTGGAATAGTGGGATCTTGCAATTGTTTTTTAATAGCTCCTCAGAGTTTATTTCGCGTGTAAGTGTAATGTGTTTCTCGGAGTTAGGCAGTATCTCCATTGTCAGAAGTATAGCATCATTACATACGGTTTTAAATATTTGAATCTCCAGCATGATAGCTGTACACTTAAATCAAATTTCCCGGAAAGTGACATCATGAAACTTAGCGCCCCAATTTCTCAAATTATAACATTTGTACTAAAGTAATCAAACATGCGGGATTCCTGACCGCAGTATTTTTCAAAACCTTTTTCTGATCTGCCGGAGATACAGGCAAGGTTGTCCGTTGTTGGATTATTATGCAGTATTACTTTATTTTGTATTAAATTTTCCACCGCAGAAATATACTCGCGCAGAAAAAATTACTTGTTTTAATGATGTATATCGGCTTAACAAGAACTTTTCAACAGTGAATATATTGCTATCATAACTCCGAGGCGACCGGCACAACAGTCATCCGTATTCCCGATTCAACTCCACACACGTCCTCAAAAGAACTACCCTGGGTGCCAGAGGTTTTTATTTTTTAGTGAAAACGGCGAGTTTGAGCGGCGAAGCCGCGACAACGAGGCGCAACGCCCCGAGAAAAATTAAAAACCTCTGGGCACTCGAGTACACAACCTCATTTCCATGCGATTTGTGGATCGGATATCTCACCAAACCGGTTTTAATCCTTGGGGACCAACGCGTGCCTGTTTGTTTACATTAAATCTGGTGACAATATTCCGCGGTCGAGACAGAAATATTAAATCAAATCCACTCAGTGGAAAAGATACATCGATGACATTTCTTCACTGTAGAGTGTTGAGAAAAAGTGGAGACAGAAGATTTTATTGTCCTTGCAAACAAACATTAATCTCAGACAAAGAAGTAAACTTTCTGGATACAACCGTTTTCAAAGGCGAGAGATTTAACAAACAAAGAATCCTTGATATCCGCACGCAATTAATCCAGTACACTTATTTCTCTTCCTGTCACCTACCGGTGGTCAGCGAAATCGTTCAGCGAGAATACCTGCAGCTCCAAAGCACGCCACCGTGCTAGAGATAAAAATAAAATAGAGATAACAATTTTCCTCGTTCAAACAAAACTCTAAAGGTCACACTCCACGATAACACGAATTAATAAGTCGTGTCTTGCCTGTCAACACCTCTTTTCAAGACATCCTTGCGCTGAATAGATTTCAACAGCGCTTCTTTCTGAACTGGCTTGAGTTCTCTGATATTTGAAAATTTGGATACTACAGAGTAATCCACAGCGTTTCTTAAAGATCGCAAAAAGCCGCAATCTCTATCTACGTCCGTCATTGTTTTTTGTGTGGCTTCACTTTGGGAAACCGGTTTTTCACGCGCCCGTGGCGAATTGGTTTGGTCCAGCCAATCGAAGTTGCTGTTGCATCATTAACTCCCGGTAGAGTCTGGAAACAAGTAGGAGTAACCAATCAGCGACCTAGTTCAGATTCTGAACTAGATCCTCGCATGGAAATGAGGTTGTATATTCGAGTGACCAGAGGTCCGTCTCGCGGCTTCTTCTAACCGTTTATGCGGTTAATTTTACTCATGATATTCAGAGAACGGACCTCTGGATCCAGGGTGCAAAAGAACCAGAGACTGTTATCATAATACTGATACATTTTTACAACAACGTACAATAATTCACTCACTAGTTTTCTGGTTGTTTATGTTCATATTGGCGCCAGAACAGCAACCATATAACTAGGAGAACTATAAAAACCTCCGGTCAGGAAGTGAAATTGTTTAATACCGATGCCTTGGATTTTATTTATACTTGACCAGAAATCCGCAAACATTTCCTCCCAGCAGAAATTTAAGCTGTCCCGACCGCGCACAAAAATTTCCTCCCGCAAAACAAATTCAGTCAAAATTTCCTTGTGCACGGTAGCTAAACCAATAAAACTATGACGTCTTTCCCATACTATTGCATACAAACGCAAAGTTCATGCTATTTTGCTCTGCCATATCGCTCATATTAAAACACAAACTTTCCCGTCCAATAACGTCTCCATTCGTAAAAATAGACCGTGAAATTCTCAAACTACGTTTCCCAAGAAAACGTATTTGACCTATTTTTACCATTCTCGAAAGCAGCTTGAATGGCTTTACGACAAATGATTGAAAATTTGATATATTGATACGTAACGTGAGATATCGAAACTAAGAACTTTAATATCTTTGCGGTGACGTAATGTGAAATATGACAAGTTCATCACAAGTTCTGACATCCCAATACCCTAGGGAAATTAACAATAGGACCGGGGGTGTTCCTCAAATATTTTAGTGACGGTATGTGACGCCCTTCTTGAAATCCTAACCGCTTTAACCAACCATATCCTCAATGCCCTAATATAGCTTCTATGAAGAAGAAAGAAGAAACTCCCCCCCCCCCCCCGGAAAAAAGTCCACAAAAATTTGTTAACAGCTTTTGCCCCTTTTTTCGTGGTAATTTCGAAATTTCGCTTAATGCGCATGCGCATTAACGAGATAAAAATGACGGTACTTTTTTTAAAAGTTATTTAAATATTTTAACGTTTCTAGATAGAATAATAACCATATTACTGGAATCCGAGTGTGGATTTCCGAAAAGTAATTCATAAATTGCCAGGCCATGCATTGACAGAAGAGCATGCGAATAGATACAGACTAATAGAAGTTAAAATTGGCTCAGTCGAAGCATAGTGCACTGAAAAAATGGCAAAATGACGGGGATTTTTTCGCTCCAACTAAATCATATTTCCCACCAAAATGTTCACAAGATCCCAGTCTCTTCAAAACCGAGTGTGGATGTTGACATTATGCCTATTAAAAGGAGTTAGAACACTTAAAGCGATGACCGCGCGGTCGAACTCCATACAAGCCTTTATACGAAATAGCTCACTTCAAGGTAAAAATGACGGTACTTTATTTAAAGGGTATTAAAATATCTTAACGTTTCTAGATAGAATAATAACCATTTTACTGGAATCCGAGTGTGGATTTCCGAAAAGTAATTCATTAATGGGCGAAATTTTGATTTTCCCTTAAAAATATGGCGTTTTTGCAGTGATTTTAAGGGTCAAATTGGGGGTCTGGGACGAGTTTAAAAAAATAGAGGCAAATGTCACCCAATTTTTTGCCATGCAAATTATTAAGTAGCGTGTCCACTGTGTCAAAAGACGAGTACATACTGAAAAATACAAATCGATGCCTACTTTGTACTTACCGTTGAAAAAAAGGCCGTATGTCAGAGTTTCCCGATGGTTGTTATTGGTTTTAGCTTAGGTCTGTGTTTCCGACACTTTTGAAGTGAATACAAATGTGGCCGCAAAGTGGCCTTTCGAAGCCACGATGTAATTGCCTCCTCTTTTTCATTACTTCAGAGCTGCCTATCGACATTTGAAGGTCAATTTGTGATGTTTTTAGCCCAAATTGTGTTATCGCGAGTGACACGCGCGTGCGTCTGCGAGGATTATACATTTTCGGCGCGTTTAAAATGGCGTCCAAAGTTTTACTTTTAGGATTGATTTTTGCATTGGTAGACGCTTTTATAGATTAAGACTTGCATAGGGTACACGAAACACTCAATACTACTATTTTAGATAAAGTTTGAATCAAGGCATCCATCACATGACTCGTATGAAAAGGCCGGAAGGCGCCAAAATCACGGTGGCGCTGGGTCGCTTGAGTTGAATGAATGAAGTTAGCGAAAGAGTAAAAGTTTAAAAGTCTTTCCTGAGCTGCGATATTCAGCTAATTCATACAGTCATTTCAATACAAAGTGGATTCAGGAAAATCCCATTAAGCTATTTTGTAATGCTGGATTGTTGAAAGATCTCAACAGTGGACACTAACCTCAACGGTTTGAGAAAATTTGTAACTCAACTGACGAAGTTCTTGCTTATTTGTTCGCGGTGTTCATGTCGGCTGAGATCAGCTTGGAAACAAAATGACTGACACATTCATTGTGTATGTATACAGATAGACTTTCTACATGGAAATGTAACCGTTTTTTTTTTTTTGGCATGTACTAAAACCCGAAACAACGAAACGAAACCACCGAAACGAGCGAAACGAAACGACCGAAACCACCGCAACGAGCGAAACGAAACGAGCGAAACCACCGAAACGAAACCGCTGAAACGACCGAAACGAAACCGCCGAAACCACCGAAATGACCGAAACGAAACCGCCGAAACAACCAAAACCACAGAACTTAGCGTTTACTATTTGAATGGAATTTCCGGTTACAATTTTCCAACAAATGGCACTGGACTTTCCGCACTGAAGGAAACGGAACAGGAATGACCTGTACCATTGGTATTTTATTTTAAAATGTAATACCTTGAAAGGTTTTACCTTTTCATCGGAAAATTTCCATCGGGATGAACCATTCCATTTGTTTTTCCACCGAAACAATGACCAGCCGTGGTCGTTAATTCTTCTGTCTGTTTATATTCTCACCGAACATCATCGTTTTATCGTTTTATGGGTGTTAGTCATTCCTACATGTGTTGGGTTTTTATGTTAACTACGCGATTTCGTAAAGTTAAAACAAACGTATATGATTTGTTCACCTTTCATACATTGATTGTGAAAAAACTTAATGGGGAGGACCATTAGAAATATTTTATAGGGGCATGTAAAAAAAAAAAACAATGGGACGGCTGTGCATAGGTGAGAGTATATAGGGATCAAGTCAGCTTACAACCTAAATTCTATAGGCAGGGCTTCTGCTAATTCGCGCGGTTGCGGGGCCGCGAATTTCAGGTAAATCCGCAAAATCCCGCGAATTTCACAAAAACACGCGAAATACCGCGAAATTCGCTAGAAATCTTACGAAATACATGTCGGTACATCATATTTGAAACTTATCTTGGCTATTGGGACTGTTTACTTGCCGTAAACTTGCAAAGTTATCTTGAAACTTCATCACTACAACGAGTAAACAACGTCCCAAAACTACCGATCGTTTTCACCGATCGGCGAAATTTGCCCCGAAAATTCCCGCGAAATCGGCCGTTTGTCCGCGAATTTAGCTCTGAAAATCCCCCGAAATTTGACTTTTTTTCCCGCAAATTATCAGGAGCCCTGTATTCTTGGCTTTCAATTATAATTACGTCATGTCAAAATTCAGAAACATTAAAACATAGATTTCGAATCCAAAAATATTTATGGAATTGTAGAGAGTTTAAAACTACACATCTTGGCCAAATTTTGAAGCGCAAAAGCATTTCGTTCAAGAGTTATAGGCGAACGAGTGTTAGATATTTTTAGTAAGCAATGTATGGAGCGGCCATCTTTGTGCCCCACTCAGGGGCACAAAGATGGCGGCCAAAAATTCAAAGTCTTAATTACACAAAAAATCACATCCAAAAATATTGTATTTGCTATAAGCTCAATTAACTAGGCTTATAAGCACTTATAATCCAAACAATAACTTTCAGCTGATTCAATTTTGTTTATTTTCGCGGCTTATCTGAAATAGCGTGACGCATTGCGTGACACATTTAAAACCTTTGGAAATCGAAAGCAAAACATCGTTAAAACCTGAAACCTTTTTGTGAAAGATTATAACACTGGTATCCACATACCATGTTAGAAGCAGCTTTGTAGGACCTATACTTTAGAATTTTTAATTTTGATGACGTCATGTGAAAACCAAGAATAGGAAAACTCATTACCTGACGAGGAAATTGGACATCATGTTTCACGCGAAAAAACGATATAGTGACGAGTGCCGATATCAGTCAGGTAATGAATTTTCCTTGAATCGCATCGCCATTTTTAATGACATAGCAGCAGTGTTGCTACGGTGCAATATCACGCAAATGCCTCGCTTTCGTGCGATTAATTCCACGCTAAATACCTCGCTAGGCTATACGATTTTTGGGAGTTGTCCCTGCCCAAAGATTTCTGATGGTTCGCCCCTTAAAAGGCACCAACTTTGTGCGTGTTCGCGTCACCAGCCTTCTACTGATAAAGTACTTTGTAAATGTACCTTTAACAGGTGGTTGATTGTTATTGTTGATAATTATTTACATTCCTAATTCCCTTTCTACTAATACAGACAAGGACATTATCACATGCCGGGATTCTTGACAGGGAAATATTTAACGCTCGCATCAACCCATACTACATTTTTAAGATACCTTTGCTAATACCACCATGAGTTCCAAGAGGCGTATCTCTCGAGCGGCGCGAGTAGTATAGGGAATTGGTGATCCTGGCTCACGCAAAATAAGCATTTATGCACCTCCAATGGAACCTTTATAGAATACTTGCCTCCCTCTCCCCAAGCTCACTCGTCCCCTCGTTCGCTTGGGAAGAGGGAGGGTAAGTATTCTATAAAGGCTCCGTTGGGGTCCATAAATGCTTATTTGGGGTGAGCCAGGAACACCAATTCTCCATACTACTGGCGCGCAATCTGAAACCTCTGATACCCGGTACCCAGGGTATTTGTTTACCAGCTCTCTGCCCGAACTCTTTAAATCAGATACAGGCAGAAAATAATGAGGTAATCACGGCTACTGGCAAACATCGCTTTTATTAGTTCCTGAAACAAACTGATATCCTACACAAGAGACAATGTTTGGAGAGAAACCGTTACCTTCCTAGTCTCCTACACAGCCGTTTTAGGGTCGTCACGCAACGCTGACTTTAAAACGGCGGATTTACAACGGTGTAAAAATCTGCCAAACTCACGAGTGACGTAAACATGCCCGTAGCAAGGCTAAAAAATAACCGGTGGGCCGAGTTTTATTTGATATCGCCATCAATGAAAGGACGACTTGAAAAAAAAAAACTAATTTATTTCACCGGTATTTTTGTTTGTGATTCGTTGATTTCGATCGATTTTGGTTCTTTCTGATTCAAGGTAGGAGTACCTTTGTTGCTGTTATAACGAACAACTGTTAGCGGGGGAAACTAACAGGTAATAAACAGACTATTAATGGTCGTGAAAGGCACTCAGTTGAGCGTCTGAATTCACAACTGATTGTTGCACATTTTATATTTTTTGGCACATTAATTGTTTTTTTTTAAACTTCCAAAAATCGTGGGGGAGAGCTCAATCCCCCCTGTCCTTCCCCCCTTTTACGGGCCTGGTAAAACAAAGAAAACAGTGGAGTGCAAGACAACAATAGGTAGAAAAAAGTAGAAAACAAAGGCAGTTTTTTACACCGGAGATGAGCGTAGAAACTAGCTATTACCTTCCTCGATATTCCTCGTTTCGGTCGTTTTGGTTGTTTCGGCGGTTTCATTTCGGTGGTTTCGGTTGTTTCGGTGGTTTCGGTGGTGTCGTTTCGGTCATTTCGGTTGTTTCGGTGATTTCGTTTCGGTCGTTTTGCCCATTTCGGTTGTTTCGGCGGTTTCGTTTCGGTCGTTTCGGTGGTTTCGCCCGTTTCGTTTCGGTTGTTTCTGTCGTTTCGCTCGCTTCGGTCGTTTCGTTTCGGTGGTTTCGTTTCGTTGTTTCGGGTTTTAGTACATGCCTTTTTTTGTTGTTGTTGTGTGCAACAGCTAATAAACAGCTAACATTCCTTCAATTATTATTGTCGGCGTTCCGTGGAAAACCGGGATAAATTTCACCATATAGTTTTAACAGTTGGATAAAGCATACGGCGTGTTAAAATTAGCATGCGACCATAAAATTAGGTAAATATCTTACTTCGGTATTTTTGTATATGGTTGTCATTTTGATACAGTTTTGTTCATTTGTGGCACCTGTGAAACAAGAAAGCGCATTTTGGCCTTGCACAGCATTTTTGGACGTGTTTAGTTTCATTTGTTTTCGTTATGTTTGTCGTTTTTGTTACGTTATGTTTTGATTCAGTTTACGTGGCCGAGTTGGTGTTACCACTATTAAGGCGGCCTGGTCCGGACCCGAGGTCAAAACAACTTTTCCAATTGAAAGTTTTGCTGGAAGTATTCCCGCTGTTATTATAATAAAGTTTGAATGAAACTTATAAATTTAATCAAAGTTAACGACAGAAGTGATAATTTAGGAGGAGAGAAACAAATTTAGCCCTTTGTAATATATTTTTTCGGTTGAGGTAAAAATGTTGCAATTTGCATAATGTGAAAGTAATTTGAAACCTTTCCAACAACGCATAACGCAGCTGTTTCATAAAACATCTTGCAATCAGACACACGAAAATATATCCATTTTTTATTCCTCTGTATCCGAACACAGAAAAGAAAATTAAATGAAAAAGTGATCGCCCGAGAAACATTCACTAGCGGAAGCGAAACTCGCAAGAAACGTATCGCAAGACACCGCGTGCATTGTTTACATCTTCTCTCGGCGGTGAATTTTTGTACCCAAAGTTTCAGTTGGCTGTTCTATTCCTTCAATTTCACGAAATAAAAATTAATGAAAGCCAAACAACCGAAAGAAGTGAAATTAATTGGGATTCCTACCACGCTTATAGTTCTTCCTTCGCTGTCCACTGTTCACTTCTTATTAAACAAGAGGCTTCAAGCAGCCTACACTCATGCGCATGCGTACGAAAATTTTATGATATATTTTAAACATGATAGGAAGATGTCCGATATGAAGAAGAGTTACTCCTTTCATTCAGTCATCGTTCCTGCAAACTGCGTTCTTTACTATTGAATGTTTTGTAAATGAAGGCTGTACCACAATGAAGCCAGTGATTGTTCTACGTCTTATATATACCTAACGTGAACATTAGTAATGTAGGTAGGGTTGTAGGAGATGCTGTCGTGACACTTCAGTAACACTGTTTTACCGGAAGTGGGAGTAGCCGGAAGTCACTAAACAGGAAGTCTATGAACCGGAAGTGCCAATTTAAAATATGCGTGCATAAATTTGCATGCAAAATCGTGACACCAAAAAAAATATATTAATAAAAAAAGAAGAAAAACAGAGCCCATTTTATAACTCATGCCGCTACGCGCATGAGTAATAAGCGCTATGTATGTATTCGTCTAAATTATCTTCTTCGATGATGTTCGTTTAAACATGTTTTAGCGGGTTTCCGTCATGAAGGTATCGTAGAATTAATCGCGAGTGTCAAATACTTTCGCAGTGTCTTCTTGAGTAATTTCCTTACGCATATTGAATATGAAACTGTTAGATGCAACAGAGAAAACACAACTCGCACTTTGTGACGTTCGCCTCGCATCAACAAACAACAGGTATGTACTCGATCCACCGCGGTCAAACGAGAGAAATTTGCAAAAGGTAACCAAAGTACTTCAAAGTTAAGGTTGTCATTTTCACTGGTTGTTAAAAGTTTCATATATTAACAATACACTGTCAACTCACTAAACGTTTTGAAAGTTTACTAAAAAAAGTTCTAAGCGTTTGAAAAACTGTCGGCGCCATTTGCCAACACAATTTTGCTCAGGCACGAAGCGTTTTGATCAGTTTTTAACGATCGAAAAGAAGCTCATTATTTTGAACCGGAAAGATGAAAAGATAGTTACATAAACTAACTATTCAGTTTTATACATCCTTGCCCACGTTTCCACTTAATACTAAATGAATCCCACCAAATAAAACGAAAAACGCCTCGGACGTGTGAACGCGGTGAAGGTTTGAACAACCCCGCCGTCCCCAGAGTTGCGCAATACTGCTCAATTTGTGGACGACCAAACTGCATTTTTATACTTGGTCGCTACGCCCAAGTAACAATGTTGATTGCTTGAACTGGAACGTATCAAACAGAAGTTACAACACACAACTTCTCTTTTCAATGATGTAACAATATAGTAGCTCTCTCGAAAGAGATTATATACTCCCCGAAGGGAAATTCTGGCTCTCTCGAAAAAGATTATTTGCTCCCCGAAGGGAATCTTGGCTTCCTTGAAAGAGATTTAATATTCGCTGCCCGAAGGAGGAATGACTCTTGGTAAGGTTTTGAGATTACCGCAAGGTCAGCTGCACTAAACGCTCGATCGCGCTTCGATGGAGTCACATTTTCTGGAAAATTGGAAACTGAATTCTTTGCTAACAAGTTCTCCATAAATGCGAAGACAGCTGCGCTTAATTCTTACAGCTAAATGGTTTAAACTCATTATGAAATCAAAGGCTCCTATAAAGAGCCAAATGCTAACGCGTAACGCAATATTGCGGTAAAAAGCTTATGTTTTCACACTGACACGGTTCGATATTTTTTTTTTAATTAAATGTAAGGATTTTTGACGAACTCCATAAAAACTACAGCACTTTCATAATGTCCAGTCTGAAGAAGAAAGAAAACAGAAAAAAGAAAAAAAAAAAGGAACGCGTCACAACCAGGAGTCGAACCAGCATCGTCCCGAGTGGAGGGCAAATGGTTACTCGACTGAGCTATATCGGATTACGTCATCTCACGTGTTCAAGTTAGATACGAGTCAAAACGCGTGTCTTGGTTGAAAAATCCTTTTACTGGCGATTTTAACGTTCAATAAAGACTCCAAATGCGAAACATCTTTTAGTTTGTTGTTGTTTTTATTCGTTTACAACAAATTTGTTATTGTTATCGCTGGATTTCCGTTCCTCTTGTCACGAAACGCATTCATACAAAGCATTACATCACAAGTTAATTGTGGATTCTATTGTTACACTCACTCGCTCACTCACTCACTCACTCACTCACTCACTCACTCAACAGGACAGCATAGTGGCTTACGCCTCTCTGCGAGGCAGTAAGCCACAACAACGGTTCGACATCACGTTATTCATAAACTCGCTCAGAAATCAGACAATCTCCCTTTCCTTAGAACGATTATTTCCATAGCCATGATTAGTTGTTTCTCGTAACATTTCATCATCTTAAAATCGCACAATATTGCACAAACAAGAACTGAGCTCCGACTACGATAAACGCCCGATAAAAAACACCGTTCAACCGCCGATTAAGCAGCAACCTAAATACCTAATAACAACTTTTAAACGCCTCACCTGAAATGCGACAAAAATAAGAATTATGACAAATTTCATGAAAATTTAATGAGTGGATTTTGAGAAATTGTCGTTCGTGTACATTGTTTACAAAGCGGAGCTGTCTCACGTTCTATCTAAACCCCCGCGCCGTCACGCAAATTGCCGCTGACCGCCAGCGAAACTGTGTTAGGTCACCTTAATCTGTATACCATTTTAACACTTTTAGGTTACATATTCATGCCAAATTAACAAGCTGTTCAACCCGATTTTCACTTGCAGAAGTTACTGTGGTCTTCAAATAATGCTTAACCCTCGGACGTACAACGTTTAGGATTTTTGTCCGATTTTTTTCGAGACCGTTTAAGATTAGCACATGCCTTCTTCAGTAGCTGTTCGTATATCCTTGGGAAACATTTTGATAAAGTCTGGCGACAACAGGTTGCTATGGTAACGAGATATGACGTCATGCGTAGCATGAGGTCAAGACGTTTTTGAATATGAATGCGTGTTTTTCACCATCTTTGGGTGAAAAAAAAATGCTACCAAAGCATCAAAATGTTTAATTGTACGTTATTTTGCAACTCTAGCAAAAAGCATTTGCAATTTCCACATATTTCCGATACATTTCAATTTTTAGTCAAATCCAAGATGGCGGCCATTTTGGACCCCTAGCAGCACTACAACCGATAATATTTCTTACACTTAAAATATTGCGACATCAAAAAACCCAAGGGGTGTTTTTGTACCACGGTGGGGGTATAATTTTGCGTGTACGTCCGAGGGTTAAGCTGATCACAGTGTAAACAATTTTTGTTTTATTCTTTTGAATCAAGCGCCATCAGCACATTCCTCCAATAGTTTTATTGTTGCTTAATTATCATTTTTATCACGTAAACGACATATTTCCTGGGATCCTTTTAAAATTGCTACAGCTACCACAAATCTTTTCGCGCATGACGTCATAAAAGAAAAACCTAGGATTAGTGAGTGTGTGTGTGGTATGTTTTTAATTAATTTGTTTGTCTGCTTATTATTATTCTACTTATTCTACAAATATATCACACCAATCAGTGTCCTATAAGCTAGCCCAAACATGATGTGTTCCAGTGCTAAGTAAGACGTAGTCATTTTTGTTAATATTTTACTCTACTGCTAAAAACAAATAACATTCAAGTCAGCACACGTTCAATATTTTCAACGTCCGTTGGTTCGAGAATAATTGTGCAGGAAGTCGTTAAATTTTATTCTCCCAAAGGTACTTGTAAATAAAAGAAAGGAAACCTTTCTCAGAACCTTTCTCAATAGAAGAGACTGGCTAAAAGAATCCCACCATAGTTAACTTTCTGCAGCAGTCAAGTTCGAGATTAAGTCGAGATTGGCTCACAAGACGAAAACTAAACAAGCTCAGTATTTCATAAACAGTGAATACGAACTTAATAAAAACATGAACTGCGTCAATAAAATTTGCGCAAATTCTAGCTGAAAAATATTGAAATGAATCAAACTTACGTAACAGCATCGACAAAATAACTACATGTACTCAAAATTTCGCTTCGATAAAAGGCAGGTTAAACAAATATAACCAGATGTTAAACCATAAAGTTCATTTCGGTAGTAACTTTGCAGTTTGTCACGTGGAAGCCTGAGTATGTCCTTGGAAAACCAATCAAAACTGTCTCAAACCTCACGGTAGGGGTCTGGTTAGAGCACAATTTCCGTTTGGGTCACAACTCCAAAACAAAAATAGCCTAGTGTTTTGAAGCAGTAAATAAGAAATCAATGAAAACATGAATCGTATCCTAGGAAATTACGCACATTCTAGATAAAAACCTATATAACATGATCAACAAAGAACTAATGTACTCAAACCCTGCTTTGAAAGTAGGCCAGACACGAAGGGTCAAATAGCAGGGCCATGTCGCAGCGACATGTAGCAGCGACAAAAGTTTGTGTAGTACACACTGAAGGACGTGTAGTAGGGAGTGTAGCAAGGACATGTAGCAGGAAAAAATCACAGCGCTTCCACACCACATGAAAATTTCGAGGGGACATATCTCAGGAAAATGTTGCAGCAACACGTAACCTCGTGTGAACTGATACTATCATAACTGTGCAACACCAATCTTGGGGACATTTTGTCCCCGCGACGTGTCCCATGAAATTCAACAAGACAAAATGTCCCCAAGATTGGTGTTGCACAATTATGATAGTATCAGTTCACACGAGGGGACGTGTTGCTGCAACATGTCCCTAAGACATGTCCCTGCGACATTTTCATGTGGTGTGCAAGCGCTATAATGAGTTTTTCCCTGATACATTACCCCGCTACACTCCCTGATACATGTCCTTCAGTGTGTACTACACAAATATTTGTCGCTGCTACATGTCTCTGCGACATGTCCCTGCTACATGACCCCTCGTGTCCGACCACCTTTAGAGGAAAAGAAAAGAAGTGCAATCAGACGTACAAAATCTCCAACTTCGATAGATTAGAAAATATTCCAGGCGGCAGAATATGGATTTCATTTTCATCTAAGTCTCTGCAACAAAAAGGGAAGCATGTATTATTTTATAACTTGTAAATGCGAAGTTAATTTTATAATGAATTGCAAGTTTTTCACGTATACGACGTATTTCCTGCGATCCTTTTATAATTGCTACAACCACCACAAATATTTTCGCCCATGACGTCATAAAAGGATAAACCTTGCGAGTGAGTGTGTTAAATAATGTTTTCGATTAATTTGTTTGTCTGGTTATTATTGTTCTAGTTATCCTGTAACTACATTGTATATCACACCAACCACAGTGTCCTATAAGCTGGTCCTAACATGATGTGTCCCAGTGCTAAGTAAGACGTAGTCATTTTTGTTAATATTTTACTATACTGCCAAAAACAAATAACAATCAAGTCAGCACACTTACAATCTTTTCAACGTCAATTGGTTCGAGAATAATTGTGCAGGAAGCCGTTGAATTTTATTCCCCCAGAGAAACCTGTAAATGAAAGGAAGGATACATTTCTGCGAGCCTTTGTTAACCCTATTCAGACCGGGCTTTTTTAGGCAATCTGTGACTTGGGGGGGGGGGGGGGGGGGGTTCCTGGACCCCCCTTTATATCTCTGGAACCAGTAAGGCTAGGACAATGAAATTTTCACACAATGTTCACCTCCATACAATCAGCCTCATAGCTATTTCGGTGTAAGAGTTATCACAATTTTACTGGAGGGGGGGGGTTGAAAAGCCCCCCCCCCCCCCCCAGTCTGAATAGGGTTAATAGATGAGACAAGCTAAAAGAATTCCAGCAAGCGGTTAACTTTCTGCAGCAGCCGAGCCGTTTCAAAATTCTTCTGTAGTGTAAATGGGCCTTTTTTGCTGCCAAAATTCTGAACTTGAAGCATTAAGAAAGAGATAATAGAAAAACGCGCCAGAGCATTCTGCTTAAAGGAAGTGTTTGTTTATTGGCATGTTTTTCCCATTTTCATGAAATTCAAACGGTTGTAAATATTGGAAACATACACAGAATAGCACATACATGGAATTTTCGGTCATTTATAGTTTCTGTTTATATATATAATGACATTTAATCAGGTGCCACATTTATATAGTTTATCCTTAATTAAAGTTGAACTATTTTCGTGTTTAGCTCGAACGATGATTTGAATTTTATTTGAATTTTGAATTATATGACCCGTTGTTTAGTGTTAAAATGACAAACTAATCGTGATCATCTGAGATATAGCTGTTCAAACAACAATCATTATGATGTATGACTGTAGATTTAAAAAATAATTGCATAGGCCTCTCGAGTGAATTGTCATTTTTTAACAGCGACGCAATGTTTGTGATTTATTCGTGACTCCGCGGCATAAAACTAGCGCAGAACACGTGAAACATTAATAAATCGTAAAAAAATTAAATTATTCTTTTGGATCAAACGAATTGCATTTTTACGACTGCTAAGGCAAAGGCTTTTTATATAACCCCATATCACCATTTCGAACCAGCACCCAAATTATGTTAACAAACACACATTAAAGGGGCCATGTCACCATTTTTAGTGTTTATCTTTAAAAAGCCAAAATACATCTTTATATCAGTGAAAACCCAAAAATAATAGTCCCGTTTTCTTTAAAATTATTCCAAGGGTAAAAATATAAGTGTCTTGGGCTGCAGATGGCCAGGATGGAAATCATGGATTGCATCTTGAAAAAATTGTGCCAATTGTTTCAAGTTTATCGCCTGTGTCTTGGAAAACTCGCCAAACCTCTGATTATGGTCTATTTTCTCTTCTAAAATTCACTTGATATCTTTCTCTTAGTGTTCTATAAGCATTTCGTGTACGACAAAGGTACTTTTCTTCAATTTGGGCAGTTTGACCTAAAATCATTAGACATAGCTCCTTTAATGTAATAGGTTCGTTGTTATGTCTTTTGGCATTCAAGTGTTTTCCGAAGAGCTGCTATAGTGCATATAAATAGATTAGAAAATTTGCCAGGTCGCAGAATAATAATTTCATTTTGATTTAAGGATCTGAAACAAAATAATAGCATTTAGTATTTCTTTCCATATTAATATGAAATCACTTAAAACATGGGTGATTTGCAAACATTTTAGCTCAGGGAAAATATTTCAAGTGCACTTGGCTTCCTAGCAAGATAAAACAGACTTCCCGAATTGCAAAAATCAGTTCACGAAAACCACAAAAATTGCCCATCCGCAAAATTAAACCCCTGCAAATATTTTGTGCCACACGGTAAGCTTTCTAAAAAACTCAAGGGGAATCTACCCCCATCCCCCCCCCCCCCCCCCCCGTGTAATTATCACACAACTTTGATTAAAGTTTAATATTTTGCAATGAGTTCGTTTTTACGTTTTTAAATGTTCAAGGGGATTTGACAGATCTGCTAAGATTCATATCATTTAATTTAGTCAATTTTAGGTTCACTTGTTGAGCATGATTTTCACTTTCAAGAGTTACTTTGAAACTAATCAAAGAAACACGAAAAAATAATTGTAGCCTGCGCACAGAGTCGTCTTCTGTTTTCTTTGCTTCACGCGGAAAAGGACGTCTGCGTATTAAACGACGCTTCCAATCGTGTTCACGTATCCTGCTGTTTCTCTAGGATCGCAGGACCGCACTCTGATTGGACGCTTGACAGTAGACATTACTACAGTAGTAACAATCCTGCAATAATTCATGCGGCAAAAATTCAGGCGGATTTTCCATTGACAGATCAAAATATCAGAAATGTACATGTATATCGTCTAAACATGTTTGATTATGCACTGTGTATTTCGCATGTCGTGAAGCATAGTTACGGCAGAAATCTTGTTTAAGGTCGCGGGAATTTAACGTTTATGAAGAAAACCTTCACTAGAGTTTGCTGTACACTTTACATCGCCGTATATCTGTAATCAATGCCTTGAAAAGCTACAGATGTGACATGGTGTCTCATACTGTAATCCACTTATTGTAAAAAAAAAAAAATACATGCTGTCTGTATCGACAATCCTCTCAATCTGTAAAACCTCAAAGGGCAACGTACACTCAAACTTATACCTCCACGGTGGTAAGGGGGGTTGTTGCAACCCTTTCCTTGGGTATTTGCAGTGTTACAATATTCCGGAAATATTTTTCCTCTTATAGATAACTTGTAATGTGCTCTAAAAGACAATTTAAATATTATTGGCTATGGCGTTGCTAGGGGTCCGTGACGACATCCAGAATGACCGCCATCTTGGATTTTATTAAAAACTCAACTTTATCCGAAAAATGCGAAAATTGTATTAATATTCTTTTATAGAGTTGAAAAATATGATATAATTAAACATTTTACTGCTTTTTGTGGCATTTCATGTTTGTTTTTCACCGAAAAAAAGTGAAAAACACGCATTTTTATAAAAAAAAAAAAATGGCTTGACCTCATGCTCTCAACCTCATGCCCTCAACTCTCTCTAAGACAGACACCGGCGGGACCGGCCTCAATTATCCGTCTAAGAGAGGTGTCCGGCTTATAGATAGTCGAGGTAACGTGACAACAGAAATTCTGAGATAATAAAGCTGAACGTACGACAATAAATACACGTCTGTTTTTTAAATCTGTTTCAAGTTAAAATATGGGAAATGGAGAAAAAATAATTAAGATCAAAGGGTTTTAAGAGCCATCTTATGAATACGAAACAAAGTAAAGTCCACAGATCAGAGATAATAAAGCCGAACCTATGCACAATGAATACACGTCTGGGTTTTTTAAAGTCTGTTTCAAGTTAAAAAAAATACAAACTGGAACAAAAATATTATTAGATTAAAGGGTTCTCAAAGACATCTTGTGAATACGAAACAACGTAAAGTCCACAGATAGGTTTTTATATTTTATACTGAGTTTGAGGTCAAAGAGTTGAAAAGTAAAACAGATTTAAAACGACATAATTACACTGGAGAATTAAAAAAAGTTTGCTTATTCAATTACAGTAATCATCTTTTAACAGGAACGAGTGAATATTTGCATATCTGTCTCCGTATACTATATCTCGTTCAACGCTTTGGGTATTCACGAGATAAAAAGTGGACTCGTTTGTTTATATTTAGCCCCTACATTTCCGTATTGAAGTATTTTTCACTAAAAAAAAGCACTTCCCAAGTGTCCGTCGACGGTTTTAAAGTGCCCGTTGTCTGTGTTAGAGATGTGTCCGTCTTATAGTTGTCTGTTAAGAGAGAGTTGACTCTATCTCATTACTAAAGCAACCGATTGTCGTCAAACGTTACCAAAATGTGACTAAATGACGGGGGAGCTCGTCGGAAATTTTCGAAAAACATCCTAAAAGGTACCAGAATCGCGTTTAATAGGCGTGGCTGAATATACTTTTACCCATAAGAGGTACCAATTTTAAAAAACACGAACATATTCTGTCATATTTTTTCTCCTCAATACCGCAAAAGGTACCGCGATGATACTAACCATGGTCATTTTAGATTTCAGCACTCTAGGCAGGTAACAATCTACAAAGTTTGACCCCTAAAAGGTACGACGAGCACCCCCGTCATTTTCATATCGGAGTCCCCCCGGGTTATCACAGTCACTTTATGTCATTGTTTGATGCTATAACACCAGGAAAGAACAATCCAATCTAGCTCCAAGAACACAAATCGAGGTATCTTTCAACAATAGGACAAAGGGGCTATTGATAAGATAACTACAACAAGACAACTCAATTACTTGTAGATCCAATGTAAAATCCCCCCGCGAAGGAAAACATGCGCAGAAAACGGAATTTCGCAGATCCTACTTTTGCAACAATAAGTTTAAAAGCTTTTAATACCACTGAGCCAAAAACGCGAGGAGAAAAAGTTAGGGAAGGGATCTTCAAAGCATTATCACAGTAACGGATCCTGGCTAGAGACATGGTGAAGGTCAATATCATTTTATAGCACGAGTCAGTTATGATAATTTATACAACATTAAATCGAGAACAGCAGGATACGTGAACACGATTTGAATTAATCTGAAGCATGAAGCAAAGGAATAGGAGACGTCTGCACGCAGGTTTAAATAATCTCAGCTGAGTTAAAGTTATAGACAGTAAGTACGAAATTAATATACACATGAACTGAGCGCAGGAGCTATAATCGGGAAACGGAGACTGTAACTCTTTTTCATTTCTTTAGAGCTGCCTATCCCCATTTGAAGGTCAATTTGTGGTGTTTTTAGCCCAAATTGTGTCATCGCGAGTGACACGCGCTTGCGTATGCGGGGATTATAACATTTTCGGCGCGTTAAAAATGGCGTCCAAAAGTCTTACTTTTAGGATTGATTTTTGCATTGGTAGACGCTTTTATAGATTAGGACTCGCATAGGGAACACGAAACACTCAAAACTAGTTTTAGATAAAGTTTGAATCAAGGCATCCATCACATGACTCGTATGGAAAGGCCAGAAGGCGCCAAAATCACGGTGGCGCTGGGTCGCTTGAGTTGAATGAATGAAGGTAGAGAAAGAGTTAAAGTTGAAAATTATTTCCTGAGCTGCGATATTCAGCTAATTCATACAGTCATTTCAATACAAAATGGATTCAGGAAAATCCCATAAAGCTATTTTGTAATGCTGGATTGTTGAAATTGCTGGATTTGTAACTCAACTGACGAAGTTCTTGCTTATTTGTTCGCGGTGTTCATGTCGGCTGAGATCAGCTTGGAAACAAAATGACTGACACATTCATTGTGAATGTATACAGATGGACTTTCTACATGGAAATGTAACGGTTGTTTTGTTGTGTGCAACAGCTTATAAACAGCTAACATTCCTTCAATTATTATTGTTGACGTTCCGTGGAAAACCGGGATAAATTCAAGGTTTTACCATATAATTTTAACAGTTGGATAAAGCGTACGGCTTGTTAAAATTAGCATGCGACCTTAAAATTAGTTAAATATGTTAATTCAGTATCAGTTTTATGGTTGTCATTTTGATACAGTTTTGTTCATTTGTGGCACCTGTGAAACAGGAAAGAGCATTTTGGCCTTGCACAGCATTTTGGATGTGTTCAGTTTCATGCGGTTTTCGTTATGTTTGTCGTTTTTGATTCGTTATGTTTTGATTCAGTTTGTGTGGCCAGGGGGCCGTTTATCGAAACACCCAGTAATTACCGGGCCCGGAAAGCTGTTTTATTTTCATTGAAGATCGAGGTTTCAATAGTTTTGCAGATAATACAATAAAACTATCAGTTATCAAAACAAAATGGACTGGTTTGTTCGCTACGATCCCCGCTTTGAATCTTTAGATTTTGATTTCAATATTTGGCTTCGGGCCCGAAAAGTTACCAGGAGTTTCGAGAAACGGGCCCCAGGTTGGCGTTAATTACAACTGTTAATGGGGCCATTTAAAAACAGAAACTGCTTGGTTGGATTACGATATTAGGGACTTGCAGCTAGGATGCAGTCTTGGACTAGCTAAGGAAAAAAATGGACTGTTACACTCTATAAGCTTCAAGGATAAACTGCGATTTGGTCTAGGCTTCAAATGAATATATCTTAGCAACGAAATCAATGAAAATACGAACAGTATGCTAAGAAATCATGTTCACATATTCTAGTTACTGAAAATGTATATAATTACATCATCAACACTGAACTACAATCTACTCAAAACTTGGTGTCAAGCTATAAGAGGCAAATACAAATAGTGTAATCAGACGTACAAAGTCTCCAACTTTGATAGATTAGAAAATATTCCAGGCGGCAGAAAGTGGATTTCATTTTGATGTAAGGGGCGGACCATTAGAAATCCTGGGAGGGGGGTCACAAATTTTTCAGTGTATGAATTTTTTTTTCGGCCTGAGTTTCCTGCAGGATTTTTTTTTGGGGGAGGTGGAAGCCTGCAGGTTTTTTTTTTCTGAGATCTTTTTTATGTATGTGTGCAAGCTCCAATTTTGTTTTTTATAGTAATGGACCAATCCATTTTTGGTATTAAACGCTGGAGAGTAGATTAAAGTCAGACTGTCGAACCTTTGCATAAAAAATGGGAAGAAATAAGAATTGAGATGGAGTGGTCGAGCGCCGAAGGCGGGAGCCGCTAGGGGGGTCTGGGGGCATGCCCCCCCAGAAAATTTTGAAATCTTGATGCTCTGAAACTCCATTTCTAGTGTTCTGAGACAACAATTTCTGTCAAAAACGTTTGGCAAATTGATGTGGCTTCTCGTCGCTTTGCGTCTCTTTGTGTGGCTCCACATACAAGTTTTGATTTCATTTTATATTTCTTGCTGTTTCTTTAGTTTATCTGGATATCAGAGTTAAGTATACGCAATTTCGTCTTTTTGTATAGTAAGTATTATGAGAATTTGACGAAAATGACAGAATTTCATTTTCAAGCAAAATCGGGGTAATCTCGACAAAATCGGGACGGTTGGACAATCCTTAATGTATTTAAAAAATACTTGCGTGTAGTAGAGCAGGTTACATATTTCATGATGTTTACAGTGTTTTCAAATATGCACATAAACAAGGTTTTGGTTATATTAAGTATATGTACCAGATAGACCTTTGAGGCAGGTAATTTTTGACAGCATTTGAGTCAACCTGAAGTTGCTTTTTGATGAATTTTACTACCAGAGAGCATGTCATACTCTCATATGTTCCAGTTAAATAATAAATAAATAAATAAATAAATATATGTATATATAGCCAGTTAGCTTGCAGGATTTTATTTTTTTATGGTCAACTGCTTGCAGGATTTTTTTTTGAGACAATTTTCCTTTGCAGGATTTTCTTTTTTTGGTAATTGTCACCACCCCCCCCCCCCCCCCCCCCTCCCAAGATTTCTAATGGTCCGCCCCTAAGTATCTGCAACAAAATGCAAGCATTTAGTATTTCATACCTGGTTAATGCGAAGTTAATTTTAAAATGAATTGCAAACATTTTAGTTCAGGGAATCGTTTAAAGTCCACTTAGTTAAAATAAAATGTGTGTTAAGGTTTCCTATGTGACTTTTAATTATTTTAATTATGTCATTATATTTAAGTTCGTTATGAATTGCATTCGTTGTTCAGGACGTTTTCAGAGTGCTGTTAAGGTAGACGAACACAGTTTTTACAATAACTGTGCGAATTCTTGCGCTTGGCTAATTTTTATTATCAATAAGAGTACAGACGGATAAAACGATAGGCGAACGAGTGTTAGACATTTTTAGTAAGAAATGTATGTAGCGGCCATGTTGGTGTGCCGGTTTGGTACACCAACATGGCGGCCAAAAATTCAAAGCCTTTATTACAGCAAAAATCTCATCACAAAATATTGTATTCACTATAAGTGCCATTAAATCGGCTCATAAACATCTATAATTCAAAAATAGCTTTAACTGGTTCAATGTTGTTGATTTTCACAGCTTATTTGAAATAGCGTGACGGATTGCGTGACACATTTAAAACCTTTATAAATCGAAAGCAAAACATCGGTAAAACCTGAAACTTATTGTGAAAGATTATAACACTGGTATCCATATACCATGTTAGAAACAGCTTTGTAGGATGTATACTTCAGATTTTTTAATTTAAGGACGTCATGTGAAAACGCTCTATAAGAGGACAGACGCATAAAAAAATGGTGTCAGTTTGTTAAATTGATAGGTTGTGAGTATATGTCATTCGTTAGGGCATTATGTGAGAAAGGTTGCATCTTAGGGATGGACCATTAGAAAAGTGATGGGGGGGGGGGGGGAGGGGGGGTGGGAACTTTGGGAGAGGCAAGAAATTTTTTTTTGTCCACCTAAGGTGGAAATCTTTGTGTTTTTTTTTTCACTTTTTAATAGTTTATTTTTTGAAATGTCCTTGGACAGATTTTTTTTTGCGATAATGCGTGGGAATTTTTTTTTCTTAATAATTTACTGGGAATTTTTTTTGCTTTTGCCCCACCACCCCCCCCCCCCCCCCCCCCCCCCGCCATCACTTTTCTAATGGTCCATCCCTTAGAAGCTGAAACTCGAGTGATTGCGAAAGACTGATTAAAGGTTTCAAATGACGTACAGTGTAGGAACGTTCGTAACGGATCACCTAGTGTGACCGGAAAAACGACTGTACATGAAAAACAAATCATAACAATATATTGAATTAATTATCGTACTTTAGGGCACTTACAAGACCCTTAAAGCTTCTTAAGAGCTCCTGCCCGTAAATATCAAGAATCCGGCGACAGAACCGAAATTTCATAATTCATTTTATTTCACCTAAAATACCGCACGCATCAACGAAAAGTTTTCCCGGTTTGCCATTTCCTGACTTAGTAAACAATCCTTTAATCTTCCCTAAAATACAAAATTCATGTAATTTTTTTAAATATAAGTCCGCTTATTAACCAGTCGAAAGTTATGACCTTCGGGTGTTCTTGCAGTAGCTCATTTATGAGAGTCACAAGCTTCACAAATATTCGGATGACACCACAAAGCAGAAAATTTCTGTTCGGTCATTCGGGAAAATCAGTTTGCAACTGTGTTGTGATGTCATTCATTATGTTCCTTACAGTGGCCCGAGAGTTCTCGGTGCCATTGTGAAAAGTTGCTTTATTTCGAAAAACCCATATACCATAAGTATGGTCTTAATGAAAAAGCGCACTCGCCTGTCATTCTCGTCGTAAGCAGAAGTCCATAGGTAAAAGAAAATAGTCTTAACATTAACTAAAAACCTAGTATTGAGTAGTGCCGATAGGGTGGGAGTAAAAACACCCCACACCCTTCCGCAGGTTCAAATTTTAATCTACAATAGGCGACAATATTGTTGACACATTGTCATTTTGAACCCAATTTTGTTCGGGACGAGAGGCATTTCAGCCCCACCCCCCTAATTCCCCACCCCCACCCCCCCCCAGACAATGTTGTGTATCGTTTCGTCAGGTCTGTCGCTACAATCCTACAACATTGGATGGGGGGACGGGGGTTAATGCGGCAGAGTGTAGTAAAAGGAAAGATACAGTGATAAATATGTCACGAAAACTGTTTTTGTTATAGAGTGTGTCAACTATTTTTGTCGCCTATTGTAGCTTGGAAAGGCGTGGTAACCAGTTATTGCATTACCATTGCTAGACCAGACACCCAAGATTCGCATTCTTGACACCCACGTCAGGCCATAAGGATTGTCCGGATGTGAGCACCAACCTCCTAACCTCATGGCATTTCACATTGGTAAAAAGTTTACCAATGCTTCTCTACCCTGTCAAAGGCTTTCTCTTGATCAATATTCAGCAAGATACCAGTTTCATTGGTAATATTTATATAATCTAGAGTGCCACGCAAGAGAAATAAATAAATTCTTAAAAATCGTCCTACCTGGGACGGAACAAGTTTGATCTTCTTGAATAATCGAGGGTAACACTTTTGAAAGTCTGTTTGTAAGAGCTTTTGAACAAATTTTGTAATCAACATCGAGTGCATTGAATCACTGAAAGAATTATTTTCCAAACTTAATAGGACCAAATAATCCCAGAATTTAGCGTAAAATTCTTGAGGTAATCCGTCTGAACCGAGGGGTTTCCCTGAAGAAAGTCCAATGCGTGGGTAATTTTAGCAAAGATAAAACTGATTCTTCGCAGGATAAAATTTCGCTCTCACTTAATCTATTTTCAAGTTTGTTCAAACATTCGGTTTGGACTGTTTAATTAACAGGTTCTTGCTAGTACAAATTACGGTAAAAATCTTAATGAGCCGGAGTCTTGTGAAAAGACTTTAACACCGGCGGAGTTAAAAATAGAATAAACAGTATTTTTCTGAGCCGTGTTGCTTCGAGCGTAAAAAAACGAATTTGGTAGGTTTTTCACCTTCTTCAAGCCATTCGACTCTGCTACGAATTTGGTTTACTCTCATTTGGGATAAATTTACGGCTCGAATTTCTCTTTCAAGCGTTTCTATGGTGGTTTTCGCTGAGTTATCTCCTTCAATAAGAGCCCGTTTTGCTTCGATCAAAGAAATTATAGTTGCGTGGCCTTATCGCGATTAATATGCGTTGTTTACTTCGACCAAGATCTATAGCAACTAATGTTATAGATTCTTTATTATTAAGAAAATCCCACCAAGCTTGAATGGAATTAAATGCTTTCCGGTACAATACATGTTTCTTAATAATTTCTGAAATCATATCGTAAATATTAAATTCTAAATTTATCCTCCAAAGTCCTGGTCCACGGGAAATTGCGGCTAAATCAACAGAATCATGATCGGAAAAAAGACAAGGCAAAATTTCGCATTTTAGAAGGGAATCATACAAGTCCTGAGCAATAAGAAAATTATCCAAACGTGTACCAATAGTTTTATCCGCATTAAACCATGTGCATTGTATTTTTTAGTCGGCCGTGTTTTTTTTTTTTTTTTTTGCGCCATTATGAACACTTGTGCAGATCTGTACACAGCTCCCGAAATGATCCCGACCCCGAAATGATCCCCATTTTTATCTCGTTAATGCGCTTGCGCATTAAGCGAGATTTCGAAGTCGAGTACTAAAAAAGGGACAAAAGCTGTTAACAAAATTTTGTGGACTTTTGTCCGGGGGGGTTTCTTGTTCCTTCTTTATAGAAGCTATATTAGGGCATTGAGGATATGGTTGGTTAAAGCGGTTAGGATTTCAAGAAGGGCGTCACATACTGCCACTAAAATGTTTGGGAAGCACCCCCGGACCTATTGTTAATTTCCCTAGGGTATTGGGATGTCAGAACTTGTGATGAACTTGTCATATCTCACATTACGTTACCGCAAAGGTATTAGTCCTTCTTAAATTTCGATATCTCACGTTACCTATCAGTTTCAATCATTTGTCGTAAAGCCATTATAGCTACTTTAAAAGGGTAAAAATAGGTTAAATGCGTTTTCTTGGGAAACGTAGTTTGAGAATTTCACGGTGTATTTTACTAATGGAGAGGTTATAAGAAAGTTAAATGGGACAGGAAAGTTTGTGTGTTAATATGAGCGGTATGGCAGAGCAAAATAGCATGAACTTTGCGTTTTTTTCTATTGAGTTGTGGTTACACATACCTTGGGTTTGGGGCCTTCCCAAGGGTTAATGGCTTGGGTTCGGTTTATCTCAGGTTTCATCTTACCCTTGGGGATGCGGTTACACAGTAAAAGACTCCCCAGGGTAAAATATAATAAGATATGAGTTCACTGACACTGCAGTTTACGCGCGAAAACGTACAGATCGACATGGATGACACGAATCGAGATCTTGTAAGTTTAATTTCAGTCATTCTCCTGCTTATCATTTGATAAATATAACAATCCGGCATTTTTTTTTGCGAGAAGACACCGAAGAAGATGCCTTCAACTACGCTATCTTCAAGGTTTGTCGGCGTTTTATTTACATTTAGGAGCTCGCCACGAACTTGCTCGTCGCCAAGGAGGGCTTGGGTATTTCCACGACCACAGAATTGGTTTCAGCAACTTCTAAATAACAATGCACTCGATCACTGGTGGAAAGAAAATTTTAGAGTTACAAGTAAGCGTGCAATTAACCAAGCGTATCAGAGGTCAACTCAGCAGCAGGCAATTTCCTGTATTAGCTACGTTCTGCATTATGATTGGCCAAGCGGTTTGATTGTGCAATAGTATGGTAAACATGTCATAGTTGTGTTGATTTTCGAAAAAAGGGACAAAAGTTGTTAACAAAATTTTGTGGACTTTTGTCCGGGGGGTTTCTTCTTTCTTCTTTATAGAAGCTATATTAGGGCATTGAGGATATGGTTGGTTAAAGCGGTTAGGATTTCAAGAAGGGCGTCACATACCGTCACTAAAATTTTTGAGGAACACCCCCGGTCCTATTGTTAATTTCCCTAGGGTATTGAAATGTCATGAACTTGTCATGTCTTACGTTACCTCACCACAAAGGTATTACAGTTCTTATTAAGTTTCGATATCTCACGTTAGGTATCAATCTTTCAAATTTGTTTTTAAGTTTATGTGTCTTAGACGTTCTACGCTGTTTGCGTTTTATGCTTTTTGCCGGTTTCCTGTGTGGATGTGTCGGAGACGTTCTACGCTCTTTGCGTCTTATGCTTTAGAAATTTCTTTGTCCGCTTTTTGAGGTTTATAGCAGAGTTGTTTTTCAACTGTTTTAGAGCTGACCTCATCGCCTGACAGATTGTACATGTTTCTTATCTAAACCACAGAAACAACAATGTTGAGGTGTCATGATTATGCAATAGTATGCAAGAGAGGTGAGATTTTGCCTATTCAGCTAACTAAAAATGTTTCGGTTTGATTACGCAAGAGTATGCATTACGGTTTGATTATGCAATAGTACGCAAAAGACGTAATAATTTTGCTGATTTTGTTAACAAAGTTTATCAAGCAAGCATTTTAAGAAGAATTTTTCGCCGTGTCTAAATGCCCGGCAGCCGGGCACGGTCTCAAATAGACTAAATGCCCGGCAGTCAGAAATTTTCACAAAATTTTCACTGAATGGCTCTTTCAAACCTTTTGAGAGTATTTGATGTTCGTTGAGAAATGTCAAGCGATTCCAAAAATTATTTTTCTTTTCCATTTGACGAAATATCCAAGCTTGACATTTCTAAACGAACATCGAATGCTCTTAAAAGGTTTGAAAGAGCCTTTCAGTGAAAATTCTATGAAAATTTCTCACTGCCGGGCATTTAGTCTATTTCAGACCGTGCCAGGTAGTCTGCAGAAATGTTCTTAGTGTCGTAAACATAGCGATCTTATAGGATACCGAAGCTTGAATATTTCGTCAACTGGAAAATCGAAATAATTTTGGGAATCGCTTGGTAATTCTAAACGAACTTTACTAAAGAGGTTTGAGTGAGACGTTCAGTCGAAATTCTGTGAAAATTTCTGACTGCGAGTCTCAGCAGAAATTTTCTAAGTGTCGAGAACATAGCGATCTTATGGTATGCCCAAGCTTGGATATTTCGTCAACTGGAAAGCAAAATAATTTTTGGAAGCGCTTGACATTTCTAAACGAACATCGAATACTCTCAAAAGGTTTGAAAGAGCCATTCATTGAAAATTTTGTGAAAATTTCTGTTTGCCGGGCATTTAGTCTATTTAAGACCGTTCCCGGCTGCCGGGTATTTAGACACGGCGCATTTTATAAGCGATTTCAGCGTGTAGATTTTTTTCAAGAGAGATTTTGTCTATAACACAACAGATCGCCCTTGTTAGTGAACACCATCTTAGCTGAACCGCTTCCAAATATCCCTCTAGCAAAGAAAATGCAGACATCTCTTAATTTTCCATCAACCCTACCCGTCTGGCTTTAAAAGCCACTGTTAAACAATTTACAACATCACACAATATTATACAACAAAAGACAAACTGTAACCTCAACAAAATTAGCGATTTTCTAAAACCATACATTTTCTAGTAAACATCAATCTATTGAGATTCCTTAAATTCCTTCGAAACAAAACACTCCCATATTATGAAATGTTTTATCACAATCATTGTCACACAACAACTGATATATAATTATACCTTTAAAATTTTTCATAAGAAGAACCTTCCTTCTTTAATTTACGAAATAACTTTGTCACACCGATACCCCTACAACTTTACAAAATTAACACCCCATCAACGTACCGCCTTAGACACAAAATCTGCACATATTAAAAAAAAAAGATGCAATTTCATTCGAAACGTACTCTCCACTCCTAAAACCAAAAAATATGAACACTTTTTACAAGAATTAACTTCAAATAGCAATCAAATACAAACCAATTCATTTCTTAAACTTAAAAGGATCCATTTAATCCCTAATAGTTACATGGCAGTTAGCAAACAGATGACACCGGAAATACAAAACTCTCGACTTGAAAATAAAAAACAGACAAATAGTATATATTCGCAAATAGCCCATTCATAATTACCTTATGCAGCCATTTCTTTTTAAACCCTCCACATACCAAAAATCAATCTCCGCTTAGCTTTTCAAAAAATTCCACATCGATCTCGATACAAACACACAACAGCGTTAAATTAATCCTTCAAAAACCATTGACAAGTAGCTAATTAGTCCATCACAGACATACCGCTAATCGATACCGGAAAACGTAGATATTTCGGCCCTCCCACAACTAAACAAGTTTCAACAAAATATTGCACATCACACAATATTTAATAAAGCAATCTTAAACAATTTGTCAATGTTGCTAACCCTTACATTTAAAAGCGATTTCCGACAACCCATCTTTAATTCATCTTCATTTTCTTTCAACTTACCAATTAAACGTTATATAAAAACACAGACCTAGGGATTGTCTTATCAAACATATCAATCAAAATATAAAAGGTATCTCCGCAATGCCGCAATGTTCTTACTTAAAACGATTTACACCTTTTCAGTTCAAAAACAAAAGAGAGTAATCACTAATTTTTCCGTCTAGCTGTAAATCTAATTTTAAGACAAATTCGCCGACAACTGCACAAAAAAGTGCTTTTCAAACACTACGAACAATGTCTGTCTTGAATACCAAAAAATAAAACAATAAGGTAAAACCTTAATCTTTTAACAATATACACATTCTGCAATTTCTTACGACAAAAAATATTGCGAAAACGTTATTATAGTAAGCTCATTGACTAACTATAACATGCCATATGAGCAAGCTGAACCTTCATCTTTCACGCAATCGGCACACCCTTTTATCGCGCAAATAGACACATGACTAAGCAACACCACAGCTATCCTTAAAATAACAAACAAGTGTCTACAAGTATAAACTCGATGAAACTTTAGCACGTTTCGAAATCTTATCATAACTTAAATGACACGCACTATTTAGAGTTTCTTAATATAGTCCTCCTTATTTTAAAGAACATTGTAATTGAATTTCGATGATGCCTCAACTGAAAAAACATTCACTTACACTCATAATAATATCACGTTATTCCGTTCTACATAAAATCTTTGTCCCGTATGTACGCTTTGAAAAAATTGAATATTCAATTTTACCCTCCCCCCCCCCCCCCCCCCGTCACCCCCCACACTGAAAAAAGACAAGACGACCCAAAATAACATCGAACTGAAACAATTTTTTTCTAAAATCAAACAGGTGCCAGCAAAACAAAATCACATAAATTGCGCCTTTCGCGCTCCATCATAGTCCGTGATTTAATGTGAACGCCGAGGAGAGAGAGAGAGCGGGGGGGGGGGGGGGTACAATTTAAGATAAGCATGTGTGCCGCCAGGGTTCTCAAGCCCTGACCCTATTAAGAGTAGAAAATCAAAAAAAATCAGAACTTGTCATGAACTTGTCATATCTCACATTACGTTACCGCAAAGGCATTAAGTTCTTCTTAAGTTTCGATATCTCACGTTACCTATCAGCTTCAATCATTTATCGTAAAGCCAAAAATAGGTCAAATGCGTTTTTTTGGCAAACGCAGTTTGAGAATTTCACGGTGTATTTTTACGAATGGCGACGTTTTAAGAAAGTTAAATGGGACGGGAAAGTTTGTGTTTTAATATGAGCGATATGGCAGAGCAAAATTTGCGTTTGTTCTAGTACGCCGGTGGCGGCTTAGAATTTTAAACAGTGAACGCTTATCAGCATAAGTGGAAAAGCGTTATTTCCTGAATTATTCTAGAGCTCTCACGCAATGCAAGTATGAACGTCCCAGTATGGGAATCCCGAAACGTCAAGTTGGATATCGAGTTCGAGTTCGAGTTGGACTTCGAGTTGGATTTCGAAATATGAAAAACTATAATCGATAAAAATCGACAGTCGAACCTCCCTTACGGACACCTCTCTAATACGGATACCTCTCTATTACGGACAGTTTCCTGTGTCCCGACAAAATTCGCACATATTTTCTTTAAAAAAGACCTCTATAATACGGACCCTCTCTAATACGGACAACGGACACTAAATTCGGTCCCAGAGAGCAAATTAATATAAACTTAACCTCTTTATCACGGACACTCCGGTGATCAGGTGATGATAGTTTGAGTAAGTAATACAATTTCCTGTTTGCGGTTACAAACATGTATCGCAAGACGTTTTCAGAATAGACCTTATCACGGTTTTTCCAAAATTTTATATGGGCCTGATAGCAATAATCCATCGACACTGCTGGGAAAAGCATCTCAAAAATAGTAAAATGGCCGAGTTTAAAAGCGATATCTTTTAAAATAATGGAGATATAGCTCCGCCAAGTCGGCAAATTTCACAGACGTTTGTATCGCGCGGCCAAATATCTTGCCTACCGGTAGGCAAGAAATTTGGCCGCGCGGATCTGGATCAGTAAAATCCTGTACAAGATAAACTAGTAGTTTCCACTGGAAAGTGAAGTGCTGCGAGTAAAGCTTATTGCAGAAGAAGACTTGTTTGGAGATATCTCGTTAATTGCATGTACTTTAAATAGTGAACAGATGAGCGACTTGATCTATTTTGCCATTGGATTAACTTGGCTAATATATATGCCGGCAAAACCGCACGGCTACTGAACGGATGAACGCGAAGTATGAATAAAGCCGTTTCTGATGGCTCAAAACGGGAAAGTTTGCAGAGATTAGCGACCTTTAATTCTCTCTCAATGTAATGTGCGACTCTGATGAAGATAACGAATGGAAAGCAGAACCATCGACTATGGTCTAAGTAGAATTTCGAGGCGACTGGAGGCGTTGGAGCGATTTTACCGCCGATTTCCTTCGGTGGATCCGATCGGCTCGATGAGCGGAGTGCTGTCTCTTTCAGAGGGAGGACTGAAACAGTTGAACTAAAAATCGCTGGAATCGCGAATCGACCGCAAAACCACTCACTGAGACACAAGTAAACACACAAAGAAGTTCAGATGAACCAGTTTTATTCAAATATCGTTCCTAATTTTACGCTCAAACTCGAAGTGAATTTTCCCAATACAAATCCTTATAATTTCGCTATTACGCCATTTACCACGACGTTTATCACTTGAGCTTAGGCTACCTGTGCTGCCAGATGGTACGTTATGTGACAAAAGGCAGTATCCTCTCGTGATCTTTTTTCTTTTGTGTAAGTGCCGATTATATTTTTTCATATTTGTATTTTGTTTTTTTAACTCGAAGTCCAACTCGAAGTCCAACTCGAAGTCCAACTCGAAATCCAACTCGAAGTCCAACTCGAAATCCAACTCGAAGTCCAACTCGAACTCGAACTCGAACTCGAACTCGATGTCCAACTCGACGTTTCGGGATTCCCTGCCATGATCTATCAAGAAACGAAACATAATTATTATCAATTCGCTGTTCTGACTCAAATGAGTTCAAATTTTATATTCAAGTTCCGATGAATTTCATTGCATTCTCAAATACTTGTTCATTTGGCTCGGATGGCTTTATGCCGGTGGATTTTCAAGATCAGTTGCTAAAACGCGCCACACTGTGAAAGAAATTTCCGGGAATATTTAAAATTTTACAAGATTTTGGTCTATTCTCTTGCCAAATAATGCCATTTCAATGTAATCGATTTTTGTAACAGTTAGCGTAAACTTCGAGTTCTACGAAGGATTCGAGTTTAATCAATTTTTGCATAACCGGAATTCAATTGGATAAAAATGTACGACGATGAGTCGTGCACTTGTAATAAGCTGAGCGTGCAAGGCCTAGCCGTGTGGTTTTAACGCAATGAGAAGTTCGTAGACAATATAATAATTAAGGCCTTTAAAAATCAGTTGAAATCATTAATTCAAATGGATGGACTCGATACCTATTTAGTTTACTCTTAATTCAAAAGACAAATAGTATTGAAATATTTATGAAGAGGAATTTAACCGTTGCAACCCCTTAAAACTGTACTTATCTATAT
Source organism: Cladopsammia gracilis (assembly GCA_022457155.1). NCBI lineage: Eukaryota > Metazoa > Cnidaria > Anthozoa > Scleractinia > Dendrophylliidae > Cladopsammia > Cladopsammia gracilis. The sequence goes on along the minus strand of JAJGOT010000269.1, from coordinate 121,426 downwards.
CCATGGTGCACTGTATTAAATTTTTCTTAATAGGTTTTTAGAAGACTTACCTTCTACATGCAGCTGAAAAAGCTAGGCTTAAACGTAACAGTCGCTAGACTGTCAAAAATGCCAACGAAGGTTTTAGCGAGCTCCACGCAGCTGTAAAGCGCAGCGAATACAAGCTAAAATTACAGCCTTTACTGAGACACTTACGATACGACCAAAAACAGATCGCTGCATTCACCCCTCTCATAAAATAGAAGTCTGTATACAGGTGAACATTTCAAGTTCGTTTACCAACAGGTTGCAACTGAACTGACTGAAAATTCTAAAAACTGACAGGAATCTTCTGCGACACCTCCTTTCAACAACCTTGACGGGCTTTTTTAATTTCGTTCCTATAGGTGGTTTGCAATCAATCTCTAGAGACATAGATAACAATAGTGAAACGAACAAATGCTGGTGGACGAACAAAAGGAGCTAATGAGAGAACTATTGTTTATGTCCACCAGCATGGCGGCGATGACGTAACATGAAAACCACCTATAACAAATTAAGTTATCGTCTCTTTCGTAAAAAAATACGTAAACATTGGGAACATCAAACTTTAAGAGGGTATAAAGGAAAAGTAACACACATCTGAACAGCGCCACCATTTTGGACGGCAATCTATCCGTTCCGATGTTAATGCGTAACTGTTTCCTCCTTTCCGGTTCTAGATTTCTGTTCGTGAAATGACCAGATTTTTTCCGGATATATAATTGATACTATCCATTAGATTATTACAATGGAACTCAATTCATTCTATAGGTGTCAGAACATTCACTGAAGCGTGATGCTTGAAGTTGTTTCTCGCGGTGAATTTGCCTGTAAAGAGCTGTAAACCCGGCGCAGCTTTTTCTCGACAGCTACAGTGAGCTTACTTTACCATTTTGTAAACAAGGCCAAACACACGACAAATTAATCTAGCACTGCTAAATAAGGGTGCTAATGGGGGTACCCAATTGTCAGTTAAGAAGAGGCTACACTGGTAGCCTATACTCATGCGCTTGTATAAAAAAAATTTATGTTTTTCTTTTTTAACTGCGTCACGCTGTCGGAAATCGGTTCATTTCAATATTTTCATTCATTGATCTTATCAAGTGATTTAGCTTGACAAGTAGGAAATTACGTATATCAGTAAGGCTTTTAAATTTGCAAAGTTAAGATAAGGTTACTTTAAAGGCCATGAGAATGACCAGAGTGAATGCGTTTTTGGGATTGGACTTAGAACAGCCGCTTTACGAAAATTATTCGACATTAGATTCTCATACAAAAACCATAATTTCTCACCTGTCAAGATAGCTTCCAAAACCGTAATAAGGATCGTCAGTATTAAAGATGTCTGTTTGATACAGGATCGTACACAGAGAGTATGGGAAGGAAAAAAAATCGAAACTCACTGATGCTTGTGTCCAATAAAATACGGTGTGTCCACTTACTTTGGAGTCTGCTTAATACAGGTTTTAGTGTAATCAGAAATCTTACTCATTTAATCTAACACTGAAAAGGGCTCGTGTGGTTAACCCCTGGGTCAACCCGCGTTCGCGTGTTAGGACAAAATGACGAAACAAAATACACACCATACCACCATCACTTGTCACACTTCCCATTAGAAAAGGTAGCTCCATTTCCAACTGAGCCTTTGTAACAGCTTTCCCGTCGATCTTCTCTAATCGGAACAACTTTAAATCAAACTCACCGAGTCCAAACTTTCCGCTTATTGTTTGATTATATGTCCATTGAATTGTGCTTTGTCATGTCAAACGGTATGCGACTTATGTGTCATTCGAATGCCGATCCTTTGTCATCATCTCGATAAAAACTCAGAATAACTTTGACCACGCCACTCGACGCCATCACGGAGATCAAGGTCAACGCTCTACGACCCTGGTACCTTTCGCATATAATATCGGTTAATATGTCACCTGGTCACGCAGCGAGGCAGGTAAAAGTCACAAAATAGCTTTGCTGTTAGGAAAAAACTATATTGCTTTTATTAACAACAACAATCGTTAATTTAGTATAATTAATAGAATGTCACTTAACTGTTACCGTATTTTCTCGATTAAACGCCGGGCCCCGAATAAACGCCGGGTATAATTGAGGAAGTTGTAAGTAAGCTCCTCAAACGTTTGTTTGTGGTATAATAAACTTAAGATTTAAGGGCAAGGTACAAGGCTGCCAAGAAAAACGAATAATAACACTTTCTTAAAAAATGGCGGGCGAGAAAAAACTGCTGATACAAAGAAACGCCGGGTCCACAAGGCCAAGTTTGAAATAAACGCCGGGGGCATTTAATAGAGAAAATACGGTAACTTTTCATTTATCAGTTAACTACTATATTTTTGGGCAATTGTCAGTTAACTGTTAACCCCATCAGCACCCTCCTAAATGCACTGGTATTCTGAATTTCACTTTTGCCGGAACGCAATTGGCATGAAAACAAAACGAAAAAACTCGCGAGATAATAACGCCTTTTGTCACAACATTTCACCCACGACTGAAAAACCTTAAACAAATACTGATGAAAAATGGAGTTTCGTTCAAAACCAACCATTCCTGAAAACTATTTACAAAACGCCGCCTAACACATCATACAAGACGTAAATCACTTAACGACACGACTCATAACAGCCAAACTTTGAAAGCTAATATAAATGCATCGCAACCGCAAAACCACATAGCGGAGTCGGTGCAGGCCTGTCATGAACCTCATTTCGATCTAAGGGAAACTAAAAAAGTGACCGCCAGGAGTGGTGCCCTGTTTATCCGCTCCAGACCCAATATTTTCTATATAAGTGCGTCCATAGCAGACGTGACCGAAAAATGACCACGTGATCACCATTTTCCCGCCATTTTTCACGTCAAAATATATAAAACAGCAGACTTGATACTTTAGCTAACTACAAAACTTTCCGTTTCATTATGCAAGAGTAGGAACAGCAAAATACCATAAATTTTGACTTTCGTTCTATTTTCGAATACTGCTGGAGAGTTGAAAAAGAAATAGCTGATGGCGCGATGTCTGCTAAACATAGCTCAAATTGTCCTGGCATGGGGAAAGGCAGCTCTAGAGAAATGACATGTTGTTACGGCCTCCTTCCATTAGATTCGGCAAATGTGAAGTTCAATGTTTGAATCGGGCCTTACTTTAAAGAATATTAAAGATTCAGTCACCATTTGTTGTGTCAATTGATATTTTGATAATTAATATTAATATCTCATCTGATCAGATATAAAGTCATTGCACGTGACGTATTATCGATGTGGGCTTTTAATTGTTTTAAAATTGCGGCAATCTATTGTATTTGATTTAGAAAGTCTTTTCCATTGTCAAATATCCCAACAGAAAATAGACAATGAATAACTGAAAATGCACTGTGTAAATTGAACCAACAACACATTTTCATCGTCAATTAGCTAGGAAGGCGGGAAAAGTCTTTCACTTTCACTTCCCTAACATCAAAATTATTTACATTCACACTCGTGATTCTTTGTTACTCATAACTTTTTTTGACTTGCACCAACATGAATTTTCAAACCAAGTTCTCTCAATCTTCTCTATCCTGCCAAGAACCATATCCAGTTGACTACTGCGCCTCGCATTTTCTACATAATGTCTGATTCTACAACGCCATCTTTACCATATTTATTTTATATTTATTTTAGATTCTTCTTTTTTTTAACCTCATGTTTCAACGCATTAACGAGATGGCTTTAAGAGCCCTTTGATTTTCACACTGACCCCGAAATGATCCCCAAGTAATTTTTGGAATGGAATGGCCTTCCATCCAGAGAAAGCTGGAATGAATAAAATGAAGCAAGAGAACATAAAGCCGTTTTGTTCTCTTGAATGAAGGCAGTTTTGGAAATTTTGATTCCCATTATATGCAGTATTCACTTATTTATTTATTTTGGACAATTCTTAAAATAAATAATTATAACGCATTTTTTCACGATTTTTCAAAAAAACTTATTTTTGCGTAAAATGGGGATGGCAGGCCTGCACGACTCTTACCTCATGTTTTTAATGCCATTTGCTTCTTCTATATGTTTTGGACGGGTATTCTACATTTAGCCGTTTGTTAACCCTATTCAGACTGGGGGGGGGGGGGGGGGGGCTTTTCGAACCCCCCCTCCAGTAAAATTGTAATAACTCTTACACCGAAATAGCTATGAGGCTGAAATTTTCTGACTTTTCCTAGAATTCATCTAGGGACATTTTGGTATCCATAACATGTCAGTGTGATTAACCATGTTGCCATGGCAACCGGTTTTTGACACATAGGTTTTCAAAATATTAAAAAATGGTGAATTTTTTATTTTAAGATCTTGTTTTTTGACTTATAGTGCATTTTCTTATTAGAATAGTTTTTTCTTGGGACTAGTTCTTGAAAAACACCAAAAATTTTTAACATCAAATATTTGGGGGGGAGGGGTACGTAAATTTTTGCTCACTTTTACTTATAGAGAAAAATTTTGTACTATTCATTAAATAACGCTTCTAAGTTCATTGTTTGGATAATAGACATTAGTTTGATACGTGTTTTATACATTCTGATCCTTTTCTCTTTTAGATATTTTTTAAATTTTAATTTAAACGAAAAAAAAGGAAATCCAAGATGGCGGATCCAAGATGGCGGATCCAAGATGGCGGACAATAATTATAGTTTTATCGCCTTTTTTTGCCTTTTCTCGCTTTACAAATGTGTCCTTGTTTGTATTTATTATGTTTTAATATTAAAGAGATGATTTTACAGTTATATTTGATATTTTAAGTATCTGGATGGAAAAAAATCAAAGAAACGTCGGAAAAACAAAAATTACGTCACTGTGACGTCATAATTGGGTATGGCAGGTCAAAACTGGGTGTGAGGTTTCCTTGTATGGAGATGAACATTGTGTGAAAATTTCATGGTCCTAGCCTTACTGGTTCCAGAGATATGAAGGGGGGGTCCGAGGAGCCCCCCCCCCCCCCCCCCAGTCACAGATTGCCTAAAAAGCCCAGTCTGAATAGGGTTAAGGAGGATTTTAGTGCCTGTAGAGTGTAGACTGAGTTTTAAAACCTTTCAAAAGCCGCGTGCAACGGACTAGAGGTCAAGTAAAGGTGTCTGTTGTAGTTTCGTGTGGTGTTGCGCTTGTAGATTTTGACCTCATTTTAGCGTCCTTTTTTGCCTGGCGGTTGTTTCGTTGTTTTCGCCATTATTTATATTGGCATGTAGATTTTTCAGTATGTAGGAAAGGTTTGAATTTCTCTAACTTTTTTCTCTGAAATACCGGACATGACAGGATCTGAAATGATCTGTTGTCCGTGAATGTTATTCCTGCTATTAATTTTATGTCACGCTGGGCCCAGCTATTTTAGATTTGTCTTTGCAGGATTTTAATTTTCAGGATCTAAGCTTTGTAGCAGAGAGAGTTGTAGCTTAAAAAGCTATTCAACTTGTAGAGAGTTGAAGTTTGTCTCAGTCAAGACTGTAATTTTAGCTTCCATTCGCTACGCTTTATAGCTTTGTGGGTCTCACTGTGATTACTAAAATCTCCGTTGGCAATTTTGGCAGTCTAGCGACTGCTTCGTTTACGCCACTATTCTATTCAGGCAAGACCATGGTTTCGGTTCTTCTCTCGAACCTCATCAGTTGCTGAGTTTGTATGTGCTAGTTGCTACCTTTTTAGCAACGCATTTTTTGTTGAGAACGGTTAAACCATTCTGCTTGGCATAATTTTCAAACATGTATTGGTCTGTATTTATACCCTTGCTGTGGATCGAATTTCCTCGTTTTCTATTGGCTCTTCAATAGAAATTTCGATCCTCTCCGTTTGAAGCTAAGCGTGTGTTTCTTTGGAAGGCATTATTTGAAAATTTTAGCACTTTCTTCTTTTGACTGAAATGAGGATATTTCTAAATGTAAGTGCTTACGTTTCCTGCACATTCCTTCTTAAGTTCGGAATGGATGCTATTAGATCAGTGCGCATTTCTTGATTTTATCCTCTGTCATATTTCTGAGTGCGTATATATATGGGATTATATTTGATCCCATACCTAATCCTAGACCTAATCCCACCCCGACCCCGCGTTTTACTGACACCCCTTTCATTCAAAACTTTTGAAAACGAAAGAACGAAATGAAAGGCTTCTTGCATCGGTTATTCGGAGTTGCTTTACTTTGACTCAATGATGTTCATGATTCGTGTTATCGATAATACATATTTTACCGCTGTTATGCAATCACACATCACAGTATATAGTCATTGATTATAAACATTTCTTACTGACAAAACCTTGTTAACGACTCTGATACAGTTCATTTCTTAAAGTTCACTTCAAACTAACCTTTGCGTCCTTACGCACACATGAATTCGTATCCGGCGGCTTGTCTTCATTTCCGGAGATTACGCTTTTTAAAAACCAAAATAGAAGGAGAGTTGACAACCACGCGGTTCGCGACATCTCACTAATCTTCTGGTCAGAAGTCGCAGATGAAACGGAAGACTAGGACGAGACATTTAAGTTTCCTTAACTGCCTTTATTTTATTCATTCCAGCTTTCTCTGGATGGAAGGCCATTCCATTCCAAAAATTACTTGGGATCATTTCGGGGTCAGTGTGAAAAAAAAAATCGGGATCATTTCGGGGTCGGGATCATTTCGGGGTCGATTTGGGGATCATTTCGGGGTCGGGATCATTTCGGGGTCGATTTGGGGATCATTTCGGGGTCGGGGATCATTTCGGGGGCTGTACAGCTTTTCCCTGCTACATTTCCCCGCTACACTCCCTGCTACATGTCCTTTAGTGTGTACTGCACAAATATTTGTCGCTGCTACATGTCGCTGCGACATGTCCCTGCTACATGACCACTCGTGTCCGACCACCTTTAGAGGAAAATAAAAGAAGTGCAATCAGACGTACAACATCTCCAACTTCGATAGATTAGAAAATATTCCAGGCGGCAGAACATGGATTTCATTTTCATCTAAGTCTCTGCAACAAAAAGAGAAGCATGTATTATTTCATAGCTTGTAAATGCGAAGTTAATTTTATAATAAATTGCATTTTTTTCACGTAAACGAAATATTCCCTGTGATCCTTTTAGAATTGCTACAACCACCACAAATCTTTTTGCTCATGACGTCATAAAAGGGTTAACCTTGCGAGTGAGTGTGTGTGTTAAATAATGTTTTCGATTAATTTGTTTGTCTGGTTATTATTGTTCTAGTTATCCTGTAACTACATTGTATATCACGAGTGGTCGATGGCCCGGTGGAGCATCATGGCGGTCGGACGTGTTCTCCGCGGCCCGTGATACTTCAACTGAGAAAGGCCAAGACGGGCTCCTTTGGTAATCTTAAAATATGAGCAAAGTTTTCTAGCAATGTTTGCTCAAGTTTAATCGACAGCGGTCTCTATTTCATTGCTTACTCTGATGTCTAAGCGAGCAAATCGATCCAGTTCAAGCAGTTCGTGTTCGAAGCCTTCCCCGAAAAGAAACAAACATAGGAGTGACGATATGGATGGCGACCAAGAAAGCAACTCACCAATCTCGCTAAAGCAGCTACTCGACAAGCTAAACTCCATGGAATCCAGAATGTACGGTGGCCGATAAGGACACAACACGAACACAAAACCCACAACACAAACACAAAACTCAAAACACAAACACAAAACTCACAACACAAACGCAAAACTCACAACACAAACGCAAAACCCACAACACAAACACAAAACGCACAACACAAACACAAAACTCACAACACAAACACAAAACTCACAACACAAACGCAAAACCCACAACACAAAACACAAAACTCACAACACAAACACAAAACTCACAACACAAACACAAAATAAGCCAGGATAGGTTACCAAGCCGGAAGCCACGTGTGATTTGAAGACAATTACAATCATGGCGGCGTTTTTGGTGAAATACATCGTTGCTGTTTGCATCTTGCATCAGTATTGCTTCGCGAATGCTTTAATACCTCGTGCGCTTGCGAGAGTACAAGTTCAATGTTCGTGACTACACTATGTCCATGGACAAACTCCTGAAATTCTTGTTTAAAAGCCTTGAGGGGTAGGCCGGGAGTATGATACTTTTTTGAGAATTTATACAAGACTACGACAATCGAGTTGGGGTATATCGACGTTGAGCAGATTAGCGTTCGCTCTCGTGCGCTTGCCTTAAAATAAACGTCTATGACGGACTGCTATAATTGATAAAGAGTTCAAGTTCAATGTTCGTGACTCATTAGTAAATATGTCTGTCATACACTATCTCCATGGACAAACTCCTAAAAACTTGTTTAAAAACCTTTAAGGGTGGGCTGTTGGGGAATGAGGTACTTTTTTTGAGAATTTATACAAGACTAGGACAATCGAATTGGAGCAGATCAGCGTTTGCTCTCGTGCGCTTGCCTAAAAATAAACGTCTGTGACAGACTGCTATTGCCTAAAGAGTACAAGTTCAATGTTCGTGACTCATTAGTGAATGTCTGTCATACACTATCTCCATGGACAAACTCCTGAAATTCTTGTTAAAAAACCTTGAGGGGTGGGCTGGAAGTGAGGCACTTTTTTTTAGAATTTATACAAGACTAGTCTGACTAGTACCCTGTTCACACCATCGCTTGTTTAAATGCTGTTTAGTTTAAAACAGGTTTAGAAAAATACCCCAAAACGTGCCGTAATGTTTGGAGTGAACTCTTTACTAAAAGCAACTGTATTGACTTTTATTACCTTTCCGGTATGAGTCATATACATTTAAAAACGTTCAAGATACAGGCTAAAAACGTAGTTAAACTTAATTAAATTTAAACATGTTTAACCGTTGGTGGGTGAATGGGGTATAAGACAATTGAGTTGGAGTATATCAGACCCTGATTAATTAATTCCATAGTTTTAAGACTAACATCAAATTGCATGAATGAATTTTCAGAGTATGAAGGTGAAACCCGGCTAAGCCTGTCATACTGAGTTTCACTATACCTAAAACGCTAATCTGGCTAATGGAATTGTAATTTGCTCTGAAAATGTTTTTTGTTTTGTGTTTGCGTTGTGAGTTTTGTGTTTATGTTGTGAGTTTTGTGTTTGTGTTGTGAGTTTTGTGTTTGCGTTGTGGGTTTTGTTTTTGCGTTGTGGGTTTTGCGTTTGTGTTGTAAGTTTTGTGTTTGTGTTGTGAGTTTTGTGTTTGCGTTGTGAGTTTTGTGTTTGTGTTGTGAGTTTTGTGTTTGCGTTGTGAGTTTTGTGTTTCTGTTGTGAGCTTTCTGTTTGTGTTGTGGGTTTTGCGTTTGTGTTGTGAGTTTTGTGTTTGTGTTGTGGGTTTTGTGTTCGTGTTGTGTCCTTGTCGGCCACCGTAAGAATGGAAGACAACTTTACAAATCTCCACTCGCAGATCGCTCAATTAACACACGAGTTTAAAGAAGATATCAATGGCGTCAAAAACTCGCTGAAGGAATTCGAAAAATCCCTCGACAGCGCTTGGATCTCTATCGAAGATCTTCAACAAGAGAACAAAGCCTTAAAAGATTCAAAGACCTCCCATCAAAAGATGTTAGACGAGCAAGCAGCAGAAATTCTTCGGCTGAAATCTGAGCTGACCAAGGTCATAGCGGAAAATAATAAACTCGAACCTTCCCTAAAGGAAACCCAGGAGAGCCTCATCGCCCTTGAAAACTACACCAGAAAGGAAAACCTGCGTTTTATGAATATCCCTGAGAGTAAGGACGAAAACTGCACAGACACCGTGTATGACATAATTGAAAATGACCTTAAAATTAACCCTGAAAACATCAGATTCCATGCTGTTCACCGTGTCGGCAAACCACACACGCAAGATGATGCCTCAACTTCTTCTCGACCGCGGCCGATAATCGTGCGATTTGCTGTAAGAGAAGACCGAGACATAATATTCTCAGCGAAAAAACCGACTAAAGTCTTCACATAGACTCAAGGACGCTTATATCACTCAGGACTTGCAAGAGCAATTCAACAAGAACGAAAAGTCTTAATACAAGCTATGTTCGCTGCCAAAAAAAACGGCCGAGATGCAAAGGTAATTAACAGAAAGCTTTTTATTGACAATAACACGTATGACATCTCCAATATCCCATCAGAGTTTAAAGTAGCCTCTGCCTGATTTGACCCAATAAGCAAATTACCAAAAAAATATATGTATAAATATATATATATATATATATATATATATATATATATATATATATATATATATATATATATATATATATATATTAGAACCAAAAAAAGGACCTGATCCACTGGCTATTTCTCGGTATTCACTTTAAAGCTAAACCATGCAACTGTTCATGTTTTGTAATGTAAATTTTAGTTTTTTTCTTTTTCGTTTAATTCGTGTATCTTTTCTGCTAGGTGTCAATTATTGAAAATACTTCTTAGTCCTACGAAGTGTTAACTATCGTAATTTGCATTCTGTTCCTGCATTCCAGTGCGATTTCTTTAATGTTGTGCTCTCAGAAAAGGTCTCAATTGCACTTTCTCCGCGTAGCTTCTGCATAGGTAATTCCGTAATTCGTTTTCCAACCACACACAAATTTTGAATACTAATGCTTTCGACCTATAAGTCTATCAAGCGCCGAACCATATTTCGCTGGCTTCACAAACAAAAACTTCACTTTTTCTTCTTACAAGAATCATATTGCTCCAAGGAATGTGTCGCCACCTGGGAAAACGAATGGGGTGGTAAAGCTTTCTTTAGTCACGGCACAAATCATAGTTAGATTGCAGAATAGAAAAATTCATCGCTGATAAACAAGGGAGATTCATTATACTAAAGCTGACAATTGATGAAAAACCTATTGTTCTCGTTAACATTTACGCTCCCAATGATAATAACCAACAGATTGCGTTTTTTAACAAGCTGAATCAACACCTAACTGAGTTCGCACTAGATAGTATTATAATAGGAGGTGACTTCAACTGCGCTTTAGCACCAAATGATAAAAGAGGCGGGAACCCTGTCACCAAAAAATCCTCCGTTATAAAAGAAATAGAAAAACTGTGCGATGTGTACGACCTAAAAGATATCTGGCGAGTTTTAAATCCTGACACGCTGCGTTTCACTTGGAGAAATAGATCCTTTAAAATTCAGTGCCGCTTAGACTATTTCTTAATCTCACAGGAATTAACCCCTTTAACCAAAAGAACCGACATACTATATGCACCTGATAGCGATCATTCTGCTGTGTCAATTCACCTCCAATCCGACGATCTAGCCCAAAAAAGAGGTCCCGGATTCTGGAAGTTCAACACCTCATTACTCGAAGACGAAACATATATCGCATCACTTAAACTAAATATTCCCGTCTTTAAAACCAAGTACGAAGAGGTTAATGACTTAGGTCTAAAATGGGACGTCCTTATTAAAATGGAAATCAGAGGTTTTACGGTGCAATATGCAAAAAGAAAAGCCAGTAAACGCCGAGACGAAGAAGTTAGCCTACATAATAAAGTAAACAAACTTCAAGAAAAAGCTGAAAACAACCCACATGACACTACTACCATACTTGAGCTTAAACTTGCGAGAGCACAACTAAAAAGAATCATGTTGCATAAAACAAAAGGAGCAATATTAAGAAGCAAAGTAAGGTGGTATGAGAAAGGAGAACGCAACACAAAGTACTTTTACGGTTTAGAGAAACGAAACCATACTATAAAATCGGTAACGAAACTCAAAGTTGGAGATAATATATACACAGAAAATCAATTCGAAATATTGGAGGCGGAAAAAGTGTTTTATGAATCTCTGTACAGCTCCACAAACATCAGCACTGAAAAGTTTGAAAATTCTCCCTTTTTTAAACAAGAAAATATCACACCGCTTAACGTAGTAGAAAAAAATTCGTGTGAAGGGTTGATCTCAATGGCCGAATGTGTTAACGCACTAAAGGAGTTTAGCAACAATAAAACTCCTGGAACTGATGGTCTCCCGGTTGAATTTTGTCGTTTCTTTTGGCCCGAAATTAGTGATGATTTGCTTGCTAGCTTCAACTACGCTTTTCAACATAGTACATTATCTATTAGCCAAAGACGCGGAATAATCTCGATCATTCCCAAAAAGTCAAAAGACAAAACGATTCTCGACAATCTTAGGCCTATTTCACTTCTAAATACTGACTATAAAATTCTCACTAAAACTATCGCTAAAAGAATAGAAAAAGTCCTTCCAAGTTTAATCAACCCGGACCAAACTGGTTATGTAAAAGGCCGCTTCATCGGTGAAAATATAGGTTAATTCAAGATATTATGCACTTTACCGACAAACTAAATCAGAAAGGCATTGCAATATTCTTGGATTTTAAAAAGGCCTTCGATTCTATTGAGTGGAACTATATTTTTGAAGCATTGAAGCTTTATAATTTCGGCCCCGATATTCTAAATTGGATTAAAACTTTCTACAACGATGTTTCCAGCTGTGTTTTAAATAACGGAGACGCGTCCACCTTCTTTTCCCTACAAAGAGGTGTTAGACAAGGCTGTCCTCTGTCTGGAATCATTTTTGTTTTAGGTATAGAACTCTTTGCTAGAGCTTTAAAGAAAGATCCCACCATCAAAGGCATCCTAGTAAACAAACACGAAATAAAGATAAGCCAGTATGCAGACGACACTACTGTTTTTGTCAGGGATTGTGAATCCGTGTCACACCTTCTCAGCCTTTTAAGTGAATTTAGTGATATATTCTCACTGGGGCTACCAACTAACAATGCCTCAGGATGTAATATTAAGATATGGGATAGGCCAGCCCGAGGCGGTAGTGAGTAGGTAGCTCCCTGGAGCGTGCGCTATCATCGCTGCGGGGAGGAGGGAGGGGCGTACTTAACTAATCCTCCCCGAGCGCCATGAAAGGACTTTTGAGGTTATGAAGGACTGATCGCACCAGAATAAGATTATATAGCCAACAACGTGCCGGAGGTTGCGCAACCCATTCCCACGCTACTATTCTTGGGGTTTAAAGTTACGTAATATGTTGAACTTCGCCATTGTTTGAAGGAATCCCCGGTGAGAATAGTAACCGCGCTGTAAGCCACATTTGAGTACTAACGGCTACCACCGCTACAAGGGCACAGGAAGTAAAGAGAACTGTAACTGTAACTGTAACTGTAAGGCAACAGCCCTAGTTAGGATAACGTTGTAGAATCTTTTTCCAACCCCTGGACGTCGCAAGTCTGACTGTGAATGTCTGACTACCTCCAAAAACAAATTAAAACAACAAAAAGGTTTTGGTTTCCAAAAAGTACCGTGTTAGCCAAGACCGTAACCAATAACATGGAAACTTGATGTAATGGGGCACCGGGGCCGCCGCGCTTTGGGGTAACCCTACAAAATACCAGCAAGCAGACAAAACGTAGGCTCACAGCCTAATTCCGAGCATTGAGGAAAAAACATAAAAAGAAACACCGCTAAGAGATGGGTATAACCCCAAAGCGAAGCAACCCCGAAATACCCCGTCCAGGGACAGAGCAATGAAGGATATTAGACAATCCCTTCGAGGAAGCTTCGCAAAAAAGGTCACCCACGAAAAAAGACAGAATACAAACTATAGACGGACACTAAAAGATAGCACAGCGTTAGAAAACAGACTAGAATTGAAGTCCACTAAGGTAGGTCTGGAAGAGCTCCCCAGGCAAACGCGTTGCTGGCGGGAAATTACATATAGCAGCGCAAAACACAACTCCAATTAACAGCTAAAACAAAGCAGCCGTGAAAAATTGCGAAAGGCCGCGCAAATAAAAATACCTTGCCAAATTATGTAGTGAAAGGGTCCATTCACAACGCAAACATATGTGCTAGCGACAAATTCCATGACCAGCGCAAACAAATCCGTTAGTGAAAATATCCCTTTAACAGCGTAAACACACTAGTTCGCGAGAGCTCCATAGACCCGCGAGACAAATTTGCTAATGAAAAAATCCGTTCAACTGCGCAAACATAGCTCGTAGACAATCCAATTAGCAAGGAAAGCATATATGTTCGTGGAAATTCGCTTGACCAGCGCAAATAAATTTTTCTAGTGAAAAAGTCCGTAAAACGGCGCAGAAACATATTCACCAAGGGAAAACTTGATACAACCGCGTAAACACGTTCGTTTGTGAGAAGAGGTCCATTTACCAGCGCAAACAATGTTGCCAGAGAAAAAAGTCCACATAACAGCGTAAACAAGAGAAACACATACGCTCGAGAACTCCATACGACAGCGGAAACACATACGCTTGTAAAAATTTCCGTTAAACAGCGCGAACACATTCGCTCATGAAAAGTACAATATAACAGCGCGAGCGTATTCGCTAGTGCAAATTCCGTTAACCATCGTAAGCATATTAGCTCATGAAAGACCATCTAACAGCGCAAGCATATTCGCTCGTGAAAATTCCATTAAACAGTGTAAACGGACTCGCCGGCCCGTGAAAAATTCCATCTAACAACGCAAACATATTCGCTCGTGAAAGTTCCATACATACATACATATAACATATAACAGCGCAAGCATATTCGCTCCGGAAGGTTCGGTATAACAGCGTAAACATATTCGCTCGTGAAAGTTCCATTAAGCATTGTAAACATATTCGCTCGTGATAATTCCATCTAACAGCGCAAACATTCGCACGTGAAAGTTCCATATAACAGCATAAACATACTCGCTCGTGGAAGTTCCGTATACCAGCGTAAACATATTCGCTCGTGAAAATTCCATTAAACTGTGCAAACATATTCGCTCGAAAAAATTTTATGATGAAAAGTACCATATAACAGCGAAAAACATATTCGCTCGTGAAAGTTTTATATAACAGCGTAAACATATTCGCTCGTGAAAATTCCATCCAACAGCGAAACATATTCGCTCGTGAAAGTTCCATATAACAGCGTAAACATATTCGCTCGTGGAAATCATCCAACAGCGAAACATATTCGCTCGTGAAAATTCCATCTAACAGCGTAAACATATTCGCTCGCGAAAATTCCATCTAACAGCGTAAACATATTCGCTCGTGAAAATTATTTAGCAGCGTAAACGTATTCGCTCGTGAAAATTCCATCCAACAGCGAAACATATTCGCTCGTGGAAATTATCTAGCAGCGTAAACGTATTCGCTCGTGAAAATTCCATCCAACAGCGAAACATATTCGCTCGTGAAAATTCCATCTAACAGCGTAAACATATTCGCTCGTGAAAATTCCATCTAACAGCGTAAACATATTCGCTCGTGAAAATTATTTAGCAGCGTAAACGTATTCGCTCGTGAAAATTCCATCCAACAGCGAAACATATTCGCTCGTGAAAGTTCCAAAAAACAGAGTAAACATATTCGCTCGTGGAAATTTCGTATAACAGCGTAAACATATTCGCTAGTGGAAGTTCCGTCTAACAGCGTAAACATATTCGCTAGTGGAAGTTCCATTAAACAGCGGAAACATATTCGCTCGTGAAAGTTCCATATAACAGCGTAAACATATTCGCTTGCAAAAGTTCTAATAAACAACGTAAGCAAATTGGCTCGTGAAAATTCCATCCAACAACCCAAAAATAACCCGGTTAAAATAACTCGGAAAAAAAGTGAAATAACCGAGTTAATTTTATGAGCGGCCGCACTTAAGAAGGTTGAACTTAAAACGTGAGAGATAATGTTATAATTTGCTAGCGAGAGCTACACAAAACAATACGAATAATGAGCGAAAACAATACCTCTGCACGTGCATTTTTATATTGTTATTGCTAGTAAAAATTCCATAACAGCGCAAACACATTCGCTCAGTGAAACAATTTTATTACACAGCGTGAACATATGAGCTAATGAAAAAATTGTACGAAACAAGGCCAAAAGTAAGAAGCTACAGGAATGCGAGCGAAAAACTCCAAGCTAGTAACAAACTTAAAGGCTTGCGAACCACAAAGGAAGTACAATTCCCGACCTAACATAGAGAAAAGCGAACGGCACACTTATCGGGAATAACTGGGACATGTGCTATGGTGAAAACAAAACAAAAACCGTGGCGCAGCGATGATACAGGACTGAGGGCTTGAACGTACTTAACTAATCCTCCCCGAGCGCCATGAAAGGACTTTTGAGGTTATGAAGGACTGATCGCACCAGAATAAGATTATATAGCCAACAACGTGCCGGAGGTTGCGCAACCCATTCCCACGCTACTATTCTTGGGGTTTAAAGTTACGTAATATGTTGAACTTCGCCATTGTTTGAAGGAATCCCCGGTGAGAATAGTGCTTGTTCAGGACTAGAAATTAACAATTCGAAAACTGAAGCAATGTGGTTAGGTAAATGGAATCGAAAGAAAAACAAGATACCCCCTTTGGCTTCAAATGGCCAGAGGAACCAATCAATGCCCTTGGCGTTTTTTTCTCTTACAACCAAATAAGTGCTGACACACGAAATTTTAACGAGAAAATACAATCCTTAGAAAGAATGCTCAACACCTGGCAAAAAAGAAATCTTACGCTATACGGAAAAATTAACATAGTAAAAACACTCGGTCTTTCTAAGCTTATATACTCCGCGTCGGTGTTAAATGTCCCCGACCATTACGTCCATGAAATCAACAAACTCACCTTCAACTTCATATGGGATGGCAAGCCAGCAAAAGTGAAAAGAAGTACAATAATAGGAGAAAAAGAACACGGTAGTCTAAAAATGTGTGAGTTCAAGATAATGGAAAAAGCACTGAAGATTGCATGGGTCAACAGAATACAAGATGAATCGCTCGCCTCTTGGAAAATTATTCCTGATCATATTTTGCGTCAAAATGGTAATCTCGCTTTCTTAACAAAATGCAACTATAGGACCAAAAATCTCGATCTTAAAAACCTACCCTTATTTTATCGAACCATTCTAGATTATTGGTGCAATTTCAAACTCTCAACCTGTGACACAAATGTGAATTTTAAAAACGAGATTCTCTGGAACAACAGTAATATTCTAATAGACAAAAAACCTGTATTTTTCCGACCTTGGTTTAACTCCGGGATCGTCTTCCTGAGTGATCTATTAAACCATGAAAACGAGTTTTTAAATTTTCATGAATTCTCTTTAAAATTCCAGCTCAATGTACCATTCACTCAATATTACGGACTTCTTAACGCCATTCCATTAACATGGAAAGCAAGGCTTAAAAGTCACGGCGAATACAGTGATCAAAATTCCCCAGGCGACAATTTATCAACCAGTTCAATTTACTCTTCCCTGCTATAAAATGCCTTTGTACCTCCAACATCCGAAAGTAAAATACGTCGACATGGATTCAACGAGAAAAACATTCCAAAAGTTTATCTATTACCCTATACTGTCACAAAAGAAATAAAAATAATAATGTTCCAATACAAAGTGATACACAACATACTTCCCACCAAAGCGACTCTTCACCGTGATGGTCTTGTTGACAATGACATCTGCAATTTGTGCAACTTAGAAAGACAAACCCTAGACCACTTGTTTATACACTGAAGTTTATCTGCCGATTTTTGGATTTTGTTTCAAAATTGGTGGCATGATAAAACACATGAAGTCATTGTGTTAAACGCAAGTCAATTACTCTATGGTTGGTTTAAGAGAACAAAGCATCGGCAGGTCTTAAATTACTCTATCTTAATCGCAAAATACTGCATTTTTTGCACTAGCTTACGTGGAGAAATACTATCTTTCCCTAACTTCCTTCTGCAAATGCAAGAAAAACTACAAATTTTAAAACGAATCGCAACTAAACAGAAATCGCTTCCCAATTTCTACCGAACTTGGGAAGTTATCCTTTAACAGACAGTTTTTCGTCGCACTTTCTTTGCTTTTTACTGTAAGTAGTTGTTTTAATTCCTTTGTTGTATATTGTTGTCTTTATCTTGTTGTCTTTGCTTCTGTATTTCTTACATTGATGTAAACTTAAAATTAATTAATTCAATGAAAAAAAGGTCTCGTGAAAATGTAAATAATTAAGCTTAAGACTCATTCACTGTAATTAATCTAGAGCACATACATGTATTGTCAGTAGCAAACCAAAAAAAAAAAAAAAAAAAACATTGTATATCACACCAATCAGTGTCCTATAAGCTGGTCCTAACATGATGTGTCCCAGTGCTAAGTAAGACGTAGTCATTTTTGTTAATATTTTACTATACTGCCAAAAACGAATAACAATCAAGTCAGCACACTTACAATCTTTTCAACGTCCATTGGTTCGAGAATAATTGTGCAGGAAGCCGCTGAATTTTATTCCCCCAAAGCAACCTGTAAATAAAAGAAAGGATACATTTCTGCGAACCTTTCTTAATAGATGAGACAACCTAAAAGAATTCCAGCAAAGTTAACTTTCTGCAGCAGTCATGCAATTTCGTACCTAAGTCAAGATTTGATCACAACTAAAAAACTTAACAAGCTTAGTATTTCATAGGCAGTGAAAAAAACTTATTAAAAACATGAACTGCGCCAATAAAAATTGCGGAAATTCCAGCCGAAAATGCTAAAGTAAATTAAACTTAAGTAACTGCATAAACTAAAAGCCTCATGTGCTCAAAATTTGGTGTTAATTACAGTCAAATAAACAAATATAACCAGATGTTAAACCATAAAGTTCATTTGGGTGGTAACTTTGCAGTTTGTTACATGGAAGCCTTGGTATGTTCTTGAAAAACCAATCAACATGATTTTCGCTGTGGATGGCACAGTAGAAAAAGAGACCTGTAAATGATGTTGGATTTTACACTTTTTAGTACCGTACCATTTGTATCCGAGCCGTGCCAAAATTCTTCTGTAGTGTAAATGGGCCTTAAATGGGCCTTTTTTTGCTGACAAAATTCTGCACTTGAAGCATTAAGAAAGAGATAATAGAAAAACGCGCCAGAGCATTCTGCTTATGGTGGCTCCCAACAGTTTCAAGTAGATTAGACTTAGAATTTGATGGGTCATTATAACCACTCTTTATCAGTTGATGCTACAATCATGATATCAAACGAAACAAAGGCAACTTCCTAGTTAGGAGCACACTGAAATCTGACGATGAACGAAACCTAGGCAACTTCCTAGTTAGGAGCACACTGAAATCTGACGATGAACCGGGAACTTTTAAATGCGCACGCACACGATGCAACACAATTGTCCTTTCATTCACAACGCAGACGAAATAACGGGACCCAAACGATTTATTAAAATCACTGACCGCTTCACATGCACCTCCGTAAATGTTATTTACTGCATAACATGCACTTTTTGCAAAAAGATATACATTGGCGAAACAGGTAGGAGACTGGGTGACCGTTTTCGTGAACGTCTCCGAGACGTTGAAAAAAATTATAAAGACGCATCGAAACCAGTCGCGCGTCATTTCAATTTTACTAACCAGTCTAAAGAACACATGACAATCTGCAGCCTTTCCCTACACCAAGGTATAACACAGAAAGCCGTAAAAACTTAGAACAAAAAATCACTTTCAAACCCCACGGAATCAACGAACGCTTTTCATTCAGCTAATTTACATTTGTTTTCACGTCACCAAATTTCCACCAATAGCGAAACTCCACCACCTTAAATTTTCGAAAATTTAAGGTGGCTCTGAATCCAATGATCCAAGATGGCGGTTTTCAAACTTTTTGCGGGTTCTAATTTTTGCGTTTTTTTCTTCACGATCCGCAAACAAATCCCGCAAACATTTTCTCCGCAACAATTTACTCCACTGTCGAAATTATATACAAACATTACCGTTTACACGTAATGATAATGCATCAAGTGGTACCGTAGTTATTCAGTCACACTACGGCAAGATGTAATTGGAATAGGTTGAAACCTGTGTTTCAATTGCATGTACGAAAATATTGAACGCGACTTTCTCCACATCACAAAAATGGCTTCCTAGCAAGATAAAACAGTCTTTCCGAATTGCAAAAATCAGTTCACGAAAAACACAAACATTTGCCCATCCGCAAAATTAAACTCCTGCAAATATTTAGTGCCACACGGTAAGCTATCTAAAAAAACTCAAGGGAAACCTTCCCCCCTCCCCCCCCCCCCCCCCTCCCGTGTAATTATCACACAACTTCGATTAAAGTTTAATATTTTGCAATAAGTTCGTTTTTACGTTTTTAAATGTTCAAGGTGATTTGACGGATCTGCACTTTTCAGGAGTAGTTACTTTGAAACTAATCAAAGAGACGTGCAAAAATAATTGTAGCCTGCGCGGAGACGTCTTCTGTTTTCTTTGCTTCACGCGGAAAAGGACGTCTGCGTATTAAACGACGTTTCGACTCGTGTTCACGTATCCTGCTGTTTCTCTAGGATCGCAGGACCGCACTCTGATTGGACGCTTGACAGTAGACATTACTAGTAACAATCCCGAAATAATTCATGCGGCAAAAATTTATGCGGATTTTCCATTGACAGATCAAAATATCAGAAATGTACATGCATGTCGACTAAACATGTGTTATTATGTACTGTGTATTTCGCATGTGGTGAAGCATGGTTACGACAGAAATCTTGTTCAAGGTCGCGGGGAATTTAACGTTTATGAAGAAAACCTTCACTAGAGCGTGACTTGGTTCTAATGGACCAATCAGAGTTGAGGATGAAACCAGATACTTGTCGTTGACCTCTGGCCAGCGATCGATGCAGTGGTCTGCTTTCCCTTCTTTTTAGAAGGGGAAACAAAGACTTCGGATAACTTCGCTAAATGGCGTCGGAATGGCTTCAAATTCGGTACAAGACACAAGTAAGCGACACATTTGAGGTAAGTAAACTTTATTTCAAAATAAATAGTTATTTACCCAATTTTAGAGAATCCGTGATTTTCCCATACATTTCTCTATATTATTATACACAAGCTGTCGCATACACCACGTATGTAGAGTCGACCGCCCGAAGGGCTCTCAAAAACACATCAAAAAGACGAATTTTGAGCTTGGGAAGCCTGTCAATGAACGGGTTATCGGTAACGGTGGCTAAATAAAATTTTCACTCACTCGCTCGCTTCTTCATCAGTTGTAAACTTAGAGAGTAAATGCTCTGTTACGAACACGTTTTGTAACAAGAATTCAACGTGAATCCAGCGATAACAATAATTAATTTGATGTAAACGAATATAGACAACAATAAGCTTACAGATGTTGCGCAGTTGGAGTTTTTCGTGCAACATTACTGCGCCTTTCAATAACATAAGGAATTTGAAATTCAAATTTCCACCAGCAGTTGCGTTTTACGCAGCCGTCAATCATCTTAGCTTACCTCTCAGGAAACAGATCTTCACTTCAATGAGGTCAAAAGGTCACGTCCATGCATTATGATTGGTAGATTTTGATCCATTTTGTTTGTTTCTTTTTGACATGGTCCGTTGGCTTTCGTATTAATTTTGATTGACGGCAGGGGATAACGCAACTGTTGGTGGAGATTTGAATTTCAAATTCCGCATGTTATTGAAAGGCGCAATAAAATCGATCTAAAAGGATTTTGCAACCGAAACACGCGTTTTGGTGCATATCTACCTTCAAATAATAAAATTTAGCTACCGTGCAGCGTGTGTTGTTCGATAGCGCAGTGGATAGGTTTTGTAACTAAGCCCCCAACGGCCCGAGTTCGAGTCTCCGTTATGTCCTTTTTTTTCCCCTTTTTTTATTCTTTCTTCGAACTGGACATTATGAAAGTGATAAACTGTTTTTTTTTTGTTTCGTTCATCAAAAATCCTTACGTTTAACTTAAGCTCACGGCAATATTGCGTTACGCGTTAGCAGTTGACTCTCTTTACATTTGTAATAGGAGCCTTTGATTAGACATATTAAATTTCAAGCTTATGTTTCTCCGTAAAAGCACTCAAAACACTCGGGAATCAATGTTACAATGAGTCCAAGGCGCCACGAGTTCAAGCCGTGTACAGCTTCTTGTTTTTAATTAATAAATGATGGTTACCCAACTAGTTTAGCTTTTTAGTTATTTTGGGTAACAAGCTACTGTATCTTTTTTAATTAATTCATATATTACGTATACATCTTTGTAATTGTTGTTGTTGTTGCTGTCTTTGAAAAATTAAAAATCCTTTTCAAGTTAAACCTGTATTAAGCGGACAACCTCAATTAAGCGGACAGCAGCTAAAGTTCTAAGATTTTGTTCCCGTGGTTAACGTTATTGAAAAGAATAGCTGTATGAAATTGACACCTCTATTAAGCGGACGCGGACAAACAGTACACCTAAAAGTTGACTGAAATGGTTGTTTCTATTGTTCAAGGATCAGGAAACTTAGGTTAAACATTTAATTCCAAAGCTATCACTCAAGATCAAGAAATCAAGTTCTCTTGCTCAAGAGCTTAGAAACATCTTTTATCCCTTTTTACACATATAATTAAAGGCAAAGAATAGGTTAATTCACCCATAGGCGTACGGGCAATTTTTTGCCAGGGGGGGGGACCATTTGCCCAAAAAATTCTCGCAAGTTGCCCAAATTTTTACGAACCAGTCGAAAAGAAACGAGAGTCATACACTAACATATGCACTAACATAGGCCTACATATGAAGTGAAAATATTCTTACATATGAATCTAATCACATGAGCTCAGAAAACACGTTAAAAGAAATAGCTGTCTCTGCCATTACGACGGCCGAAGATATCAATGATACGATCCATGCCATTGTTGACTACAGAGTTGGCCCCTTCAATGTTAATAGGTGCGATGTTACTGACACGTTATTGCCCCATGGTGCTGCGGATTAAGTTTTCAATCTGCGCAACGCACTGAATGATCGTTGTGCAGAACACGATGTAGCAGGTATCACTGCAAGGATATGTACCACCTTAGAAAACTCTGGAAACATATCAAATAGATCATTCTCATGCATTGTCTCCAGCATTTCTGAAATAGTCATGTAGCCTAATCAGCGCACGCGACGAAAACTCGCGCACATTTTCTGCTCGGCTTCCAGAATCTCACCGTCGATTTTGTAAAATTTAGCAGCGCGGGAGAAGCTTTCTTTATCAGGTGTTTCACGGGGACAGATATTTCCCAAAGTACCGAGTATTTCCCGGTCATTTCCGCTAAACCTGAGCTCAAGCTCGGACAGCACCTTGTCGCGTCGATGGACGCATAGTAAGTGTTAAAACGGTGGTACGATTCCGTTGTCAGCTGCGTTTGTCTTTGCGCGTGTTCACCTACAAGGGATTGAAGGCGGCGCTATTGCGTTTGTCTGGGTGTCCTGGCTTCTTATGAATCAAACTGAGAATTGGTCAGCCACTTCTTCATTTTCAGACCCATTGCTGATGCTATCTGCCATACGCTGTTGAAACTTTCTTCACTCCAACACTGGCGAAGGGTCTGAATGGTCATGTCGGCATTTATACGAGCGGAGATCCGATGACTTCGACCGTCTTCCCGCTGAAGATATCGGTACAGACTATTAGTGTTGCTTAGGATTACTTTCAGCACACACAGTCCGACGATAAACTCCAAGTACCAATTCAAATGGCGGTCAATAAGGCTCTGCTCTCAGAGTAGGTTTTCGGATCTTTTTCTGAAGACAGCGTGAGCAGGGCTTTTACAATGCGTTCCATTTGCTCGTATATGGCCTTTACGGCTTACCACCGGCATGACCATCACGTGGCACTCAATGACGTATGGAAACTTCTTTAAAAACTGGCTTTGCCCAAATTTCTCTTGCTGCCCAAAAAATCTGAGTTGCCCAAAATTTGGGGGGGGGGGGAAGGGGGGCTACAGCCCCCCCCCCCCCCCCAGCCCCCCCGGCCCGTACGCCTATGAATTCACCAGTTGTAATGAAGTAATAACTTTTGTGATCTCGTTAAATTTTTGTTAGGACTTGAAGAAACGACCTCCCCCTCCAACAAGCGTCTTTCCTCATCATGGATTATATTGTTGCTTATCATCCTTATCACGTTAACCATATTCATATTTCACGAAATTATTACATAACTGTAACTACAAAAATCTCTAAACATGCGCCTTCATAAAACGGTAAACCTGGAGAGTAGGTGGTCTGTTTTAACCCTATCCAGACCGGGCTTTTTTTTACCTAAAATCTGCAAAGGACCGCAAACGATAATGCTGTAAACGATACGTTGGATATACGAAAGACCTAATCAGCCAAAAAATGAACAAAGATAAACGACAAACTGCAAGGCTGATCTGACTACGTAACAAGGTAAATTTTGCGAGACACCAATGCGACAGAAACCTATAAAGCAGGGTAGCAACCGCGGACAGCTGTTTCGCCCTTGCATTGGGGCTCGTCAGCGCGGTGTAGCTTGTAACAAACTAAGAACAACTACAAGAAAGCAGTCGTAAATAGATTGCACAATGACCCGTACACAATATCAAGTTCCGTACCTTGGAACCAACTTGTCACCCGCATCACGCGTGCCACATCACGTGTTGCGGGGAACAAGCCGTCCCAAGATGTCACAATGGTGTCTCGCAAAAACTGAATGTACATGGCAAGCCAATGTTAACATTCAAACGCATGGACAAAACCATGCTGAAAGAGAACCAGCATATCGGATCAATAAATGACCTACGGTCCCCAAACACCATTGTGAACCCATTGCGTCACCATTGTGACACCATTGTGACATCTTGGGACGGCTTGTTCCCCGCAACACGTGATGTGGCACGCGTGATGCGGGTAACAAGTTGGTTCCAAGGTACGGAACTTGATATTGTGTACGGGTCATTGTGCAATCTATTTACGACTGC
Organism: Cladopsammia gracilis; assembly: GCA_022457155.1. Classification (NCBI taxonomy): domain Eukaryota; kingdom Metazoa; phylum Cnidaria; class Anthozoa; order Scleractinia; family Dendrophylliidae; genus Cladopsammia; species Cladopsammia gracilis. The sequence continues at coordinate 96,690 of JAJGOT010000269.1, read as the reverse complement.
TTTTTTGTAGTTGTTCTTAGTTTGTTACAAGCTACACCGCGCTGACGAGCCCCAATACAAGGGCGAAACAGCTTTCCGCGGTTGCTACCCTGCTTTATAGGTTTCTGTCGCATTGGTGTCTCGCAAAATTTACCTTGTTACGTAGTCAGATCAGCCTTGCAGTTTGTCGTTTATCTTTTTTTGACCGTCTGGGACCGGGGGGGGGGGGAGCTCCAGAAGCCCCCCTATGTAACTTTGAAACCACTTATGCTATGGCCACCAAATTTACACAGGATTATGTTGTCATGAATTCTAGTAACTACAGATACTTTGGTGTCATAAGGACGTAACGTGACGTCATTATGACGTCATATAGTCGATTTTATTGGCTAAGACAGTCTCATCAATATTTTCTCAATTTTGAACATATAACAACAATTCTTTAACAGCTACCTATTTGATAAAAGTCTTATGTTTACTAACACTGTTTTTGTTGTTAACAATAACAGTGACGTCATTATGACGTCATATACAATGAAATAACCAACTGAAACGTTCTATAAGGCATATCTCTGAGACAAACGGTAGTGTTCATACCAAACTTTCACATATTGATGCAGGAGTAAAAGTTAATGAATTCGTACACTTTGTTGCCATGGTAACAGCATGTGACGTCATAGAAGTCATGTGTATATTTTCTTAAAAACTGGAACAGATAACTTTGCAAATTATGGCTTTTCATGTACCTAATGAATTTAAAAAAGCTTTCTCAAGTGAAAAGGACATTTTTATGATATGTTGACAATAAATGTTTAGAGATAATGGAATTACACAGACAAGTAAATAAATTTCCCATTTTATTGTCAGCCATCTTGTATCCGCCATCTTGGATCCGCCATCTTGAATTAGTCCAAACGTGTTTATTTCGGTAAACAAAACGAAAAATAAAGCAAATGGACTGCTAAAGCTTTGTTTATTGTGGGCAAATGTTTTACAATCCAAAATATGAACCAATAATAAAATTATAGAGAGAAAAGACCTTTAGTAAAATTTCGATCTGCCATCCTGGATTTTAACATTTCATATTCCACATTTTCCTAAAATTACCGTTAATTAACCTTAAGTTAGAAACAATTATACATAATTTAATCAATTATCGCTACATTAAGTGGAAAATATTAATTCAATAAGAAAACTTTGAAATAATCTTGATTAAAGCGAAAAATGCTAATTTTGTAAAACATAGGTGTCAAAACGCGGTTGCTATGGAAACGTCAATGTTGGTGAACAAAGGTAGCTAACGGGAAAATGTTTCCAGATAAATTTTAGGAAAAGTCACCAAATTCGGTGGTCATTGCATCGACCGTTTTGAAACGACATAACTTCAAAGTTTGAGCGGGCTCAAAAAGCCCCCCCCCCCCCCGGTCTGGATAGGGTTAAGGTTTCAATTTGTTTGTTTGTTTCGTTGATTTTGTTTGGTTGACTCTGATTTTGCGATCTTTCCTTCGAGTTCATGCATGATGATAGTTAATATGAGACAAAAAAAGAAATGATTGGACGAAAACGGCCTTATGAAGTCCGAACTAAACAGACACAGAAGTCCGAAATATACCAACACAACATAAAACAAAGTACATCCAGTGACTTACAAATGCGATAACGAGGACAGGTGGGCAAAAATCCTTGTGGGAAGATCTTGAATTTTGTTGGATGACAAATCTCTAAAGAAAGGATCAGGAAAACTTAGGTTAAACATTTAATTCATAAGCTATCATTTCTCAAGATCAAGAAATCATCAAAAGTTTTTGCTCGAGAGCTAAAAAATCATCTTTTATTCTTATTACACATAGGCTGAAGTAAAGGCAAAGAATAGGTTTATTCACCAGTTGTGATGAAGGTTACAGTGTACCTTCGGGGGTGTCTCCAGTATAACAGCTCTAGCGTCTTAAGATTACACTTAATATACCTAAACCCAGACATCAAATTAAAGCTTATAGAGCTGGTTATCTAAATATGGAAACCATTTGGTAATAAAGTGAATTGTCGAATTTTTTACGACGTCTTAATTCGAACGTCCGAATCAGCTTTAAAACGCTATAACTCAAAGCGATTATTGTATTTTGCTAATTTGATTTGTTCTCGGGTTTCCGGACACGAAGCGCTAAAAAAAACGTGTCGGCGATTTCCCTTATTCAATTGCAGTGAAAAGTTACAGAATATTTTCGAAACAGGGAGAAAAAAAATTGGAATGATCGCACGGAAATGGCTTTTGACGAAAAAGTTTTCGGAAATAAGAAATTCGCCGACAAGTTTTTGTTGATTATATGTTAGCCTAGCTTCTGTCCAAATTTGAGGAAAATCGAACAAATTGCCTTTGAGTTCTAGCTCTTTAAAGTGTCCCCAACAAGCGAAAAATTAACTTTGAGAAAACAGCGCTTAAAAAAACATATCGCTTCATAAACAAACTCCGCCCACAAAAGTTATACCGTCATTTCTCCGTCAATGTTCACTATTTGTCGATTATTTTTTTTTGGATGAAAGTTCATTCTGTAAACTTTATATTGGCGCCAAAAAAAAAAAATTTCGATAAATTTTCGATCTGAAGGTACACTGTAACCTTAAGGCATAACTTTTATGTTCTCGTGAAATGTTTGTTATAACTTGAAGAAACGACCCCCCCCCCCCCCCCTCCCACAAGCGTCCTTCTTCATTGATTATATGGTTGCTTATCGTCTTTATCACGTTAACCATATTCATATTTCACGAAATTATTACTGCAACTACAACAATCTCTACACACGCGCTGTCATAAAACGGGAAACCTAGAGAGTAGGTGTCTGTTTTATGATTTCAATATGGCAAGCCAATTGAGCAATATTCAATTCCAAATTCAATGAAATTCAATGAAATTCAAATTCAATTCAATGAAATTCAAATTCAATTCAATAAAGTTCAATTCAATTCAATGAAATTCAAATGCGATTCAATGAAATTCAAATTCAATTCAATGAAATTCAAATTCAATTCAATGAAATTCAATGCAATTCAAATTCAATTCAATGAAATTCAATGAAATTCAATGAAATTTTAACTTCAATTCAATGAAATTCAAATTCAATTTCAATTGAATTTCAACTTAAATTCAATTCAATAAAATTTAATGAAATTCAATGAAATTCAAATTCAATTCAGATTCAATTAAAGGAAATTCAAATTCAATTCAATGAAATTCAAATTCAATTCAATGAAATTCAAATTTAATTCAATAAAATTCAATGAAATTCAATAAATTTTTAACTTCAATTCAATGAAATTTAATTTCAATTTCTCCACCATTTCTCTTTTCACTCGAGCCCATGCGCGATGCAAGCCATTACATTCTGAATGTTTCCGTATGTTACCTGTCACTTCCTGTCGTTAACCGGAAGCTTTGTTGAATATTGAATTGACGATGAATTGACATTGAATTGAAGTTGAAATTTCATTGAATTGACGTTGAAATTTCATTGAATTGAAATTGAATTGAAATTGAATTGAAGTTGAAATTTCATTAGGGTTTTCCGATTTAGCGGAAATAACGCGGAAACGGAAGGATTTTTTCCGGATATATAAGTGATACAATTATCCATTAGATGATTACAATGGCATTCAGAGTACATGTACGAATGCTAGGAAGTAGCATTTTTTCGTATACAAATGTGCACCGCCTGCAAATTGCCAAGAAGTTGAAGCATAGCATGTGCAATTCGTGCTGAAAACAAAAGAAATTGAAAAAAATCAGGTTTACATCAAGGTGATGTTACACGGGACGATTCGCAACGACGATTTTTAGCGCAACAAAATTAACGACAGGTTTGTTACACGAAACAACTTGGGTAAAATTCGTGTTTTTGCGTTGCAAGTTTTTGAAGATGATTGTAAAACTTCGCAATGCAAAAATTGCGAAGAAAATCGTCCGCGCACCCATGTTGCGCTAAAAATCGTCGTTGCAAATCGTCCCGTGGCCCAAACCTGCACTTTAAAGAGTATTATGGTATTTTTCATAATTTCTGGAGTGAGGAATTCGTTTGCGTTAGAAAGAAATTAGCATACGAAAAAAAAAACAGCTTTTGTCTCATACAGCTGTCTAATACGAGCTCTGGTTGAAGGAGTCAACATCGCTTCTTGTTGTCGAACCTTTTTAGAGCCGAAAATTCTGAAGATGAAAAGGGGAACCTGCCAAACAGAGCTATTCTGAAGAAAACTTGCTTAGTAAGTGGTGTATTATTTTTACTGTTTAGCGACAAAGAATGACGAACATAAATTTCCTGCGATGAACCCACGTGGTTTCAGCTGATCGCAAAAATTAAACACTTGGATACTGAAGTTACATTATAGCCGCTTCACTTTTGTTTAGTTTACGTTCTTTGGAAATGTTTGCAAAGAGAAAAGCGAAAGCCGTTCAATGACTACTAATCAAAGGGCTCTTAAAGCCATCTCGTTAATGCGAGAGAATGTAAGGTTAATAAAAAACAACAACAACAACAACAAGAATTGGAAAAGTTGGGTGCCTTTGATAGGTAAATGTAGTAAAGACGTGATAGGTAATATGTGTAAAACTGCTAAATGGTTTATTGAAGTTGAAAGATTGAAAATACCTGTAGGTCTAATCGTAGAGTTAGACATTGCAGTCATAGAGGACTTAAGGTTACAGTGTACCTTCGGGAGTGTCTCCAGCATAACAGCTCTAGCGTCTTAAGATTACACTCAATATACCTATACCCAGATATCAAATTAAAGCTTATAGAGCTGGCTATCTAAAAATGGAAACCATTTGCTAATAAAATGAATTGTCGAATTTTTTACGACGTCTAAATTCGAACGTCCGAATCAGCTTTAAAACGCTATAACTCAAAGCGATTATTATATTTTGCTAATTTGATTTGTTCTCGGGTTTCCGGACACGAAGCGCTAAAAAAAACGTGTCGGCGATTTCCCATATTCAATTGCAATGAAAAGTTACAGAATATTTTATAAAAGGGGAGGAAAAAAATTGGAATGATCGCACGGAAATGGCTCTTGACGAAAAAGTTTTCGGAATTAAGAAATTCGCCGACACGTTTTTGTTGATTATATTTTAGCCTAGCTTCTGTCCAAATTTAAGGAAAATCGAACAAATTCCCTTTGAGTTGTAGCTCTTTAAAGTGTCCCCAACAAGCGAAAAATTAACTTTGAGAAAACGGCGCTTAAAAAAACATATCGCTTAATAAACAAACTCCGCCCACAAAAGTTATACCGTCATTTCTCCGTCAATTTTCACTATTTTTCGATAATTTTTTTTTTGGTTGAAAGTTCATTCTGTAAATTTTATTTTAACGCCAAAAACAAATTTTCAATAAATTTTCGATCTGAAGGTACACTGTAACCTTAAGGGCTCTTTTAGGAGCGACCAAATCAATAAAAGTCATGAGCAACAAAATAATCACGAGTATGAATGTAAATAATTTTCATGTTAATTTAGCGTATTTGTTCAAAATAGTCTTCATTTTACAGCTGAGGGGAAACTTCAACTTGATTATATTAAGCGAATGAGCCGAGGCCAATTTGGTTGCTACGGGGGAAAATTATGAGGAGGGATGGGGGTGGCAAAACTACTTAGATTCAATCTATCTTTAGAGAGCCCTTTTACTTAGTTAATTTTCTATGTTTTGTATCAGTCACAGTATTTTAGTAGCAATGACTTGTGTGGCATCACAATGGCGATTTTCTTATCAATCGAAATTTGTCAAATTTGGGAAAGATGTTCGAAGGTTAAAAAATATTTACTATCTTTATTTATTGATATTTAAACAAAACTAAAACATATTGCAACGATTTTCATTTGGGATTAAAATTGATTTACTAGCAATGTTTTTAAACAGCCAATTAATATGTGCAGTGTATATGTGGATGTATGAGACAAAACAAGAACTTTGTGCATGTGAATAAGTTCAGTAAAAAGAATTCAGTAAATAAATACTTCACTGAGGTAGACTATTGTAAAAAAAGGCAAATGAAAATATTTTACTTGTCGCTTTTTCCGTCAACTAAAAAATTGTGTACTTTCGGGCAGAATGGTGTCTCTTGTAAGAATAGAGCTGGTGATTAGATTTCGTTTCCTTTTATAGCCGAAGCTGTTTTCAAAACATCTCGGCTTAAAGAAGCCTTGGTAAAAACGAAAAGCGACGTGGCCCCGAAAATTGCCGACATGAGATGTTCTGAACAGCGAGAAGCGGCTCGATTCCGCTTCAAAAATACGACAAATTTTAATTACGACAGCGACTTTAGAAGGTTGTGTTTTTTACCAATAAAAATGAAACATTATTGACCATATCGTTCATATCAACACCCGACGGCCAACGGTCTGTTTTACATGTAATGATCAATTTGTTATTGAAACGTCTACCAACCTCGTTCCCAAGGCCCCTATCTTCCTCTCTCTTGGATCGGACGTGCAGTTAGAGTACACCCTAGACTCCCGGTATACACATACATATCCGTGACCTTTGATTTTTGATTTTTTGGCGCAAATTGGTTTTAACAAGCTTAATAATTTTCCTTCGAACATTTTTTTTTTTAAAAGAGACTTTTCTTTTTATCTTGATGAAAAATTGCACTTTATCAAATAAAGACAAATAAAGCCTGGTTCACACTAGCGACATAACGACATAAGAACATGGACATAATGACATAAAGAAAAGATCAGTTTTTTACTTATGTTATGTTCCTATTATGTCGTTATGTTGTGTTGTTCACACTGGTGACATAAAACATCGATATACGTCGTGTTTTGAATTTGCGTGACCTCCCCGTTATGTCGTTATGTCGCTAGTGTGAACCAGGCTTAAGTGACAGGTCACGCGTGTGGTTTTCGTTCGAATTACACGCACCGGCTCCCCCGACGGTGTCAATTTGCGCGAGGGCAAAAGTAACGACCCTCCCCTGGGGTGAATGTCATTTTGTCTCTGTGACGCGGTCGCTAAGCTTTAGTATTAGAATTTCGTGGTCGCGGACAATGGCAAAGCAAAGATGGCCAGAATCGCTCCAAAACGGAGCCCTTTTAGAGACCGTGAAAGGGAATTTGGAAGCTAGCACGAATCGCACGGGTAGAAATTTAACCTGCGGCCTCACTGGTGGCAATTTGAATTGTTTAGAATTTATTGGCTTTCGCGTGGCGAGGGTTCGCTCAGAGGTCTCCAGCCTTCCCTTCTTTTATAGTGGATAGTGGGGCGAGTGACAAAAGTTGTAAAAATGCATTTAAACCGGTCAGGATACATCAAGAGACAATAAAGTAAAGGTGAAAAGACTTTAGTGTGTAATATTTTCGATTTTTCTATCGCTTATCAATTTCGTGACAAATCGTATTATTACCTAGTATATTTTATTACTGTGTACTGGCTTCGAATCTGTAACTTGATGTCACTCACATCACGATTGGTCTGCCTGTGGGATCATCCAATTTAAATCTTTGATGTGTGCCACAACGCATCGGATAAATGTTTACGCTTATCCGCGTTTGTAGATCTTTATATATAAGATATAAACATCTAAGAATTTTACGGAGATTTTAAAGAAGAAAAGAACTGATCCATGACCTATAGTCGCTACAATGTCTGTCATTGATCGATCAGAGTCCGTTCACGCATATTCATTGCTATTTTAAGACTTAAATTTAGTCAGGAATTGAAGTCAAGACAAAAAAGTGCATATCCTTAGAATTCCTCTATTCCTCAAAGAAAGAATTGAGCAAATATATATTTTTCCAACGTAAATTTCATTTTTAAGCCAGTTTTGAGATTCGCTCTTTCCTGTTCTTTATAATCTTCCGGAAACCGGACATTCCACAAAGATAACAAGGTATCGCAGAACATTCATAATTATCAACAAAAGCAAAGAAACTTTTGATAACTCAGACGTCAGATGTGGGTGGGCTGAAATATCTGTTTTCCGCTTAGTTGTCAATGCTTGTTAAAGGAAATATTTCACGCAGTTGTATGTTGTTATCGATATCGATATGAAATGTTTTGGAAAGTGAAGCGGACATTGATTTTTCTTTTGTGGAGAGTTGAAAAGGAAATGGCTGCATAAGTTAATGTTATACATGAATGGGTTATTTGCGAATATATAGTAGTTCTGTCTTTTTTTATTCGAAAGTCGAGAGTTTTCTATTTCCGGTATCATGTGTTTAGTAACTATTAGAGATTAAATGGGTCTGCCGTTTAAACCTCAAAATATAGTGTTGACAGTGTCTTCTTAACGACCCCCGGGGTCACGACCGCAGTAAAATTTCGTAAAATATTCTATTAAGATCCAAGTCTTATGCGATAGTCATATATTGGAATAGTGGGATCTTGCAATTGTTTTTTTAATAGCTCCTCAGAGTTTATTCCGCGTGTAAGTGTAATGTGTTTCTCGGAGTTGTAGGCAGTATCTCCATTGTCAGAAGTATAGCATCATTACATCCGGTTGAAATATTTGAATCTCCAGCATGATAGCTGTACACTCTTTATCAAGTTTCCCGGAAAGTGACATCATGAAACTTACCACCCCAATTTCTCAAATTATAAAATTTGTACTAAAGTAATCAAACATGCGGGATTCCTGACCGCAGTATTTTTCAAAACCTTTTTCTGATCTGCCGGAGATACAGGCAAGGTTGTCCGTTGTTGCATTATTATGCAGTATTACTTTATTTTGTATTAAATTTTCCACCGCAGAAATATACTCGCGCAGAAAAAATTACTTGTTTTAATGATGTATATCGGCTTAACAAGAACTTTTCAACAGTGAATATATTGCTATCATAACTCCGAGGCAACCGGCACAACAGTCATCTGTATTCCCGATTCAACTCCACACACGTCCTCAAAAGAACCAGAGACTGTTATCATAATACTGATACATTTTTACAACAACGTACAATAATTCACTCACTAGTTTTCTCGTTGTTTATGTTCATATTGGCGCCAGAACAGCAACCATATAACTAGGAGAACTATAAAAACCTCCGGTCAGGAAGTGAAATTGTTTAATACCGATGCCTTGGATTTTATTTATACTTGACCAGAAATCCGCAAACATTTCCTCCCAGCAGAAATTTAAGCTGTCCCGACGCGCAAACATTTCCTCCCGCAAAACAAATTCAGTCAAAATTTCCTTGTGCACGGTAGCTAAACCAATAAAACTATGACGTCTTTCCCATACTATTGCATACAAACGCAAAGTTCATGCTATTTTGCTCTGCCATATCGCTCATATTAAAACACAAACTTTCCCGTCCAATTTAACTTTCTTAAAACGTCTCCATTCGTAAAAATAGACTGTGAAATTCTCAAACTACGTTTCCCAAGAAAACGTATTTGACCTATTTTTACCATTCTCGAAAGCAGCTTGAATGGCTTTACGACAAATAATATTGATACGTTACGTGAGATATCGAAACTAAGAACTTTAATATCTTTGCGGTGACGTAATGTGAAATATGACAAGTTCATGACAAGTTCTGACATCCCAATACTCTAGGGAAATTAACAATAGGACCGGGGGTGTTCCTCAAATAATTTAGTGACGGTATGTGACGCCCTTCTTGAAATCCTAACCGCTTTAACCAACCATATCCTCAATGCCCTAATATAGCTTCTATGAAGAAGAAAGAAGAACCCCCCCCCGGACAAAAGTCCACAAAATTTTGTTAACAACTTTTGTCCCTTTTTCGTACTCAATTTCGAAATCTCGCTTAATGCGCATGCGCATTAACGAGATAAAAAGGGACATTAACGTTAAAGGCCCAGTATCACCCAAAATGCATTGCGCACTCAATGCCTCGACGATTGAATTTAGCGCAGTCGAAAATTCCCGAAAGAGCCAATCACGGGCGAGCTCGTCATTTGAAAACAAAAACAAACGACCGCAAAGCCGAATGGGTGCTACTGGGCGTTTAATTTTGCACAAAAGTAAATCCACTGTGTAATGCAATCAATTAGGCCCGGTTCAAACTTTGAACTTCACATGTGCCGAATCTAATGTAAATGAGAAAGAACAACAGAGTGTTCTCATTTACATTAGATTTGGCACATGTGAAGTTCAAAGTTTGAACCGGGCTTTAGTCTACTTGAAAGAATATTAAAGATTCAGTCACCATTTGTTGTGTCAGTTAATATTTTGATAATCGAGTTCGAAGAACGCAATCCTAATTTCGTGTTGGTTGTCTTGTGGTTTATGTGCAGTAAAAATTGAGATTTTTTGGTGGCCGGTCTTCCAAATGGCCGCCCCTATTTTTTTTCAGGGGCTCATTTCCGCCGGAAATTCAATCGAACGCGTCTCCATAATCTGTGATTAATGCTAGTTAATATTAATACGTCAAGTGCAATAACTTTATATGCAATAAAACACCACCTACTAATTTATAGGAGTGTTTTTATCAGATATAAGGTCACTGCACGTGAAGTAATATCGATCATTTGATAGGTTTGTGGGCTTTTAATTGTTTTGAAATTGCGACAACCTATTGTATTTCCTTTAGAAAGTCTTTTCTATTGTCAAATATGTCAACAGAAAATAGACAATGAATAACTAAAAATGCATTGTGCAAATTGACTCAACAACACATTTTCATCGTCGATTGCCTAGCAAGGCGGAAAAAGTGTTTCCGTTTCGCTAAATCGGAAAACCCTATTGAATTGAAATTGAATTTCATTGAACTGAATTTGAATTTCATTGAATTGAATTTGATCATGAATTTCATTGAATTGAATTTCAATTTCATTGAATTGAATTTGAATTGAAATTGAATTGAAATTGAATTGAAATTGAATTGAAATTGAGTTGAATTTGAATTGAAATTGAATTGAATTTGAATTTCATTGAATTGAAATTGAATTTGGAATTGAATATTGCTACAATTGGCTTGCCATATTTCAATTTGTTTATTTGTTGAGGGTCTAAAATAAGGTTTCCCAATCCCGCTTCCCGCTACTATTTTTTCTTTCATCCCGCCATCCCGCTTGCTTCGAACATGTCATCCCGATCCCGCTTCCAAAATACTTTTTTGGCATGATAAGTCGCAGTTTTTTTCCGGACGAGACGACGAGACGCGATTTTGTTTCGTCGTTTGTTTACGGTAAACAGCAGCTGTCAGTTTAGTTTCGTAAATTTATCCGCTTTTGAGTAAGTGTTGAGGAACCAAATAAACGTTTTCTTTATCGGAGAACAGCGCGTGGACCATGACAAAGGCCCTCCATCACACCAAACTTCAAAATTTCAAATTTAAAAAACAAATTTCAAAACACGCCTACTACATAGGGGTTACCCACGAAATCTGATAGAGAAGGTTGTATGGAATATGTGGGGTGCGGAGTGCAGAGTGTGAAAAATGAGGAGTGTGGAAAATGAGGAGTGGGGAAAATGTGGAATACGTATGTTTGTGGAAAAACATAAAACATAAGGTAAAACTAAACTATTTTTTTATCTACAAGCATTTCAAGGCAACTTTTGCAAGTTTGGAAATTCGCAATCTCTATATAATAAATAAATAGATAAATAAATAGATAAATAAATAAATAGGAATTTCAGTGGAATCCACGAGGTGGAATTTCAGTGTTGTTATCTCAAAAGAGTTGGTATCTTCACATACAGTATGCCTACATTTCATACCATTACAACTTTTCGAACTTAATTCTGTAGCATTTTGAGTAGATAGAGCACGTTTTGAAGCCGCGCCGGCATTCTTTCGTTACGAAATCGGCGACGACATTGTTTGCATAGTGTCTCAGGGCAATGTACATTGCTTAATTACCACTGCTTCAATTAGGGCTGTCTGGAAAATGTTACTAGGGAGAATTTGCAATTTCATGGCAATTTTATATAATACTTGAAGGTGAAATATGGAAATTGTGTGTTTGGAAGATTTACTGAAGGTGACTTTCGCTATTAGGGACCTGTCTCCGATCACAAATCTGACAAATCAAAAAGTGATCTTCAAGGTGACTGTTTTAACGGGGGATCAAAGTACCGGGGCATGGGATGTTTACAGCGCTGACTTCACGAACACCTATTAACATCCTAATTTCTAGCATATTCAGCGCAAAAACCCGATGTTAAACGGACTTGTTTTTATTGAGCAGTCCATTTACAGAGTGCTGGATTTTCACCAATCTGAAATGTTATAACAATATGATTTAAATAATATAAATATCTGCAGTTAAGAGGATCAGGCTGTTCAGTCTGTATGCATGTATGAAAATACCAACCATTTTGAGATAACAACACTAATTCCGGCATTAATATAGAGATTGTGAATTTCACTGAAAACTTGCAAAAGTTGCCTTGTAGAAAAAAAATTCTATAGTTCAGTTTTACCTCAGTATATTTTATGTTTTTCTCTAAAAATACGCAATCCTCATTTTCCTCCGCATTTTTTCACACTCCTCGTTTTCCACACCCCGCGTTTTCCACACTCCGCGTTTTTTACACTCCGCACTCCACACTTCACACACCACATATTCCATACAACCGATAGAGAAAACTCTATCAAAAATAAAATTCGAAAAAAAAAATGCGCTTAAACATGAGAAAACACAAAAAGAAATTCTGCCCTTTGTGACGCAATACCAGCCATCAGTGCCAAAGGCTCACAAATTGTAATGTCAAAATGGCAGATAATGCAGAACCAACCACTGCTACGACTAATCTACAAAGAACCACCCATGATATCTTTTTAAAAAAGGCAAATCCTTTAAAGATACACTCCTTAGAGGAAAAAGATAAAAGGTGTCAAATAAGTTTCACAACGGGATTGTTTGTGCGGCCTGTCACCCTTTGCTGCTTCCTGTTTTAGCATTTTAATGGGTTCCTTGAGACAAAATTGCGTGACAGGTGCTTATTCGGAATGAGAAAGATCAGGACCTACGAAATGATTTCAAAGGAAAGACAGGATAGAAAAAAACGGTTCAAAAAATCACCTATGTAAACATCCAGACTTGTCTTTCTTCACGGAATCGTGAAATATCCGGCGAGTGCATTGTCGTCATCCATCCCGTTTCCCACCCGGAAAAATCAAGAATTCCCGCGTCCCGCCATGAAAATGACGAACTTCCCGCTTCCCGCCCACCACTAACCATCTCGCATCCCGCCTTCAAATTTTCTTTCATCCCGCATCCCGGCAGTGAAAAAAGGCTTATCCCGCATCCCGCCAACCCTATGTTAGGCCCTCTTTGTTGTATTTGTTTGTTTGTTTCGTTGATTTTGTTTGGTTGACTCTGATTTTGCGATCTTTATTTCAGGTTCATGCATAGTGATAGTTAATATGAGACAAAAAAGAGAAATGATTGGACGAAAACGGTCGGAATATGTCGCATATTTGTGTATGCTAACCAGTCTGCTTGTTTTTCTTGTAATACTGATCCGTAGGGACACGCCTCTAGTGTTTAAACGTGATACAATACCACTCGTTTTTTTTTTACAATAAACAGTACTTCAAGATGAAAACACACGAAACAAACCACATTCTGCTGATTATATTCAATTACACACTTAAACTTTAAGTTCTCTCTTAATCAGGCCATTATCAACCATCGCCAGGGACTTAATAATCAAATGCTCATGACAGTTTCAACGTTTTTTTAACGTTCTTTCCTTGAACTACGTTGTTATCCTCTATCTTGAACGTTTATAAAATGTATATGACTCAAATTACCTGCAATGGTAATAAAAGTCAATGAAGTTTCTTTTAGTAATGATTTCACTCCAAATATTACGGGAGGTTAGGAGGTATTTTTTTAAACCTGTGTTATACTAAACTACATTTAAACATGCTTATTTAATCGTTGGTGTGAATGAAAGTTGTAGTTATTTCTCTAAAGGTTCGCAAAATACAGCGAGACTCGTAAACACGACTCTACAAATTTGGACACCCTCTACAAATTAAAAGTCCAGGCAGCACCACAAAGCAGATAACTGATTTTACGTAATTATTTTTTCATAAGCTTTGTAGTTTCTTTTGGGCTTCCTAGCCACTTTGAGTAAATAAATAAATGATAAATAAATATTTAATAAAACATCCGCAAAATTTCATACTTACAGGTATTGTAGGGTTACCAAAGAAGAGAAAATGTCTTCTGTCAAAGTATTCTGAAGTTGATTTTTTGCGAGGTTTCTGTGAAAAAAAATTAAAAAAAAACGTTTATCATCTAGACAAACAATCACAGTTTCAAGAAATAAGTCTCGCGCGCACCGTTACCTTGTCCTCAGGCGCCGGTGAAGTACAGGAAAATAGTTAGTATGGAGTACCATGAGATGGATACAAAACGCGAAACATCTGCTCGATCTGCATATCTCAGGCCACTGGCACCAGACTTAAAAAACGCGACGCCTGAGAATAAGATATAGCGCACTGAAGGTAGAAATGTTCACTTAAATGGATAATTTTCTGCAAGGTTTGATTAGTGCGGAGATTGGATGTCATTTTTACGGACAAATTTGGTTTACACTCGAAATGTGATTTCAAATGATTAATCCGTAATAAAAAAAAGACAACGATGACGTATCAGCAACGGCAATGAGATTGTACTGTACTTGTATTCCAATTTCTCTTTTTAGAAAAATGCATTTTAAGACAAGGGTAAATAATTATTCAAAACAGTGTCATATCTTTTAAATGAGAAGCCGCCTCGGGGAACTTTTTGCGGCATAAAAGCGGGAATCTGGCTTTATCAGCATAACGCTTCCACAGAAAAAAGCAATCATAAAAAGCAAATTTTGTCAGTAATTTGGTTTGAAAATTAATTTGCGTTGATTTTGTATCGCTCGTCGGAAACAGTTTCGATGTATTTTGTCCGGTGTGCACAGCGATTTTTAGAACGTCACTAAATTACCCGCGAATTTTATATTATTGCTGCTAATTCATTGGATCGCGATGTTTTAGGTGATTTGATCTCTTGTGGAGATAGACGCTATCACTACACCAACACAGACCTTCACATCTGAAGTTCAACATGCTACCACTACACCATTACAGACCTTCAAATCTGAAGTCCAACATGCTAACCACTACACCACCAAACACCTTTAGATCTACCACTACACCACCACAGATCTTCAGATCTTAAGTCCAACATGCTACCACTACACCACAACAGGTCTTAAGATCTGAAATCCAACAGGCTACAACTTTACCACCACATACCTTCAGATCTCAAATCAAACATATCACTACTACACCACCACAGACTTTCAGATCTGAAGTCCAACATACTACTACCAGTCCACCACAGACCGTCAGATCTCAAGTCCAACAGGCTACTACTGCACCATTACAAAACTTCACAACATACCTTCACAACATACCTTCAGATCTAAAGTCCAACATGCTAACACTTCACCGCCACAGATCTTCAGATCCCAAGTCCAACATACTACCACTTCACCACAACAGACCTTCAGATCTCAAGTCCAACATGCTACTACTACACCACCACAGACCGTCAGATCTCAAGTCCAACATGCTACCACTTCAACACAACAGACCTTCAGATCTAAAGTCCAACATGCTACTACTTCGACTCACCACAACAGACTTTCAGACCTCAAGTCCAACATACTACTACAGCACCACAGACCTTCAGATCTCAAGTCCAACATGCTACTACTACACCACCACAGACCTTCAGATGTGAAGTCCAACATGCCACTACTACAACACCACAGACCTTCAGATCTCAACATGCCATCTTAACACCACCACAGACCTTCAGATCTCAAGTCCAACATGCTACTACTACACCACCACAGACCTTTAGATCTCAAGTCCAACATGCTACTACTACACCACCACAGACCTTCAGATCTCAAGTCCAACATGCTACTACTACACCACCACAGACCTTCAGATCTCAAGTCCAACATGCTACTACTACACCACCAAGGACCTTCAGATGTAAAGTCAAACATGCTACTACTACAACACCACAGACCTTCAGATCTCAACATGCCATCTTAACACCACCACAGACCTTCAGATCTCAAGTCCAACATGGCTTCACCACAACAGACTTTCAGATCTCAAGTCCAACATGCTACTACTACACCACCACATACCTTCCGATCTCAAGTCCAACATGCTACTACTACACCACCACAGACCTTCAGATCTCAAGTCCAACATGCTACTACTACACCACCACAGACCTTCAGATCTCAACATGCCATCTTAACACCACCACAGACCTTCAGATCTCAAGTCCAACATGGCTTCACCACAACAGACTTTCAGATCTCAAGTCCAACATGCTACTACTACACCACCACATACCTTCAGATCTCAAGTCCAACAATCTACTACTGCACCACCACAGACCTTCAGATGTGAAGTCCAACATGCTACCACTACAACACCAGAGACCTTCAGATCTGAAGTCCATTATGCTAACCACTACACCACCACAGACCTTCAGATCTGAAGTCCAACAGGCTACTACTACACCACCACAGACCTTCAGATCTCAAGTCCAAAATTCTACTACTGCACCACCATGGACCTTCAGATGTGAAGTCCAACATGCTACTACTACACTACCACAGACCTTCAGATATCAACATGCCATCTTCACACCAACGCAGACCTTCAGATCTCAAGTCCAACATGCTACTACTAAACCACCACATACCTTAAGATCTCAAGTCCAACATGCTACAACTAAACCACCACATATCTTTAGATCTCAAGTCCAACAGGCTACTACTGCACCATCACAGACCTTCAGATGTGAAGTCCAACATGCTACCACTACACCACCAGAGACCTTCACATCTGAAGTCCAAAATGCTAGCCACTACGCCACCACAGACGTTCAGATGTGAAGTCCAACATGCTACCACAACAATACCACAGACCTTCAGATCTGAAGTCCAACATGATACTACTACACTACTACACCACCACACCACTACTACTATTTCTACACCACCTTCAGATCTGAAAAACAAAATACTAACCACTGCACCACCACAGACATTCCGATCGAAAGTCGAACATCCCACTACTACACCCGCTACAGACCTTCTGATCTGAAGTCCAACATGCTTCTTCTACACCACAACAGACCTCCAAATCTGAAGGTCGAACATGCTGCTACTGCACCACCATAGACGTTCAGATCTGAAATCCAACATGCCACTACTACACCACCTCAGACCGTTCGATCTGCAGTCCAACATGCCACTACTACACCAACCCAGACCTTCAGAAATGAAGTCCAACATGCTGAGAACTACACCACTACAGACGTTCAGATGTGAAGTTCAACATGATAACCACCTACCACCATAGACCCTCAGATCTGAAGTCCAAATTGCTGCCACTACAGCACCACAGACCTTCAGATCTGAAGTCCAACATGCTAACCACTGCACCACCACAGACCATCAAATCTGCAGTCCAACATGCTAACCACAACACCACCACATACTTTCAGATCTAAGGTACAACGTGCTAACCACTACACTACCGCGTCTTCACAATGGCATGCAAACCAGATGAGACTGTGTTTAAAATTAAAGAGAGGTTAAAGTAACATAATTGTAACAAAATATGAGTAAAATTTAGTTATTCCATTATTTTAGTTACTCACAGGTATTTAAGTGCTGCCATGTGAAGGAATGTGCCCGTGGGTATATTTCTGATCTTGGTTGCTTTTAAGATCCTGTTAAGAATTGTGAAAATAAAGTCACTTTGTTAGAATCATTAACTGCAGTAATGTTTCTTGGACATAAAACCATAAAGCAATCCTTTTATCCACGAAAAGCGTTGAAGGTCATTGCATTGTGATTGATTTTGGTGGCTGATCGCGGTTCGTTCGAACATGTTATTTGTTTTAATGAAGGGATAATTAATAATGTCTCATGTTACGTAGCTATCTTTTTATAGGCGAAATGGTTATATTATATTTTATATTGTTATATTGTTATGATTAAGAAGTGCTAAGCGATTCTGAAGAGCTCTACATATCTTAAACCCAACTGTTGGTTAACACTGGGCACAGAATACGAAGCCATGAGTTCGTCACACAATGCTGATTAAATTGCCGGTCAGGTATTGCTGCACGCCAAATGTTTAACAATCCAAACGTTTCTCTTTTAACTCGAAAAAGCATTGCTTAATTCAAAACATTCCTATCTCGCTTTGTTTAACAGAGGGAAGCGTTTCTAGCTGTTCTATGATATTCTATCTCGTGACACGGCTTGTGGCTTGAGGCGTTACGTGACCCTTTACACGGCTTGTGGCGGGGGAATTTGCAGCTCGTCAGAGGATGTGGAGACCATTAGAAGATCACTTGGTTTACGATCGATTCTTGCTTATTTTTGTTTAGTCGATATCCGTTCGTTTTTAAATAAAGCAAAAAGCCACTGAAAGAGGTAAGGCAATCAGCACTTTAAGTAACTTGAGCCCTAAATCAGCTATAAAGGTTGGACTTATGACTGATCTATAGAGCTTTTCAGAATCGCTTAATAGCACTTATTAATCAAGATAAATCACTTATTAACCAAGATTAAGCACTTATTAATCAAGATAGCGTAGTTTCAGGTTCCTTCGACTTCACTCCTTAAATTTGTCAAAAATATCGGACTGCCTGTGATTTAGTGTTTTGAAGGCTTGACCGGCTGCCCTTTTATTTTGCCACAGTGAACTATTAAATTATCGACTAGGAATAGGTTAACATAAAACAGGGTAATAAAATAAATAAACACGTTTCAATTATCCAGTCGAACCTGCTATGCAACGGCTCTATATTTTAAAGCGTTAGTAGTAATCATACATTAATAAGTGCGTTCGGCATGAATTAGCACTGAAGTAGTGCACCCTCTGGATTCAATAGTCTGAGTAAAATCCGAAAATAGCGCACATTAAAGGGGCTATGTCACCTATTTTAGTATCACTTTGAAAAGCTTAAAAACATATTTTTTTCAATGGAAACCTACATTAATAATGGTCCAATTGTGTTAACAAATACTCCACCAGTGCACAGAAACTAGTATTCGTTATCTTTGACTGCGGATGGCCAGGATGGAAACGGATTGTAACCATTTTTTTCAAGTTCCTACCAAGTGTCGTGGAAAAATCGCAGAAAAACGTATTATGGTTTGTTCTTCCTTTCTTCTTGGTGTTCTAAGAACAATTTTATATGTTTGAGGGAGGCGTTGGAGCGAATTTTCGGTGGATCCGATCGGCTTGTTCAGCGGAGTGCCCTACCTTGTTTCTCTTTTTAATAGGGAGGAAGAAACAGTGGAACTAAAACTCGCTGGAATCACTACCCAAAAACCACTCAAGACACAAGTAAACACACAAAGAAGTTCAGGTGAGCTATTTTTATTCAAATATCGTTCCTAATTTTACGCTCAAATTCGAAACAAAATTTTCCCATACAAATCCTTATAATTTCGCTATTTTACCACGACGTTCAAATTACAAATTATAAACATCACTTCAGCTTGGGGTACCTGTGGTATTTTGCTTAATGGCTGAAAACAGTAAGTAAAACGCGAGAAACGCAAAGTCGAGAGTACCAAATTGGATTGTTGGAACCGAAAAGTGAAATAAATTGGTCTTTCGATTTTCTCGTCAAACCTTTATTTCACCTTCCATATGACAAAAGGTGCCTATTGTCTGCCTACTTTAGTAGTATAGGGAGGGGGTGATCCGGCCTCACCTCAAATGAGGGGTAAATGACGTGATTAAAGGCCTCCTAGCATATAACGCTCTATCGCCCACGAACCTCCTTCCAGTCGGTTCGTGGGCTCAGAGCGTTATATGCTAGGAGGCCTTTAATCACGTCATTTAACCCTTATTTGAGGTGAGGCCGGATGCACCCCCTCCCTATACTACATAGAGATTCGTTCTGATATTCTCAATGCTCGGGTGTTACCAATTGAATAAACACTTATCCTTCATATATCAATGATGCCTGGTATGCAAAAGTTCTTGAACTTTCTTAAATCCAGGAAAACTGGCCTGAAACAAAGGAGTCGCGCTTGGGTCAGTGCCAGAAAGAGCACCATCGGTGCTTCAGAAGTCGCCGCACTGATAGGGGCCTCGCCCTTTGAAAATGAAAAGAGCTTACTTTTAAAGAAAGTGCAGGCGCCAGTCATGGGCAACATGATGGCATGTACCTGGGGCAACCTTTTCGAGCCAATCGCGCGAAAGTGTTTTGAACAAAAACATAACACAACCGTCTTTGCACACAGTGTCTCGCTTAATTTGGCAAAGGATCACCCCCTTTTCGGAAAACTTACATGTAGCCCCGATGGCTACTTCGAAGACAAAGACGGCAACATTATTCTCTTAGAGTTTAAATGCCCCTTTTCACGAAAGATAGCCGTTAGATCTATTCCACGTTATTATGTGACACAACTTCAGACAGGCCTCGCTTTCAGTGGAAACCTAGTAAAAAAGGGCCTTTTCGTTGACTCGTATTTCAGGCTGTGCCCTTTGAAAAAGTTTTCGTCAAGCCCATACCATAATGCGGTATTAAATGGTGGTGCTGTTCATTCAACAAAGGCAAATAAAACACTTGCCTGGGGTGTTGTTTACCTCTTCTCTAAACAATTCTTAACTAAAAATCAAACTGAGCTTGTTGACGTTGCTGAACTCACTCAGGCTGAATTTGAGAAAATAATGGCGGGCATCGAGGAGAAAGAGCTCTGGTGTTCTTACGGCCCTGTTAGAACAGACTTCAGCACAAAAGTCGAGAATGAGGAGTTCTTAAGGCAACAAAAATTCAGAAGTGAGTTAAGCAGCAATGCTGAGGGGCCAAAGGCTGTGGCGTTCTTAACTTGGAAGCTCCTTGATGTTACAGAACTTCCAATCACTCAGCAAGATGGGTTCTTGACAGGCATTCAAGCAGGGGCCGAGAGTTTTCACAGGCAGCTCGCCGAACTTAAAAAAAAAATTCATTCGCTTATCAATACAACTTCCGCTGGAGAAGTTATCGAGAACCCCGTGGACTTCCTTAATCAATGTTCACCTAACAACACAGGCGAAAAAATAACTTCCGCTGGAGAAGTTACCGATAACGTCGAGGCCTTTCTTCGGTGGCAGTTTAAGCAATGAATAGCCGCTTGCCAACACCGTTCATGCTTTCGGCATGTAGATGGTTCTGGAAGCCTTATGTAAGATAAAATGTTCTGTTTTCTTGGTCCTTCTTTCAAAATCAGGGCCAAGATTTTATAAATTTTGAAATTTAAAGAAATATTATTTGGGAGATAATGTTTCACGCTTGTGTGAACATATTCTGTTTGTTCAATTTCGTCATAGGTTAATCTTGGAGGGGGTTCCCCTCTAAGACGGCTTAATAAAGATGTTGTGTATTTATTTAAATCACTTTGTTTTATCTGTTTTAGAATTTTAAACAACTCGTTTATCGTTGGATTAACCTTTTTTTCTGTATTTCTAATAAAATCTTTTCGCTACAGCTTATAGATTCTAAAGAGTTATTTCCGAATAACTGATCAAGCCTATATTTAAAATTATAATCTGTCTTGACCCTGCTTTTAACTGTCATATTTTTATTTCTGTAAAGGTCTGCATGATAAAAGGCGGTACTGTCTATTATTTCAATGAGGCCGCATATTTTACAGACAAGTTCCGCTGAATTAGCCACGAGTGAAAAAGATTCACCACAGCTTTGACACGATTTTATATTTTCGTTTGTTCTGCTTTGAAGTAAAACAAACTCATTTTTGTGGTACCGCTTGATTAATTCTTGTCTTGCCGACAAAGAAAGATATGAAAAGATAATTTGTAACTTATCTTTAAGTTGTGAGCGGTTAAACTCGTCTATATAGTCATTTTCATAGATGCCTCGCAGCCAGACGTGTTTGTGTTTAACATCTAAGGCATCTAATTGAGTCTTGTATTCATTATTTTCATCCATTTGTCTGACTATAGACAGTTGTTTGTTGAAGCATTTATAATCAAGCCCCGTCATGGTTATAATGAGAAATGACAAATGTTCAATTTGCGTAATAAGTAAAACGAAGCTTCTAGAACATACCGAAGCGCCCCAAAAATTCCAAAGCGCCCCCAAAAAACTTTTTTCACCAAAACTGGGGCGCTCAGGAATGTAATTTTGATAAATCGTTTGAAAAAATAAAATCGGGGCGCTTCGGAATTTATTTTGCGCTACAAAGTTCAGTGCACCCACCCGGTTCTTCTTTCGCGCACCGCGTTTTACAATCCTGGCAAAGGAGACTGTTACGCAGGGCCATATAAAGCCTGCTGTGGTTCATTATACTTCTGTGCAAGATTTTCGTTGCAATGTGATTAATTCCTTTAGAGAAGGCATTGCTTTCCTTTCGAGATTTGTAGATTAAACCCAGAGTTTATTCTTTCAAATCTGACTTGGACACAGCGGCAAGACGATTTAATTTTTTTTGGAACTCCACTTTGACTTCTTTGCGGAGTTCTTCTCTAATCTTGTCAAGATCTGGCGCTTGAGGCTGTCCATCCTGTGTGGGTTTTGTTTCACCAGAGCGGATCGCGTTTTTCAGTTTGTTATATTTTTCAACCTCCTTTATGATTATCGTAAACTCTGGATCGTTGATGTTATTGTCAGTTAGAGCCTTTGAGACCAGCTCATAGACAGAGTTCCCCTTGGCAACAGCGAGCGTGTAGATTTTCTCGTGTTTCGTTATCTTTCGTTCCAATCTCTTGCTGAACATTGTGAAGACCACAGAGGAAACCCCTGTAACAGCCGCCACGCCGGCAAGGACAGGACTGGCCACAATGCCAACTCCAGACAAGGCTGTCCCCAAAGTGGCTGATGACATGCCTGAAGAAACCAAACCAAGACCCACAGCTGTTGTGTGAAGAATCCTGTGGGCCCGTTTGTATTTTTTTGCGACCTGGCGATAGTGGTCGGCTTCTTTCTCAAGCTCTTTCTGCAAGTCTGTTATTTTCTTGAGCCGGAAGTCTTCACCATTTGTTGGTAAGACTGGGTAAAGCGATTGAGTCTCGCTGTAATCCGGTGCTGATGGCAACACATTAGCCGAGCTCATGTTTTTGTATATATTATATTTTAATTTATCTCAATTTCAAATTCTAATGAAAGTCCATGGAAGTCAAAGAGGTTATTGTCTACGTCTTTGACAGACAGTGTTATGCTGTTTACATAATCTCCAGAGGAGGTGTCACGTAAGACATGCTGTTGTATTGGTTGATAGTTAATTTTCTCGTATGGTTTACCTTTGATATCTAATCTGGCCAAAACACTTGAAGGTTTTCCGTTGAAAAGATTTTGTTGTTTGTCAATAATGTCACAGTGAACAAAGTAAGTGTCTTGTGAATAAAATTTTCTAACTAGAATACTTGAGTTAGCTTGGGAGACAATGCCGAATAGCGCTTTTAGATTATCGGACAGAGTAAATGTATATTTATTTTTTTGGGTTTAAGATTCTCATAACACCAAGAGATGTAAGTGTGTCTACAAGAACTTCTGTATTCTCTTTTGCGAAAGTTTCGGTTATGGTTGTTGCCATGCTCTCTGGAGTATAATAACCAGATGTAATGCTGACAAAAGTTGGGTACGCTGAGTCAGTTAGTTTAACAGATATTTGTCCATTTTCTTTCAAATTATACCACGAATTGTAGAGCGAGCAAGCTAGAAACCGGATGTAGCTAGGTTTCTGAAGCGGGTGATCGAAGTAGATAGTGTGAGGGTTCGAAGGCGCCACGATTGTTAACACAACCATTGTGTATATATATAATCATGTTTGGCAGACGGCCTGGTGGTTTTAATCCTGATTCAAATCTCGGTCTAAACATTGGCGGCCACGATTACGGACCCCCGCCCCCGTTTTATAGCCCCCCTAATATTTATCAACACCCTAGAACAACACAACCCACAGTAAACCCGCAACTTGCTTGGATGAAAACGCCAGAGGCTGCAAAACTCTCTACAGCTGCCAAGGCTAAGGCTATCTCAGACTTCAAAAGGCGTTTCCCACACGCTGATATGTCATGATTTACAACAGAAGTTTCTTTCGACGAAAACCACAAAGCCTCAGCAGTAGTGCTTTTCCCAGAGGGGCAAGGCTCATGGGCTATGCCCTCAGATATAGCCCGCAAGGATTGGTCTCAAGCCCTGAAAGACGCCCTTGGCTTAGAGTATATTGGTGGGTTCCCCTATCAGTTGACGTTGAACCGAAACGCACAAAAACTAATCCCGGCTGTTGATTTATCCACCTCAATGGACAAAGACATGATGATTGGCTCTGTCTTGAACGACACAGCTACGGTCATTTTACAGGTTTCACGTCTATTTTACAACAAGACGAATTCTTTACAAGATGGGTGGGGAACAGAGCGTGAGCGCCTTGCCAGACGACCCCACATTCAACCAGAAAGACAACAAGTTCAACATCGACGCTTACAAGAGGGTTTGCCAAGAGTTCGGTGTCGACCCCAATTCTGACTTCCGTTTCACATACGGTAAGAACCACGGTCTTGGCAATGTGTACATTTGGGTTCCTGGTGAGGGGGACATTTCTACTGATTACGACTATTCTGATCCCGATCTAGCCCTATTTGATGACGAGCGCGTGATCGACAGAAAAGACCCAAACTATCGCGCAAACGGCATATCCTTTGTTCGCAACGACCAAGGCGCGGTTAGTCAGTTTGAACACTTTGTACCGAATTACCCACAAGGGCTAACACAGCCAGGGTTCGCGCGTATGAACCAATCAATTGAGGCCTTTGTGTACTGCATTCTTGGTGCACAAGCAAACACTCGCAGCAGTATTCTTGGGGGTGGAGGCCGGGCGTTCGAAACGCAGAGAGTCTTCTTAACACTCTTAGAGGATGCCGTAAGACTGAATGACATATCTAAGAGCGTACAGCATTATCAGTAGACCATCCAAGCAACAAAAGTGAGACTAAACTTTGTAGTCGCCCCTGGGAGCTGGCTGATGCCGTCACGCATGGTTATCAACACAGAAGGCGTGGTGGGTTACAATAACAATCTTATGCAGGCAACTCAAGGGATGAAGCTGGGCGTGAACAATGATGTCAATCTAGGTACAAAAAAAGCCTCCCTTCGCCCCATGGACGGTGGGCCGACAAAGATTAATCCACCAAACAGCCACCCATCGAACCCGATTCACAAACATGCGACACAAGCACAGGGCATCGCGCCAAAACCAAAGACCACACCCAAACCACAACCAGCACCAACACCACAACCAGCCCCCACACAAGAGACCAAGATCGAGCCGCATCACGTAAACAAGGCGCTCATTGGTGCGGGTGCGCTTGCTTTAGCAGGCTTGTTTGCCTGGATGAGATAATTATCTCCTGCGCTTGGTGATCCTTTCAACCATGAAGCCCACAACGGCAAGGATCAGCAGCCAGGCGTGCTCGCCAAGAAAGGAGATAACCTGACCGGCTGCTTTGAATATAAAGCTCACAATAGAGCCGATCAAACCTGGCACGATGGAGGCAACCTTATTTCCTAGGGCTTTGAGCCCATTGCCAATAGCCTTTGTCCCCGCCTTTAAGCCATTTATTGCAGCGATCGTTACAGCGCCTATGACTAGACCTGCAGCCAGAACAACTGCTTGAAGGGTCCAGCCATATTTCTTGAAGATATTTTTGACCCGCTCTCGAAGAGGTAAGGCTTCTTCTCTTTCCTGAACTTGTGTTCTTAGTCTTGCCAGTTCTTCTTCTCGCTCAGCAACTCGGCCTTCTGCAGCTTCTCTGTCAGAGGGAGAAGTGTTCTCATCCTCTATCACGCGTTTGTCTTCCTCGTTTTGTCGAACAAGCTCGGCCTCTTGTTCGTTTAACTCATCAAGGGGTTTAGTTGAGTTTAGCACTGCTTCGACAGCATTTCTTTCTCTTGTTTTCGCAGAAAGGCGTGTTCTGATTTTGTCCGCCTTTGCCTGATCTTGGGCTCGTTGTTTTTGTATTTTTTGCAGGGCCCCTAATTCTTTTTTCTCGTTTTCAAGATCTCGTTGAAGATTTTTTTTCTAGTTGTTTCAGTCTATTTATCTCGGTTTCATTCTCAAGTCTTGAACCACCATCCTGTTCCAAAGCTTCACGCCTAGCTTGTGTTTGTTCGATGCTGCTCCTGAGGTTTTGTACTCTTTCTGCTGCTTGTTGTTTTTCAGCAGCAATCCTTTTATCCTTCTTCAGTTGTTTTTCTGCCTCCTTCAATCTTTGACTTTCTTCTCTTATAGCTGTATCGCTTTCAGAGACAATCTCTTCAGCGCTTGGGCCAAGAGCCCCTTTGAACTTGTCTGTAAATGGTTTAAGAAGCCCTGAACCATCCTTCTTGAAAACGGGAGTTTCACCGCCTCTTGCCCCAAAGGAGACGATTTTGCCTTCGTTCCCTCTTTTTCTGCCAAACCCAATAGGGTCTAATCGGCTGATATCTACTCTCGGAAAGCGCTTTTTGAGCCAGTCCATGGCTTGATCGACCAGTCCTGCTTTTTCCGTTGCATCTAAGAAGTCGCCTTCAAGCAGAGGGATGTCCTCAGGATCAAAACCGCTCTGTTCGCGAGGCAAAGTGGCCATTTCATGTTTTTCACCACCATGATATGGGGTGGATGCAGCTCCCGGTTGAAAGGGGGTTGTTGTGTCAACTTCTTCTTCGTCATCGTCATCATCGTGGTCAATCCCCCAGTCTTCCCAAGGGTTTTCGTTCTCGCCAGGTATATGATATCCACCTTCTGCCATGATGTATATAAATACATATATATATGGCTGTGCAACCAAAACACCGTCAAACGAACGCCGAGAAGACTCTTGGGGCAATGAAAGCAGAGCGCACCGTAAAGCGCATCACATTTGATCGCTCTACAGCCAAGCCTGGCGAGACCCTGTACGTTACGGTGCCCAAGCTCAACGAACATGAAGTTATTGTGTCGGGCTCGCTTGCCTTGATCTTTAACATCGACCTTGCCGGCGGCCACGCAAACAACTATCTTGTACAAAATGTCTCCAGAGCACTAGTTGACAGGCTCGTTGTCAAGTTTGCCGCCACCACTGTCCAGGACACCGTTGGGTACGATATTTACAAAATCTTTGAGGACCTTTTCCTTTCTGTTGACAAGAGAGACAACATGCTCCCCGAGGGCATCCAGAGCGTTGACTTGAGCAAGATCCGCTCTAGTGCCGGCGATAAAAAGACCACTGGAGTGGATGTGGAAAACAAGCTGGAGACCATTTACAAAAACAAATACCGCATCAACCTTGACCACCAGATTATAACAAACCACGGCGTTATGTACCCACAGGCACTCTACAACGATTTGACATTCGAGATAACGCTCGCCCAGGCTTCTCAAGTTGTCAGGGGTTCGGATACAAGCAAGCTTGTCTACAAGTTGACAAATATCCAGCTTGAGTACGAGACAATCCGAAGTAAGCAGCTGGCTGACGAGGCAACAAGTGTATACTCGAGTGGAAAGGAGTTTGCCTACGACCATATCATGCGAGAGGAAGTGGTCCCCTTCTCGAAGGGTTCAGACACAAGGCTAAATCTCAGGGTGAACCCGCAGCGCAGGTCACTGAAAGCCATCCTTCTGCTATTCATAGAGCCATACACGGCTGGAGCCCGGGAATCTGAAAAGTACTTCAATCCAGACATTACCAAGGTGAATGTTACCATCAACGGCTCACCCAACAGGATTTACAACGAAGGCATCAACGGGACAGACATGTGGAACGAGGTCAGTCGCCTCTTCAAAAAGAGTGGTGACGGCAGGCCCAACATGAATCTGACCAAATATCTCACTGGAAACAAGTTCGGCCTCCTTATCGACCTTAGATCAATGGCTGATACAACCCTTCACGGTAACGGCCTACGCCTAGTCAACACAATGGACGGTGTGCATCTTGAGATCGAAAGAAATGCATCTGGCTCAGGAAATGTACACTGTAACATATTCACCATCAGCGACTCGCAGATGAACATCATGGACAGGCAGCTGCAGGCCGTTCAGTATTAAATATAGATGGACCCCCAAAAGTTGCCCTTCAATGCCCTAATCATAGGGCCGACTAACTCTGGCAAAACACAATATCTCTTGAACATTCTCCGAGGGCCTTTCAGGGGCAAGTTTGACTATATCGTTCTCTTGTGTCCAACCTTCGTTCACAACAAGACCTACGATGGGTTCGTGGACAATGAGCCACGCATTTTCGTGATTGACTGCCAGCAGCACGAGATTGAATTTTGGCTAAAACTAGCCAGTTTCCACTTCAACGGGACAAACACTCTCATCGTTCTCGATGACTGCGCCGCTTCGAAGGATGTGAAAGGTCGCACAAGCCAACTTGTCAACCTCGGCTTCAGTGCCAGGCACAGCGGTATTTCCGTGTGGGTGTTGGCGCAGCAGTTAACCAGCATTGCCAAGCCGTTTAGAGAAAACGTGGCAGCGATCGTGCTTTTTTACACACCATCAAGCAAAACAACAAAGGCCATCTTTGATGACTATGCCGGTGAGCTCACACATGAAGAGTACAAAGAGCTTATTGCAAGATTGAAGAGGGGCAAGTTCTCTCACCTGGTTTTCTCTCTGCGTCACCCTTATGGAGTTAATATATACTCTGAACCAGGAATGCCTCCACCAGTCTCCACAAGCTCACGATCTTTTTACAGCTTCTTGGTGAATTACAGAGCAGGACGGAAGAGATGCAAATCCAGAAAATCAAAGCCGCTGGCGAGGACGATCTGCGTGTCATGCTTCTTAGCCGATATCCTTTGAAAGTCGTTAAATGCCAGACACAATGGCTTCACTCATACGGGAGATTGAAAATATTATACCTGACATCAAGAAAATAATTGAGAAATAAATGTATACACGATGGCAACAAACTTTCCACAAGACGAGGCCTTCATGAATGAAATCATGCAGTAGCTGGAGTCAGGCCCTGATAGCTCCTTGCCGTCAGCGATTCCTGAAGTCTTAACAGGTCCAGACACTCCAGCTCAACGTGAGAAACTGGCAGTCCTTGTTTCAACAGGTAAATCAAAAGAAGCCATCGGTGTCCAGCTCACACACGAGCAGGTGAAGCGCCTGACGGATAAAGAGGTTGAAAAGTTCTACAAAAGGTATGAAGCCTACGTTGGCAACAAGACAACCGAGTCTCTGATTGACAGCTTCATAATGCTCGTAACCAAAGCTGTGGGCTTGGCTGTTAAAGTTGCCGATGTGGAGGCGTTGCAGAAAGAACTCAAAAATGACTACATGATTCAACATGAATTGTCATCTCTTGCTGGGGGCCTTGCACTGCGATGTGGGCGATTCTTGGCCTTGGCCAATGCTGCTTTGATCACTACAAAACACATCGACTTCAAAAAGGGGCCAGAGGCGTTGCCACCTCCCCCACCACCCCCAAGCAGGGACAGTGAAGGTTACCCACTGGAGGGCTTTGATGAAGTTGACGTACCACGAAGGAACCACGAAGGAACCATGAAGGAACCATGTAGGTTTTAAAATGAAATAATATACACGATGGCACAACCGCTCGAGGCGATCCCTGAAGAAAAAGTCGCTCCAACTGTTACTTCTGATACCCCAAAGACTGCTCCGGCTAAAAACCCTGGCCGTGTTGCTTCTGGAAAAGCACTCGCTGAACGCAACCGTCTGGCAAGAAAGGCTAAAAAAGAAGCCAGCCAGGCAAACGAGCCTGCCCCAAACCAGGCGCCCCAAAACTCGACAAAGTCAGAATCTAGCAGCAACACAGTGCTCGTTATTGGTGTTGGCGGTTTGATTGTATCCGCTTTGGGTGTCTATTACCAGCGCGAGGCCATTATGAATGCACTTGGACGCAACAAGACACCACCTGCTCCAGCTCCAGCAGCAGAGGCCCCTCCACCAACACAGAGGCCACCTAGACGAAGAATTCGTGAGATGGAGTAAATATATACACAATGGCCAATCTCTTTCAAGGCTTCATAAACGGGGCTGCAATCGGCGGCATTCTTCTTGTTGTGTTTAGATTCAACATCACTGCTCTAAAAACAGTTTGGCGCTTACTAACAGAGCGTGATGAGGGGTCGACTGAAAAATATATATATACACCATGTCTGACAACAAGCTCGTGAAATCTGTTCTTGATGCTGCCACAATCACTGGCCTTGTCGCTGGTATTGGCTGGATTGGCAAGAAAATCATCAAAGAAAACCTCACAGGCGACCCCAGCGCGAATCTGATGAATTACGTCAAGTTTACAGCTATCATGGCTGGGAGCATAGCTCTCAAGAAATATCTAGAGGACCAGAAGATTCTCCCTGCCTCAATGTAAATCATATATATAGCAATGGCCTCAATCGCTATTATGGTTGGTGGAGCAATTTTGAATGCGGCCGCTTTCACTGGAGGCAACCATCTCGCAAAATATCTTTCCGGCGACAGTGGGAAAGCCGCTCTGGATGAGAAGATCAGACACGACAAGGCGTTAGAGGCCTATCAAGCAGCCTACGCTAAATATCAGAAAGACCGCACCAAGCTCCTCGACTGGGTTGCAACCAACGATAGGATCAAAGATCAAGCGAAACACAACTTTCAAGACACTGACCAAGCTCTGGTGCTCTACAACCAAACACATAGGGAGCAGCAAATAACACTCCCCAAAGAGCCCGAGTTCTCTGACTTCTATAAGCCCGGCCCTCAGCAGAAGCAAAGTGAACTCTTGTTTATCGGCACTGGGGCGCTCGCCCTTAGCTATGCGGCGTTTCGCTTTCTGTAAAAAATCGGCAAGGGGGAGGCATAACCAATTGAAGAAACCCCTTCCCTAGGTATATACAACATGTCTAAGATCTGTGCGAAGGCAAAGTTACCAGACTTCTCAGAATGGTCTGATCACTTTATCAATGAAAACATCGGAGACCTGGTTGATTCATTTCATGAATGTATTCAACTTTTTGAAGAAATTGCAAAGAGCGATTACGCGACTCCATCGGAAAAATCTAAAGCTTCAAAAGCTATACAAAAATTTGCTTTTGCCCGTGATCATCTCATTGACGTGATGATGAAAGTAGAAGAAAACACATAATGTATATGGAGGCTAAACTCTCAAAGATCTATTACGGCCCCAAAGGCTATTGGAAAGGTCTTGCTGCTGTCAAAAAGCTAGCTGCAGCAGCCAAGGTCTCTGAAGAGGTGGTTAAAAAGTGGCTCGTCAAACAAGCCCTTTGGCAAATATATCTCCCTGCACCACGCCATATCCCTCGGCCCAAGTTTGATGTTCAAACTCCCAATGCGGTGCATCAAGCGGATCTACTTTTTTTGCCACACGACAAACTGCCTCACGGGAGAAAGGTTTACAAATATGCTTTGACAGTTTTTGATGTGGCTAGCAGATATAAAGCAGCAGAGCCCTTGACCTCGAAAGAGTCTGATGAAATTTCGAAGGCGTTTACGCGGATATACAGGCGCGGGCTTTTGAAATGGCCACAACTGTTGCAAGTCGATCCAGGGACAGAGTTTATGGGGCTGTGACTAAAGAGACTGGGGCTCATAAAACAACCATTCGCCGTGGGCGCGTTGATATCCACAGAGACCAAGCGATTGTTGAAAGATTCAACAGAACGCTGGCTGAACGATTGTTTGGTTACCAGTACGCAGTTGAAATGAATCTCCCCTCTGGTCGTTCGACGGCATGGGTCAAAAGGCTGCCAGATGTTGTGTCGGCCTTGAACAATGAAGTGACTCGTCTAACTGGCAAGAAGCCTGCTAAAGCGATCAAAGAGAAAGCCACCTCAGCCAAGCCCGCAACTCCATATACTAGGCCTGTGGGGGTGAATGAGAAGAAGCTCCCACCCCGAGTCAATTTGCGATATCTGTATTATCCCGGTGAGCTTGAGGGTGGTAGTCGACGGGCGACGGACCCGATCTGGTCTTTGAAGGTCTACAACATCGAAAGGGTTGATACTAAGCCAAACGAGCCTGTCGTGTATTACCTGTATGACGGCCCCAAGAGGGGGTTTGTGCGTGAGGAGTTGATGGTTGTGCCACCAGCCACTCAGTTGCCGCCGATGTCCTTGTGACCATATGCAAGTGTGTGGATGCCATCGTCTTTGATCCAGCGTTTTGAATCAAAGGGTGAGAGCGTTGTCTTGTTTAGATGAACTCCGTAGATCTTGTAATCTTTGCTTCGAAGCATGTCCATCCCGTGTTTGAAAGCCTTATTTTCAAAGAGGGCGTCTTTGTAGTTCTGGTGCGTAATCTCCTTCATCGTCACAGACTTGGTGGTGCCCTTCGCCTTCTTGATGTTCTTCTGACTGCCAAGCATGATTGAGTACATCTTTGAGCGCAGGCAGATCACTTCAGAGATGGGGGCACCAGCGCACTCGTCCTTCATCTTGCCAATGACCTTCTTGTTTAGCTGGCTGTGAAGAAAGTGGTCTTTCGGGTAGTCGCTTGTGTCGTAGAGCTCATCGAGGCGATTCTCCATGTCCTTGTAGACATCGTCTGTCTTGATCTCTAGAAGCAGGCTGTCTGTATCTGTGTAAAGTAGATCACATCGCGGACCGTACTTAAACTTGAGGTACTTATAGTAGAAGTCGTACATCAGAGTCTTAGAGAGATCAAGGATGCACATACCGGTGTAGACTGGGCGTTTGAGTAAGATTTTGTCCTTATGCATTTCAATCCCTGCAAGATTTTCACCAAAGACTGTTGCTCTGGCGAACAGTGGGCTTGAGATAAGCTTTGTCAACTTGTCTGTCTCATTAGCGCGAACAAGCCTCATATCAATGCGCTTTCTGAGGTTCTCCATGGTCTTGCCAAAGACAGAGTTGTTCATCAACTTGAAGAAGTTCTTTTCGAACTCAGAAGTGGCTTGCTTTCTGAGTTCTGTGTTCAGCCTTATGTAAGGCTCCATCCAAGGCTTCTGCTCGAATTTGAGCATTCGATGAATCTTCTTCAACTTCATACCTAGCTCGAGATAAAGCTGAAGATTCCTGTAGTGTAGAACATATCTGTCTTTGTTCTTCAGGGTTACGAGCAACTTCTCTGTCTTATCCTCTGCCTGCCCTTCTATCAATGCCCTTTGATAAGGAGACATCCACGACTTCTCGACTTTATGCTTTTCTGGTGCAAGAGGGTAAGCATTGTGTTCATCATGCAACTCCTCGGTGTATTCTAGATCAACCTCAAGGATGTAGCCAATCTTTCTGTTTGGGGACCACTTCCTGATTTGGTGTTGTGTTGGGTACACTAGACACCATTGAAAGTTGCCAACAGGTAGTGGTTGACTCATTGCCCACCCGTAAAGATTGTTTGCATCGAAGTACATGATGAAGCTGGTTTCTTGATCTGGGTTGTGGTCATCAAGAAAAGGGTTGTTCGCTTTGCAGAAGCGCCTGCTCTCCATTGAAATGCCGCCACGCATGCCCTTTTCGACAAAGAGGTGCATGTTTATGTCTGTGAGCAGTTCTAGGTTGATTCCTGTGTATTTCAAAAGAGCGTCCCAGCTGAGGCCCGGGGCTGTATAGTAATGCGCAGGGTCAAGTTTGTAGTGCTTGAGGCATGTTTTTCTGAAGTTCTCGAAGACATCTGCAAGGAGGAGTACATCTGTCTCTAGGTAGAGATCGTGATACTCACTGAGGTCTTTACATTCGAACGCCCCCCACACTTTCTGCGCATGAGTGTAGTCTTTGTCGCTGATGTGCTCCTTTTTGAGCTCGCTATAGAACGCGCTCTTCTCTGGGAGTGACTTCTCATCAAACCGCCTCCAAGAGTCCATGTACTCGTATGGATAGTTTCCTTTTTGCAGAAGGAGCTTGAGTTTATTGGGGTCCTTTTGATGGTTTGCCATGATTGTAAAGGACTCTGGTTCGTTTGATTTAACCAGGCTATCGAGGCTCGAGTGCATGAACTGCAAGCTGTCGATAAACCTTAAGTTGCCCAGAGAGAAAGAAATGTAGTTCTCCATATTTGTCGGGATGCATTTCAGATCAGATTGTACTTCAGCTATGCCGCTCATGATATGATGTGCATCATAACCCTTCAAGTTGTGAAAGAGAACAGGGATTGTAACAGTTTCCGGGTTGATTCTGAAGTGATTTATAATGCAAGCTTTGTGAGCAGCGCCTCGATACTTGCCTGTTATGTGGCAGTGATCTCTAACAGCGTCTCTCATAAAGTCTCGTACGAGAGATTCTCCGCAGAATAAGCAATCAACTTGATCAAAGATGGGATTTGTTTTTTGTTGCCTTTTGTTTCTTGGGCCTATGAAGTGGGACGACTCCAAACACCCTGCTTCTTCGTTTTGGATGTAGGTTTTAAATGCATTGGTGTAGCATTTGTTGGTTTTGTGATGAACAAGACCGACCTACGCTCCCGTGTTCGGATCGTAGAGATCGATAGAGTCGTTGAAGTTCTCTTTGTAGAGATCCTCATTACAGATGCTGCAGTAATTTGAGTTGTTGAAATCTGTCCAGTCTGCTCTTGTCATTGATAAGGGCTTCTTGTGATGAAGTTCGTCTCTTATCTCCCTCTCTAACAATTGTATGTAATGGAGAAACCCCTCAACCATGTTCTCACCTCTGTATAAGTATGGGCCTTTTGTTTTGAGATCAGAGCGAACGGCCACCATACAGAATCCACATGGCGTGTGAACCGCGGTTTTGGTTGTGCTGCTTTCTTTTGGATCTGGCTTGCAAGTGTCGATTTTTGTGACGGGACTTTCGAAGTCAGCGTAGATAACGTAAGGCACTTTCATCTGGTTCTGATGGTTCTCGAAATGCAGGATGTTTTCACCCTCCTTTGGCATTTCAGTTCGAACTGGTCTGCCTTTGATACCCCTGCAGTCAACCAGATGTTTGTCGAGAACATTTTGCGATGAAAACCCTTGAAGGCATCTTTCACAGAAATGTATCCTTCGGCCTGCCTCATAATTGCTATGAAGAAGCCTGCTTAGACTTTTTATGTAGCAGTAGTGTGTGTTATTTTTATTGGTTATCAGCATTAGGTTGATTCGTCTTATCTCAGGATCTTCTACTTCACTAATTCTAAGGACTGTTGTGTTACCGTTATGCCAGCCAAAGACGTTTATTGCGAGGTTATTGAGTTTTTCTACTTCAGATATTTGATGCAAGGGTGTAGGGAAAGAGATATCGGCGAAGTTTAAGCCATCCTCTGTCGGATACTTGCTTTGCCTGTCTGAGTTCCTATCTCGTGTGGGGAACAGTGCGGCTCGCAAAGCCCATCGAAAGCATTGATTATCTCTGTTTTTGATGTTTATGATGGCCTGTTTTGCTTTGAGCTTTGGAGGAAGAGGGATATAAGAACCGCCTCTGATAGCTTGATATCTTCCGAAATCAAGAAAGACGTACTCAACTCTGTCGATAACCCAGCCTGAACCCATGTTTACCCATCTGGCTACTTCTTCCTTGTTTGAGTTGATAACAGCTTGTAGTTGCCCATTGACTGCTGCTTGATAAAAGTGTGTAATTATGAGAGGGTTCTCTTGACTAGAGTAGTGGGTGATTCTTTGTGTCCCGTCGGCTCCTTCCTTTGAAAAGTGAACAAAGAATGAAAAATTCACTTTGATGGGGCCGAGGTCTGTAATCTCTCTTACTATAGTTCGAACTATAGCAGGTTTGTTCTCTTGATAAAACAAATCGAGATCATGTATTGGATAATCGACAGGAACAGTCATTTTATAGCTGTGAAGCCAGTCACGCCAACCCTGATGTTTCCGAACAAACTGAAGTGGTGCATCCATGGAGGTGTATATATAAAGGGCTTTACATTTCTTCAATTGGCAACACCAACCCCCCAGTTCACACAGGAGGCGTTAAATCGTGTAATCTAACCCTTATTTTGGGTGAGGCCGTAATGCAAAGGCATTGTTAAGTGAGGTCGTATAGAATTGATCACTATGTAGTATAGGGAGGGGGTGCATCCGGCCTCACCTCAAATAAGGGTTAAATGACGTGATTAAAGGCCTCCTAGCATATAACGCTCTGAGCCCACGAACCGACTGGAAGGAGGTTCGTGGGCGATAGAGCGTTATATGCTAGGAGGCCTTTAATCACGTCATTTAACCCTTATTTGAGGTGAGGCCGGATCACCCCCTCCCTATACTACTACTTTTGCCGTTGATAAGTATAACATTTGTTCCATATGCCACATAACAACCTCCCTTCAACCCTAAAACCTAAAGCTTTCGTACGCCATGTTATTTGTTTACACAAGAGCAGACTTGTACCCAGTCTCGGAAGGTCTAGAGTGCGTACCAGTTTCCCGACCGAGATAATTATTCAAAATGGCGACGAAATGGAAGACAAACTAACGAAAAATCATTGAAACGTTTCTCTTGCGTTTACAGGACAACCACGAGATCACAGAGCCTTATCACAGAGTATGCGTTTTTCTTCGTCGAACGCAATGAAAAGAGAAGTTAATTCTTTACTACTACTACTAAAGACGAGGGTATTAGACAACACCAACTCGTGAAAACGGGTTAACAACGGGTTAAAAGTAATACAATAAAAGCATTTTCTTGTCCTCTTGAAAGAGGAGCGAAAGCTTCACGTTCATAATACGATATTTAAATAAAAATTATTAAAGAAGTCACTACAAATCTTACAGTGTTGTAGCAGTTGTTGGAATGCATTTCAACAAGTCAGCCGGTAATTGTGTATCCGTGCAGTCAAATACGTTATCAACTTGATAGTATGTTATCATGCCACGCGTAAGGCACTGATTCTCGCAGTCTGAAAGAATAAAATAAATGAAGTCATTTAATTGAACCTGCACGTCTTAGCGTTTAACCATCGGACGTACACGTAAGCCTATACCCTCACCGTGGCACAAGGGGGGAGGGGAGGGGGGTTGGGGTGATTGCAACCCTCCCTTGGGTATTTGCGGTAATACAGTATTTCGGAAATATTTTACCACCAATAGATAGCCTGTGATGTTTTCGTCAAGATAAGGTAAATATTATGCTGTTGGGGATCCGTGACATAAACAAAATGGCCACCAGGATGGCAGCCTTCTTGGATTTTGCTAAAAAATCAAATTTATTGAAAAAATACGGGAATTGCAAAATAATATGTTTTGCTAGAGTTGTAAAGTATGACATTGTTAATATTTTGCTGCTTTTGCTATCGTTTTTTATGTGTTTTTTTTTACAGAAAAGGTAAAAACCCGCACTTTTATTTTTTTTATTATTATTGACCTCAATTATTTTTATTATTATTGAGCTCATTTATTTATTTTATTCATTTATAATCGATATTTCTACGTATGACCAAAATGTGTCTGAAGGATAAACGAAAAATATATGTATTGAAAAAAAAAATAGAAAAAATACGGGGGTCGGCTCCACAGCATCAACGTCCAACGTCGCAAAGAAACTCCTCCCAAACATACCAGCCCTCCCACGCCACTAAATTAATGACCGGTCCTTAGTCACACCGAACCAATCACAACAATGTAATATAGTTAATTTTGTTTGTTTGTTTATCATATTTTTTTCTTGCTGTCTTTTTACACTTTGTTTCTTGTTCTGTTTCATTTCTATTTATTTCTATTTAATTCTGTTTAGCTAACTTGGTATTAGCCTGTTCCAAGCGTTCAGATACTGGGGAGGGCGCGAAGGATCTGAACGTTTGGAACAGGCTAACATGGAACAGGCTTGGAACAGGCGAACATGGTGTGGCACCAGTCTGAAGAGCGCGAAGATCACGACTTTAAATAAAAAAAAGCTGCATTTAGTTGAAACAGACCTGTTAAAGTCACTGGGAAATCTCTCGAGCCTGAACCAGCTTTGTTAGTAGCGACGCAAGTGTATGTTCCCTCCTCGTAGATTTTTGCCCAGACCATTCCTGTACCGTTAGCGAAGGGTGTGGAGTCTTTCAGCAAGGACATTTGTATGGGTGGGGTTCCTTCAGCTGAACACCATACGATATGACCTGGGACCGTCCGTACAAATGGAATTCCAGTAGAGATAGTAATCTTCGGTTTATCTGCAGATCGAAGTAAAATGCCGATAATGAGCTGACGTAAAGAAACGCTTTTAAGGTGATTTGACTGTCAGAATTAGCCATTTGTTTCACAAATTTTAATTGTTACGTGCTGATAGTGAGGTTTTGGAATATCTTGGTGTTGTAGGTCAGTTCTATCGTGAACGTGGTGGAAATCTACCTTGCTGCATGTACCTGTCTGTCTACAAATAACGAATGTTAATATTTTGCATTGGTCTCCTGCTTCCCCGCGCCCATTTCTCTCCCGTACCCCAGGCGCTCCTATTCTCCCTGATTCCTACCCCCTGCCTCCCCCCCCCACTACTGAACAGGCTGTCTTATCATGGCGAACACTCGCCCGAAATACTAGCCCGACGCAAGTCCCCGGTATGTGAAGGCGGACAAGTGTTGAAAGTCGAAGGGAGTGAATCTGGGTTCCAAACTGCGGTTAATTTAACAAAAGCGATATTCACTTTAAAACCATCGTATATCAGAAACAAACCAGGAATAGAAACGCGAAAATGACTCTAAAATATGTTGTCATTATAGTGTACGAAGAAAGTTTATGAACTGGTTTGACAGTACAAAGCTCACCTATGGTAGTGGCAGAAGTGAAAGCACCGTTGAAATAACCAAGGGAGTCTTCATTTCGCGTTATTAACTGAACCAGCAAAAAGCGTCCGCTTGACTGCACTGTGAATGGTCTCCTTGTTCCGCTATAAATCCCCAACAAGGTGTCATTCGTGCTTTTTCCATCGTAAACTCGAATCCAGCTTTGCAGTTCTTTTGAAGGCAGGTCTGACATCTGAAAACTGATAAACTTTAAGCGAATGTTGTGGTCACGTGGTGCTGTGATAATCCATCTGCAATTTTTGTAGTTGTGGGATGAATCAGAGATGATAGTACCATTGGAGTCCGTAACGTCAAAGGTACATGGTGTGGAATTCACACCTATATGAGAGAACACGATGTGTGTTATTATTAAGTTTTGGAAGTTAATATGTCAGTTGGTGATCCATAATTTTTCCACAATGCTATTAGCCATCTGGAGTGAGGTGTTGACAATTTGATTTATTCGAGTTAAAAAACAAATAAAAGATCCTACGGCGAGAAGAAGCTTTTATTAAACTGCAAATTTCAACTAAACCTAAGTCGGGCGCATCAGAATAAATATTAGAATCGTCTAATACACAACCTAAGCAAATTTTCGAGAGTTTAACCAACTTTGTACGATGAATATTGCCAGTTACGAATTTTTTACCTCAACGGGTCAATGTTAGTGGGTCAAAACGTGCGAAGTCAAGCGCTGGCCGTTTTTCATAAATCTCGTTCGATTCAAATTTGTTCTCAAGCCTCGAAAACGAATCTTTACAAAGCTCATGTTATGTCCTCTTGGATTTCATGTCCTTTTTATTCAAACTTTTACAAACGGTCTTTAATGTTACGAGTTCAGAGGGTCGCAAAAAATGAACAGTGGTCAAGACAGCGGAGAGTATATTTACTTTACTTTTGGACCATGCTATTTTACGGACGTACAAAAGTATTTAATGTAATAACGGTATACTTAAATGCATGTGAATACCTTGTTGTTGTTGTTGTTGTTTTTTTTGTTTCGAGGTGGCTCTCAGAGCCCTTGGATTCATGAATTGGTTGATTTCTTTCTGTTGTTGGTCTAGTATTGTTTTGTAAATAAGTAAACGTTTTGGTAAAAGTATTGTCACATGGGTTCGACTGAAAAAAGTCAAAATCGCCGTGAAAATGCCCTTTTAAGTATTGGAACTTATGATTGTCGCCACATATATGTGCTTTATACAACACACCAAAGAGACCTCTTAACCATATACTGTATATCATAACTATTCCATTAAAGTAAACACTAAGGTTCAGGTATCATGCAACCGGACCCTGGTTTGTAGCAAATTTTAGAGAGTGTTGAATATTTTGTAAGCCCGCGGTTATTACGCGCCCGTTTCTGGGCTAAAACATGTAAATAAGCCTCACGTAAAGGGGCTTTTGAATAAGAGCCCATGACAACCTTAACATATTTATCTTTTATTTGTATATCTAGCTTGATTTTTGAAAACCATGCCGCCCGGTGTAAACGTCTGATAACGTGTTTCTCCGCCTTGTTTTTTTTTGTTCAAAAAGTCAAAAGTCCACAATATAAAAACAAAACACTGCTGTTAGTCCTTTTTCTCTCGCTCTCGCTGCATTTCCCTTTTCTCTCTTTTGTCTGTGGTTTTCGGGTTGATCGGGGTGATAAAAAGCCTTGTATGAACGTGGTGTAGTAAAATTGCTGTTATTGACGTCAGCCCCGTTTTCAAAATTTCAGCGATATATATTTAATACGCGAAACTATTGAGATAGTAAAATAATTTCGTTCTTTCTAGAATGTGCCAAGTTATCATTTAAAAATTGTAATGCGCGATGAGGAAAGCTGAGACAACATAAGTATACACCGGAGACATCAGGGCGACGGCCTTTTTCATAGTTTTTTTTTTGTACACAGTTAAAGCATGGACAAACATGTGACTAAAGGAGAAATGTTTGTTACATATAGATAGGTGACTGTGACACTTTACTGATTTGCAAGGGCTCCCAATACTGCAAATAAAGTTGAATATTCCATATATATAGACGGTTAACTTTCTTGATCCTCCTTTTGGGAATAGTCAATGATGTTGCAGTTACTTACTTCGGAATTCTATGAATCTTAAAACATACCTTTAACTATCCCCACTAATAACACATTCAACAACAGAGTTTTACAAAGCCACTCATCCATGTTTGATGTGCTGTTTAAACGTTGATCATCATTCCATCAGGCTTCGTTATATTCAGCACCTGCAATGTAATAAAGCATAGTTAAATGCATTGCCTTCGATTAATCATGTCACAAATAAGTAAAACAAGACACGTAGGTCTTCTGTTTTCACCGAAGTGATGTAAAAACTTTAAAATATGTTCAATTAAATAAGCTCGATAAAATACATTGTTCGAAGACTCAATCCATTGGGTTTTTATGGAATCTTTGATTGCCATCGGATGCTCAGTATATTGTATGGGCAGTTTTCGTTTTTTCGAAATGCTATTTCTCTCTGCCATATTATTATTGAGACTTCACGCGTTCTTTCTGTCAACGGCATATAGTTTTCTTTTTGAATATTTAGCTTTCGTGCCACAGAATTCGAAAACAATACACAGTACTCTGTATTTGTTTTTCACTGTCTTTTTCTTCCTAATCTGCGGTCAGACAATGATTTTTAGTTATTTTTTCTCTTCCCCCTTTACCTTAAAGGCGCAAACGTTTATCTTTAAAAATGCACACAAACACTAACCACAGAGGAACTGTTTTTAAAACAAGTCCTTAAATTTCAGCATTTGTATTTTATTAAAATATATCTTCTTGTTTTAATTTCTGAGCGACATCATTGGCTCTGTTTCAATATAAACTTGCACGCACGAGAATAAGGTTGAAAATGTTGAATGATTGACTATGCCGACGGACTAAAGCTAATTGAAATCATTAGACTTAGTTGAAAGAAATGGAACTTTTATATATTAGCTTTAAACCAGCTTGAACATATTCTTTAATATGTAGTCATTTGATCTTTGCATCGAAGAATGTCCATCCCGTGTTTAAAGGCTTCCTTTTTGAAGAGAGCGTCTTTGTTGTTCTGGTGGATTATCTCCTTCTTTGTCACAACTTTCGTCGTTCCTTTTGCTTTCTTGATGTTTTTCTCATTGCCCAACAAGATTGAGTACATCTTTGAGCGTAAGCACACAACCTCTGAGATTGGCACACCAGCGCACTCATCCTTCATTTTCCCGATGTCCTTCTTGTTCTTTTGGCTGTGAAGGAATTGGTCCTTTGGGAAGTCGCTCGTGTCGTAGTGATTGAGGTTTTCCTCCATGTCTTTGTATACATCCTCTGTCTTGATCTCTAGAAGCAGGGAATCCGTGTCTGTGTAGAGAAGCTTGCATGCATGACCATATTTATAATCAAGGTAGAAGTAATAAAATTCGTACATCAGTGTCTTAGAAAGATCAAGCACGCACATGCCCGTGTAAACCGGCCTGTTCATCGTAATGCTGTCTTTATGCATCTGGATGCCTGCAAGAGTTTCTCCGAAAACTGTTGCTCTTGCGAAAAGTGGGTGAGATAACAGCTTCCGGAGCTTATCAGTCTCATTTGATCGAACAAGCTTTTCGACCGTGCGGTTTCTTAGATTCTCCATCGTCTCGCCGAAGACTGAGTTGTTCATGAGCTTGAAAAAGTTCTTTTCAAAGTCTGATGTAGCCTTCTTTCTTAACTCGGTGTTCAGCCTAATGTAAGGTTCCACCCAATCCTTCTGATCGAAAGCCAGCACATCGTGAACTTTCTTGAGCTTCATCCCTAGCTTGAGATAAAGCTGAAGATTTCGGTAATGAAGGACATAATTCTTCTTGTCTCTCAAAGTGAGGAGAAGCTTTTTTGTCCTATCCTTTCATAAATTCAACTCTCTCGCAAGGGATTGTTGATACGGAAACATCCACTCGTTTGGAACTTGTGAGCTCTCTGGGGCAAGAGGGTAAGAGTTGTGCTTGTCGTGGAGCTCTTGCGGGCACTCCATTCGAGAATGAAACCAATGAAACCACTCGAGAATGAAACCTGTCTTTCTGTTTGGCTGCCACTTCATGATCTGCTCTTCGGTTGGCATCTTGCGCATCCACCTGAGTTTTCCGGTTGAAAGATGCTGACTCATGGCCCAGACATAGAGATTATTCGCATCGAGATATAGAATGTAAGAAATTTCTTCCTCAGGGTTACAGTCGTTTAGATATGGATTGTTTGCCTTGCTGTAGCGCTTCATCTCTGTTGAAATTCCACCTCTCATTCCCTTTTCGATAAAGAGATACATGTTTGAATCGATCAGAAGCTCCAGCTCTATAGATGTGTGTTTCAGCAATACGTCCCAACTCAAGCCTGGGCTCGTATAATAGTGCGCTGGGTCTAGACCGTAATGTTTGAGACATGTTATTCTGAAGTTCTCAAACACATCTGCGAGGAGAAGGGTGTCTGTCAGCAGATAAAGATCGTGGTAATATCCCAAATCCTCACACTACCTCATCAAGTGGCAAGTGTTTCGAAACAGATGAAGTTAGTTGCAACCCAAAAATAAGTGAAGGCGGCCCAGCCGAGTAAGATCATAAAGCAGTTGACAGACATTGTGTATATGTAAGGTTTTCAATTTCAGTCGGCACCATATTCTGCGATTGTGGTTATGATTGGTTGTGTTGCTAACCACCAAATTGTTTGTAAAGCGGTTATGTTGAAATCAACCATAACAACAAGAATACCCTTTTACGAAAAGTTGGGTAAAGCTTGACATTGTATATATATAGAATTTTTTATTCCATCTCACGAATTCCAGTCCTTCTTTTTGGCGCTGTCTGTGTTACAGGAGGAGTAGATACAGCATCCTCTGCTGGTGGAGGGGCTGGAGTCGGGCCACTTGATGAACGTTTAAGGGTCTTCATAATGGCTTCACGTTGGTAATATACGCCCAAAGCGGAGACAATCAAACCGCCAACCCCCAGAATAAAGTAGCCTAAGTTGTCGCTGCTGCTGCTGCTTGATCCTTCTCCTCCAGTGGCTTGGTTTGGGGATTGGTTTGAAGTGTGGTCATTTGTCGTGTTAGAAGTAGTGCCATTTTCCGCTTTGGCAGCTTGATTTTTTGCTTCGCGAGCCAGACGGTTGCGCTCTGCTAGTCTTTTACCAGATTCAACACGACCAGGGTGTTTTGTTTTCGGAACAGTTTTTGGAACATCAGAGGTAACGTGCGTGGTAGTTGTTTGCGCTGATGCTTCTTCAGGGATTGTCTCCATCATGTATATATAAAGTTTTTTAAAAAACCTGAGCTCGTTCGTACCTGGTTTCTGTCTGGTTACTGCCAGTTCTTGTCAGGTTCCTATCAGGTTAGCTGTCAATTTCATCTAAATCCCATATGGAGCAGTAAACTTCATCAGGGCTCCTTACATAGGGGCCATTCATCTAAACCCATGCAACATGGGGCTGTCAACTTCATTTTGCCCACTG
Organism: Cladopsammia gracilis; assembly: GCA_022457155.1. NCBI lineage: Eukaryota > Metazoa > Cnidaria > Anthozoa > Scleractinia > Dendrophylliidae > Cladopsammia > Cladopsammia gracilis. The sequence goes on along the minus strand of JAJGOT010000269.1, from coordinate 52,644 downwards.
TCAACTTCATTTTGCCCACATCGCAGTGCAAGGGCACCAGCAAGGGACGACAGTCCTTGGTTTATGATGTAGTCGTTTTTGAGTTCTTTCTGCATCTCTTTCTCATCATCAATCGGAAAACCATGCTAATGCCTTTGCTGACAGTCATTATAGCGCTTTCAACCAGAGATTCAGTCATCTTATTGCCGATGTAGGCTTCATATCTTTCGTTATATTTTACGACCTCTTTGTCTGTGAGGCGTTTCACCCCCTCGTGTGAGAGCTGGACGCCTATGGCTTCTTTTGATTTACCAGTCGAGACCAGAACCGCCAGATTCTCGCGTTGAGCTGGAATGTCATCACCACCTGTGAAGAGGGACACAGGTCCTGAAGGCATAGAATTACTAGGGGCTGCCTCCAGCATCTGCATGACCTCGTTTTCTGTGGCCCCCTCTTCAGTGTTTGCGTGTGCCATCGTGTATATATAATGTTTTTAAAATTTCACTTCGAACCCGTATGGATACCGCAGAGAGAAAACTAGATGCGAAAACTTGCGCTTCTTAAGCCGTGCAATAAGCTCTTTGTACTCTTCGTGTGAGAGTTCGCCAGCATAGTCATCGAAGATTGCCTTCGTTGTTTTGCTTGAAGGCGTATAAAAAAGCACGATCGCTGCCACGTTTTCCCTAAATGGCTTCGCCATGCTGGTTATCTGTTTAGTCAGTACCCACACTGAGATGCCACTGTGGCGCGCGCTGAAGCTGAGATTAACCAGCTGGCTCGTACGGCCTCTTACGTCTTTCGGAGCGGCGAAGTCATCGAGAATGAAAAGCGTGTTCGTCTTCTCAAAAAAAGAAGCTTGCTAGCTTTAACCACCATTCAATCTCGTGATGTTGACAGTTTATCACGAAAATGCGTGGCTCATTATTCACGAAACCATCGTAGGTCTTGTTGTGGACAAAGGTTGGGCAAAAGAGCACGATGTAGTCAAACTTACCCCTGAAGGGGCCCCGGAGCTGATTCAAGAGATACTGTGTTTTGCCAGAGTTGGTTGGCCCAACAACTGGGGCATTGAAGGGCAGCTTTCTTGGGTCCATTTTCTATATATATGTTTTTTATCTAATACTGAACAGCCTGCAGCTGCCTGCCCATGATGTTCATCTGTGAGTCGCTGATGGTGTAGATTTGGCAGTGCACATTTCCCGAGCCGGAGGTTGCCCTTTCAATCTCAAGGTGCACGCCGTCCTTTGTGTTGACGAGGCGTTGACCATTGCCATGAAGGGCTATATCAGCCATTGATCTAAGATCGATAAGGAGGCCGAACTTGTTGTCCGTGAGATATTTTGTCAGATTCATGTTGCGTGAGGTTGAAAAATATCACGAACTCAAGGGTTTAATCCGCTCTGATGAAACAAAGGCTACACAAGGCGGACAAACTCAAGCGCCAGATCTTGACAAGATCAAAGGCGAGCTTCGCTTCAAAAAAGATCAATCGTCTCACAGCTGTGTCCAAGTCAGATTTGAAAGATTAAATTCAGGTTTATATCTACAAATATTGAGGGAAAAATCCCGCCGCACCTAGGCGCTAGAAACCCCATAAATTCCGAAGCGCCCCCTAAATACCGAAGCACCCCTCAAAAAAAAAATTCAAAAAATAAATTCCGAAGCGCCCCAGAAAAACTTTTTTCATAAAATAAATTCCGAAGCGCCCCAGAAAAACTTTTTTCAACAAAGTTGGGGCGCTTCGGTATTTTGGGGGCGCTTCGGTATGTTCGAGAAGTTTCGTTCCCCATTGAAACATTTGTAATTTCTAAAAATAAACATGACGGAGCTTAGGGACACTGAAGTTTATAAGCGTTTTAACACGCAACAGTCTATCGTTAGACGAATGGATGAAATGAAAAAAATACCAGAAAGAACTAGATGCCATAGATCTGAAGCATAAACAGTAGATAGTGGAGTACTAGGTACAGCACCACCCAAAATAAGACATAACTCACCCACATGAAAGCTTCCTGAATATGTACAAAATGATGGGGTCGCACGGGCCGACTGGAAGGAGGCCCGTGGGAAAACCCCCACCATTTTGTGCATATTCAGGAAGCTTTTATGTGGGTTAGTTATACCTTATTTTGGGTGGGGCCGTACTAGTACTCCACTGTCTACTCGCTGAAGGAACAAGCCTCCGGATGCGATCTTGGAAAGGTTTTCGGTTTTGATTTGTTGTACTGTGATCAGGACGATCAAGGTTATATAAAAGAAGCGATTTCGACTGCTTTAAGAATAGTTTCTCAGAAGCAGGGGATATAAGAAAGGCGCTCGGTAGCAAGTTGTACGATGAACTGAACGGAGATCACTTGAAATTCCTGAGAGTCCCCGACTGGATCCAATTTTACGCGAAGTTGTCAACAAAGCTTCCTGATAGACTGTGGTAGACCATACTAAATTCTCTTAACATTGTTCGAAGTGGGGTAAGTTTCCACCTTACTTGCATTGTTTATCAGTTTTATTAGAGTAAGAATTAAGGAAGAGCTAGTGCAAGAAAAAAATATTATTTGTTGTGGGGGAAATAGGCTCTCATTCATTATGAAGTTCTGGGGAGGTGGGGTGGGGGGGGGGGGGGGTGTAAGTCTTCTAATTATATGGCTGGTTCCGCAAGCGGGCAAGATGAATCAAATCCTGTGCCGTGACTATCAGCACACTACCTTGATTGCTAACCCACATGCCTAGCATTGATAGGTTTCCCTGGGTGCTTCTTTGTGTATTAAATTCAAGATAATAACAAAACCAAACTGAATATATTCAAAATTATTTTCTAATTCATTCAATCAATTTCATTTGGCTTTCAACCCTGAAGCAACGGAGAAGCTTGATCTTTTTAGGCTGTGGATCTGTGGGAATTATCTTCCCCGGGTGCTTCTTTGTTTATTAAATTCAAGATAATAACAAAACAAAAGTGAATATATTTAAGATTATTTTCTCATTCAATCAATCAATTTCATTTGGCTTTCAACCCTGAAGCAACAGAGAAGCTTGATCTTTTGAGGCTGCGGATCTGTGGGAATTATTTTCCCCGGGTGCTTCTTTGTTTATTAAATTCAAGATAATAACAAAACAAAAGTAAATTTATTTAAGATTATTTTCTCATTCAATCAATCAATTTCATTTGGCTTTCAACCCTGAAGCAACAGAGAAGCTTGGTGTTTTTAGGCTGTGAATCTGTGGGAATTATTTTCCCCGGGTGCTTCTTTGTTTATTAAATTCAAGATACAGTAATAACATAACAAAACTGAATATATTTAAGATTATTTTCTCATTTAATCAGTCAATTTCATTTGGCTTTCAACCCTGAAGCAACAGAGAAGCTTGGTCTTTTTAAGTTGCAAGATATTCTTAAAGCGATCTGTTAGTTTTAAAGGTTAGGATTTTAACAATAGCGATTTTTTCTATTGAGAACAATGTAGTAATAGTTTTAAATTCAACAAGCGATTTTGTTATAAGCTGTTAGGTTAGTTTTGAATCTGTTCTCTGGTGGTCGCTAAAACAACGATACGATTGTAATATAGCCTGCGTAGCAAGAGTTTCTGAGAGTTTTAAGCGCTTTTAAAGTTCTGAAGGTTAGCCACGCGGTCAGAGTCTCAGAGAGAAAAATAGCAATCTCGCGCAAGACTCTATTTGAACGATTGCCACGCAAGCTAGAATTACAAGGGTATTTTTGGTTTCATAAGTGAACGAAATTGTACAGTTTTTCCTTTTAGTTCTTGAACTACCTACTTATGTTTTGTTGTCGGCAAGTGAAGAAGCCAGTCGCGCTATTTATAGTGTTTGTTGTTTGCCGGTAGCTCGCTTTCAAGGCTGTGTTTCTGTCAGAATTGTTTTGCTCCAGATGTTTCAGTTTAAGTAATAATTATCGGAAAATATATAGTTGTTTGAAGCTTTTAAAATGTGTATTTCAATCAGTGTTTGATTTTAGGAAATGGACAATTTTCGGGGTTTTGTTTGAATATGATAAATGCGATTTCAAATACACCGCCTTGCAGACGTTCTTTCTTCCCGTAATTACTGCAATTATTACCATGTTACTGTTGTTTTGCTCTTTCTTCAAGCAACGTCAATGTAAAAATAGTTAACCGAGCCAATTTACAAATGAAATCGTCACGTCAATCTAAGCATCTGGAATATGTTTGTGTTCTTATAAAAATATATATCGGGTGATTACAGCATTTGTGTGTACATGGACAAACGGGCAAATGCGATCTGTATTTTCAATTGATTTTTAAACGGTCTCTGTTTGAGCGCGTGTTTATGAGGCGCTGACATTTAAGGCCAAAAAAGCCCGTCTCTTATCGATCGACTCTTGATTTCATTGAAAGACAGGAATGGAACGATTTGATTTTGAACACATTTCTTAACCCTATTCAGACTGGGGGGGGGGGGGGGGGCTTTTCGAACCCCCCCTCTAGTAAAATTGTGATAACTCTTACACCGAAATAGTTATGAGGCTGAAATTTTCAGACTTTTCCTAGAATTTATCTAGGGACATTTTGGTATCCATAACATGTCAGTGTGATTAACCATGTTGCCATGGCAACCGGTTTTTGACACATAGGTTTTCAAAATATTAAAATATGGTGAATTTTTTATTTTAAGATCTTGTTCTTTGACTAACAGTGCATTTTCTTTTTTGAATTGTTTTTTCTTGGGACTAGTTCTTGTAAGACATAAACAAATTTTAGCATCAAATATTTGGGGGGGAGGGGTAGGTAAATTTTTGCTCTCTTTTACTTATAGACAAACATTTTGTACTATTTATTAAATAACGCTTCTAAGTTCATTGTTTGGATAATAAACATTAGTTTGATATGTGTTTTATACATTCTGATCCTTTTCTCTTTTAGATATTTTTTAAATTTTAATTTAAACAAAAAAAAAAGGAAATCCAAGATGGCGGATCCAAGATGGCGGATCCAAGATGGCGGACAATAATTTCAAAATTATAGCTTTATCGCCTTTTTTTGCTTTTTCTCGCTTTAAAAGTGTGTCCTTGTTTGTATTTATTATGTTTTAATATTAAAGAGATGATTTTACAGTTATATTTGATATTTAAAGTGTCTGGATGGAAAAATATCAAAGAAACGTCGGGGAAACAAAAATTACGTCATTGTGACGTCATAATTAGGTGTGGCAGGTCAAAACTACGTGTGAGGTTTCCTTGTATCGAGGTGAACATTGTGTGAAAATTTTATGGTCCTAGCCTTACTGGTTCCAGAGATATAAAGGGGGGGGGGTCCGAGGAGCCCCTCCCCCCAGTCACAAATTGCCTAAAAAAGCTCAGTATGAATAGGGTTAAGAGCCGGCGTCAAAACATCGGCAGGGGTCCTTGATTTCAGAGTCGTATGAATGGGACGTTTAAACTGAGTATATTTGTTATGCAAACGAAACTTCAGCTTTTAATGTTCTAATCATTTTATCTGATTTGTAGGACCTCTTTGAAAATCATGTAATGAAAGGGCATCCTATTAAAATATTAGTTAATAATAATAATAATAATAATAATAATAATAAATTCAGAACGTTCATATATTGCATATAACTTCCTTTGAAATTATGCATTTATTGTGACCAACACTTTTAAAACAATCCACTCCCTTAGTACGTTAAAGGGAACATCCATTGTTATAACAAATTAACGTTAAATTGTTGTAAATAAAGTCTAAATTAAAAATTTTTAAAAAAAACAGGTGCAAATATAATTTTAGTGTGCAAAAATATGGATACGAATATCGCCTATTTTCGCTTTTAAATTTCCCGCGCGTCGCCATTTTGAATATTTATGACGTGTTATGGTTGTCTAATTGTTGCATACAAAATATTCAAAATGGCGTCGCGCGGGAAATTTAAATGCGAAAATAGGCGATATTTATATCCATTTTATTTGTACACTAAAATTATTTCTGCACCTGTTCTTTTCAAAATTTTAAATTTCAACTCTATTTCCAAGAATTTAACGTCAATTTGTTCTGACAATGAAGGTTCTCTTTAACATTACATATGTTGACAGAGCAGAATAGCGTAAAAATAAAAAAAAAATGCATAATTTCGTATTTTGTTGTCTGAATTCTATGTATACGTATTGCAACCAATCCGATGGCTTTCATCCTCCAGGTGCTGAAATTACAAGCGAGCACTGGCATGGGTTTATACTCGCTATATCCTCCCTGGTCACTGTACTATCCGATAAGAATTATTTGAATTATTGAACACACAAATTATGTCTTACTTCATTTTTTTAAAAACAGCGTACTCATAAACATAACTAATGTTGAAAAAAGCTGTTAGCTTCACATTCGGAGGCTTCAAACCAGTTAAAACGTATTGTCTTATTTAACTTTTTAACACGGAGCAGGTTTAGATATAAGCTCGCACTAACAAAACTGCACCAAACGTTTGCTTCTAAAATTGGAATTCATAGCTAAACTTACCTCAGCGTAGCTAAAACCTTTCCTTAATATAAAGCTAGCATACACCGCTCTGACTTCTTTTTATCCACGTTGAACGAGACACTAATAGCCTTTTATCCTCTAATGTTTAAATGGAAATTTGTGAGCAAAGTTCACCTGTTATATCAAGCGCCTTTCGAAATTTGTCCGTGAAGAGCCTATTAGGGACCTCTAACTTCATTGTAAGAGAGCTCTGAAAACAAAAACATATTTTGTCTTTACAAAGTCGTTATCTAGAGTTATACGTCGAAATCTCGAGGTGTAAGTCGATATCTCGCATAATAAGTCGAGATCTTACGGTGGCCCACAACTGCCACGGCAAAAGAAAAAGACTCGCGGCAAAAGAATTAACTTCACTGCGAAAGAGAAAACCTCACGGCAAAAATAAATATTAAACTTCACGGCAAAAGAAAAAAAACCCGCGGCAAAAACAATTAACTTCACGGCAAAAGAAAAGACCTCGCGGCAAAAAGAAATAAGAGTGAAATTTGTGATCCTTGCAGTGTGCTCTCAACTTAAGCAGTTGAAAAAAGCAACCTGAAAAAAATTCAGGCTTGAACGGGATTCGAACCCATGACCTTCCCATACTGGTGCAATGCTCTATCCCCTGAGCTATCAAGCCACATGGATATAGAACGGTCAACACAATCAAGGAATCTGAGAATTAACTTTGTGTGTAAATTATAGTCGGCTAAGGTCAACCCATAAAGTTCCCTGTACTGAGCGTTAGCCCTGGTAAGGAAATGAGGGACCATACGACTTGTTTGTATCACCAGTGCTAGGTGGCTCAACATTTATTTTAAATTTAAATTAGCTGGACTGTTTAATAAGTAGCTAAAGGGATGCAATTCGACTTAAAAAATTGTGTAAAAATGTTTCTTTAAGATCTGATGTATTTTTAAATCGGTTAGTTTAAAGTGGTGGTTCCGACTAGCCGTCTCGTTTGTGCCGACAAGAGGCCTCTTCTATGTGCCTTGTTAAAGCATATGGAATGAGAAAATAGGAAAAGTTCGTTTCTCGCAGGCATTTTATTCATCAGTGCAGTTTGCCATACCGAGAGTTATTATTGTTTTTCATGGGAAAGCCGGTGACTGTAAAATTAAACTGGATTTTGGAGCTTAACAGATAATTAATTTCACTTCGGGTTGCAAAGGAAGTTGATTACATTCTCAATCAACAACTTACCCTTGGAATAAACGTGGTTGACTACAAGACTCTTAAACTGAAAGCTGAAAGTAGCTTAAAAGTAGTAATATCAAGTAAAAAAAAATAAAGGCACTAAATATATTCCGTGGTTCCAGAGGTCCGTTCTCTAAATATCCAGACTAAAACAAACTGTGTCTACGGTTTATCAGCTGTGAATAGACTAGAATCAAACGGAATTTAACAGTCACTTAACTACTAGCCGAGTAGATTGCCATCTCTCGACATGGCATTGTACATGTGGGAAAACATCAAATACTTATCGCAAAACTGTGTGAGCCTACGTGTTAAATTCAGCTTAACATGTGCACACCCGTTAAATTCGTTAGCTTACAACTCGTAAAGCTGGTTCCTGACTACATTCTGTCTTTGAAATTGTGCAAAAATGATGGAAACGGCTGTAGAAAATTTACATGAGGAATGTCCATGAAATCTTTCATTACGAATACTAAAATAACGGCACTAATTGGTGTATTGCGACCGAGATAACGTGTCTTCAAGAATGACATAAAAACTAAAACAGTTTTATCCTTGAGCAACTGAAAGAATACCTAACATTTTGCGTTGGTTGTTTTAGGAATCAATGAAAATGAACACAAAGGAATACTACCAGGATGAAAAGAGAAAACATGGCCGATTTGAGCACGACTAAATTTGTTTGCCGAAATTGAGAAGTTCATACAAAGGCAACTAATCGCCTCGTCTGTGCTGACAAGAGGCAAAAATAATAAATATGTGACGCATATGTAATATCTTAAATATGTCAGACTAATGCTACACCTCAGTCACGTCCATGACGTCTTGCGAAAACATTTAGCTTGTTTCTTATAAGTAAATCCGTAAAAATTTATCTCGTCACGTTGTGTATAAAGACAAGATTATAACTATTACTTGTAAAAACCATGATGAAAACCGCGATAGTCGGCAAAAACACCTAGTAGAATGAACAAGTTAATAATTTATAGCGGAGCTCTCGCGGGCCGAAGACCCGCTCGCGGAGTCCGATACTCATAGAACATATGCCCGTCATTTTTCATGGTCATGGCTAGCGGAATGTTTCGCGAAAGCCGTCTGTAACATGTGTGTCCGAGCGTCGCGCAAGGCTAGCTCGCTGTTGCGTATGACGTCGCAAAACATACGGGTATGACGCCACACAACATTCGGGATCTTAGCAATTTTGAAACCAAAGCGAGGCTTTGTTTTTCGCGCGGCTACACGGCCGAATGTCACGTCAACTCGGTAAACACTTTAGTTGGAGCTGTGTTTAGCGGAGAAAACTGTTTCCAAATTAAAGTCATTATTTCCCTGCATTTTTTCGCGGTTTGCTACTCAAGACAGGGATACTAATTAAGGGATACTCAGAAGCCGCTATAGTGGAAAAAGAAGAGCTTTTAGGGATAAAATCTTGCTTCGAGGAACTTCATACATTTTTATCAATCCGGGGGCAATGCGGGGAGATATTTCTTCGGATTTTAAAACCGAAGAAGCGGAGATTTAAAGAATTTCTAAGCAGTCGAGGGACTTAAAGGTAAAACAAATTACATTTTTTTCGGTATGTTTCGATGGGAATTTATGTTTATATCAATCTGTGATTGGCTTTTTCTTTGTGTTCTCGTTAGTTTTGGAGAATTGTTTATAAAACGTGCTCAAATTCAGTTGAAATGCTTTCTTAAATTTCATCAAAGACAGTTCGGCCTCGATGCGCTATAAATGGTACGCATTTTGCATTTAAACATAAACTTATTGAGATTTGAATAATTTCTTTCGAAAGAAGATTGTGTTGTCCATTTTTATGTGTTTGTTCATTCATTACATAGGTTGAAAAGCGATTTTTTGGAAACAAAACAAAACTTGGATTTTATAGTTCTAACTTCACTCGCGTCGCCTTATGCAAATATGTTTGTGTATTGTATGCAATTTTGATTTCCAAATCAGTTTCTCGGACAATTTTTGATACGCAACAAGTTATTTTATTCGGAAGTAAGTCCTACTAGTTATTCTAGACCGAGAAAAAAGTTGTTTTTGTGAACTTTTGTACGGTCTAAATGTACTGTGCTTACGGTCGCGTAATACCGTTTTTGAGAATTGCTAAAATTGAAAAATAGCCCTGTCGTCATCTTAATTCTTGTGCTTCCGACCTTTTACCTTAGTTAAGCTTATCATCGGCTTTCTGTTCAGAGAACTACGCTGTTAGGCTCAGCCTATCTATATAAAATTATATATTAATTTGTTGTTTTGAGAATTGGCTTATACGTACCGAAATGCGTATATCGTGCCCATACGTTTTAATCAACGTTAAAAACAGCACTGCTTTTAAACCTGGAGAGCATCTTTCAAATTCAAAGAACGAGCATTTTTTATTTCCCCGTGAATATTATAACAAGTCATTTTCAAAGGAGATCGTGCGCAGAGTTAATTATATAGCGTTCTCATATTTAAAATGGTAATTTTTTCGTCTATTCAGTGTTTCAAAGTTACAGCAGGTGTCTCGTTATAACTTCTTCCCGTTTCTATTATTATTTTCCTTTTTTAAAGTTAAAGTTAAACTTTTCTTTTTCTCTAGATAAACTTTAACATCTTCGGCTTTGTAGAAAATAATAATTTGTTTTAATTGGGATGTATAAACTGAGTTTATTGGTTATGCAAACGAAACTTCAGCCTTTTAATGTTCCAATCATTTTATCTGATTGTAAATTCGGAACGTTCATATATTGCATATAACTTCCTTTGAAATTATGCATTTATTGTAACCAACACTTTTAAAACAATCCACTCCCTTAGTACGTTAACATTACATATGTTGACAGAGCAGAATAGCGTAAAAATAAAAGATACATAATTTCGTATTTTGTTGTCTGAATTCTATGTATACGTATTGCAACCAATCCGATGGCTTTCATCCTCCAGGTGCTGAAATTACAAGCGAGCACTGGCATGGGTTTATACTCGCTATATCCTCCCTGGTCACTGTACTATCCGATAAGAATGATTTGAATTATTGGACACACAAATTATGTCTTACTTCATTTTTTTTTAAAAACGGCGTACTCATAAACATAACTAATGTTGAAAAAAGCTGTTAGCTTCACATTCGGAGGCTTCAAACCAGTTAAAACGTATTGTCTTATTTAACTTTTTAACACGGAGCAGGTTTAGATATAAGCTTGCACTAACAAAACTACACCAAACGTTTGCTACTAAAATCGCAATTCATAGCTAGACTTACCTCAGCGTAGATAAAACCTTTCCTTAATATAAAGCTGGCATACACCGCTCTGACTTCTTTTATTTTATCCGCGTTGAAGACACTAATTGCTTTTTATCCTCTAATGTTTAAATGGAAATTTGTGGCGAAAGTACACCTATTATATCAAGCGCCTTTCCCAATTTGTTCGTAAGCCTATTAGGGACCTCTAACTTGATTGTAAGAGAGCTCTGAAAACAACAACATATATTTTATCTTTACAAAGTCGTTATCTAGAGTTATACGTCCAAATCTCGTGGTGTAAGTCGAGATCTCGCATAATAAGTTGAGATCTTACGTTGGTCCACAACTGTCACGGCAAAAGAAAAAAACTCGCGGCAAAAGAAATAACTTCACGGCAAAAGTGAAAACCTCACGGCAAAAATAAATAACTTCACGGCAAAAGAAAAAAAAAAACCCGCGGCAAAAACAATTAACTTCACGGCAAAAGAAAAAACCTCGCGGAAAAAAGAAATGAGAGTGAAATTTGTGAACCTCGCAGTGTGCTCTCAACTTAAGCAGTTGAAAAAGCAACATGAAAGAAATTCAGGCTTGAACGGAATTCGAACCCATATAACCTTGCGATACCGGTGCAATGCTCTATCCACTGAGCTATCAAGCCACATGGATAGATGGTTAATTATGAATTCGTAATATACCCGATGATAGTGAATATATATGAATGTGAATATATCAAAATCGTATACTTGAACTGCGGACTAAACATGAGTGAAATCTGTGATCCTCGCAGTGTGCTCTCAACTTAAGCAGTTGAAAAAGCAACCTCAAAAACATTCAGGCTTGAACGGGATTCGAACCCATGACCTTGCGATACCGGTGCAATGCTCTATCCCCTGAGCTATCAAGCCACATGGATAGATGGTCAAGACAAACAAGGAATCAGAGAATTAACTCTGTGTGTAAATTATAGTCGGCTAAGGTCAACCCATAAATTTCCCTGTACTGAGCGTTAGCCCTGGTAAGGAAATGAGGGACACACGAGGGTAAGAAAAAAAACTTTTGACTTCGGTGGGATTCGAACCCACGACCTCCGGATTAGATCTTCCGTCGCTCTACAGCTTGAGCCACGAGGCCGTACGGAAGCAGATCGTGGGTAATAAGGTGGTAATTCGTGGCAAAGAGAATGTGATGGGTACAAATAAATGTTGAGCCACGTAGCACTGGTGATACAAATAAGGAATCAGAGAATAAACTCTGTGTGTAAATTATATAGTGCTAAGGTCAAACCATAAATTTCCCTGTACTGAGCGTTAGCCCTAGTAAGGAAATGAGGGACCACACGACTTGTTTGTATCACCAGTGCTACTTGGCTCAACATTTATTTTAAATTTAAATTAGCTGGACTGTTTAACATGAGTTAGATAAAGGGATGCAATTCGACTTCAAAAAATTAATTGTGTAAAAATGTTTCTTTAAGATCTGATGTATTTTTAAATCGGTTAGTTTAAACTGGTGGTTCTGACTAGTCGTCTCGTTTGTGCCGACAAGAGGAGACAAGAGGCCCCTTCTATGTGCCTTCTTAAAGCATATGAAATGAGAAAATAGGAAAAGGTCTTCTCTTGCAGGCATTTTATTCATCAGTGCAGTTTGCCATACCGAGAGTTATTGTTTTTCATGGGAAAGCCGGTGACTGTAAAATTAAACTGGATTTTGGAACTTAACTGATAATTAATTTCACTTCGGGTTGCAAAGGAAGTTGATTACATTGTCAATGAACAACTTACCCTTGGAATAAACGTGGTTGACTGCAAGACCCTTTAACTGAAAGCTGAAAGTAGCTTAAAAGTAGTAATATCAAGTAAAAAAAAAATTAAAGGCACTAAATATATTCCGTGGTTCCAGAGGTCCGTTCTCTAAATATCCAGACTAAAACAAAACCGTGTCTACGGTTTATCAGCTGTGAATAGACTAGAATCAAACGGAATTTACAGTCACTTAACTACTAGCCGAGTAGATTGCCATCTCTCGACATGGTATTGTTCATGTGGGAAAACATCAAATACTTATCGCAAAACTGTGTGAGCCTACGTGTTAAATTCAGCTTAACATGTACACACCCGTTAAAATTCGTTAGCTTAAAACTCGTAAAGGCTGTTTCCTGACTACATTCTATCTTTGAAATTGTGCAAAAATGATGGAAACGGCTGTAGAAAATTTACATGAGGAATGTTCATGAAATCTTTCATTACGAATACTAAAATAACGGCTGTAATTCATTTTTCGCTCGAATTCACGCGGCTCAGCTCCCAAGGGACGACAAATTTATTAACCTCGCTACGCTCGAGCCTTCGGCCCTCGCTTCGTGAGGAATCAGTTTACTCATCAATTATTTGACTTCAAACTCAGTATGGAAAATTAAAACCGATCTGCAGACTTCAAATGGATTTTTCAAGACTTCGGTAAACGCTACAGTACAGCAAATGTTGTAGCCCACAAGGAAGTTCTTGGGCTCGGGGCCATCAACTAAATTTTGTTTCTAAAACGAACAATATGTATTGGCGTGACACAAATGCGTATTGAAAATTGTGTGGCGTAATGTTTTAAATTTGTTTACTCGTGAATTCTTTGATACCCTAGGTTTCAGAGGCTTTTCTCGCGCTCTCATCTTTCTGATATTACATGCCTCTGTCTCATATTTCTGCGGCGAAAAAAGCCTGTCCCGACTTCTCACGAAAGCGTGCTGCAAGAGAACCTCTGGTCCCCAGCAGTAGTTATTTGACTGCTGTGAAACAACAAAATGCTTAGACCGATCATAAGCTGGGAACCCATACGCTTATTTGTAAACTGAATATTTGTAAATTGCAAATGGAATTAAAATAGCAAGTTCACATCTACCATTTTAATTCCATTTGCAGTTTACAAATAAGCGTATTCCGTTTACAAATATAATAAGCGTGTGTGCATCGTTTTCGTCACTAAGCCTAAATCGAAGGTCACAACAGATTCAACGCATTTTACGTCAACCAGTTGTCTCGTTTCATACAATGCATATTTAATTTATGTCACGCTAAGATGCTTTCATCGCGGTTGGAAACAAAATTTGCTTTAAATGACTGCCGGTCCGCCATCCACTCAGTTTAAAAAGAGCATTCCATATTCAAGAGTTGGCTCATGGGAGCATTTTATTAAGACCCGATAGAGGAAAAAGGAAAAAACGATAACTCAGAATTGTTTGAACAGGTCATAACTATGTTTTTTTGTCTGTACAAACCTAAGCCTAGTTTAACAATGCGCCATCATAAACGTGGTTTATCTTTCAGACTGGAACCCCACACCAAGGATAAGGACTGAGCACCTAAAAAAAAAAACACCTATCCCGCGGGACATACATGTACCTATATAGCTTATATAGTGAGAGTATCCTCCTTACCGAGTCGTCGAAAACCCCTTACGAAGTTGAATAAGCCCAGGGCTTCTAACCGGCATTTTACAGTATACACTGACTTAGTTCATGTTAAGCAAGCCCGACGTGGTTAGGTCGTAGGCGCGGAAACTCGTAACTTTTATCTATTTGCGCACGTTTTCCGTTACGTTTTCGTTCTTGTTCGCTTCTCTTCGATTCCTCGTTATCTGTGTACACGTATTGTACTATGCGAAATTTAAAACTAGGAATGAACCAGCCTTAAAAAATGGAGCAGATCTTGGAAAAAATCCAATCGATAGATTTTCTACATCGTTTGCTTGCAACAAATTAAGAGGAAAATTTCATCTTTAATTTGTAAGACTGGTCTAATAAAATTCTGTAGAAAATTCTAATAAATTCTCGTTGAATGTTTTCACATTATGCTTTGGTCTATTAAATATTTCTTTTGCTGAATTTTAAAAGTAAGTATTTTCCTGCCAACTTCTATCGACTGGCTTTCTTTTACATGCTGATGTACGAAACCTTTTCAAATAAAACAGACTGTGTGCTTTAAGATGAAAAACAACTCTTTTCGACAAAAATAAAATTATCGTTGAAGACCATTTTAAAAATAAGTGACTGCGCTCTGGACTGTGGGACGAAAAAGGCGCCAAAACATGCGATGTGTCGCCCAGTGTTTTTTGGCAAATTCAGTGAAACTGCTCTCAATAGCCCAATTTCTATATATTATAATTCAACTTCAAACAAAAGGCATCACTTCGAGGCTTAGGGGAATAAACCACATAAATCCCTACTATCACTCCCCTAAGTCTGGTAGTGATGTCTTTTGTTTCAAGTTGAATTTTAATATAACGAAATTGGGCTATTTCGTGACTGAAATAAAAGGTTCCATAGTTAAATACGCGGCCACTCGCCCCAGCCACCACTCTTTCTTTGAAATAGTCTTTATTCTGTGCCATGTTTTTGTTTTCTTTCAACTCTTGCGCGCGCTTCCCGATAACCTGCGACCAAGCACTATTTTCGTTTCGTTTGGTAAACCTCTAAGTGCTGCTAAAATTGGATCGGATGGCAGGTTAGTTACCCGACGCATCTTAAAATGAAGACTGTAAGCGTGCGCAAACTGTGTTCGGTCACCTCAAACATATGTTAACTTGAATAAAATGTCACCGTTCCCGTTAGCACTAAAGTTTGGCTATATAAGGGTCCTGCTCTTTCTGAAACTGTTGTAGTCCATTTACGCTATTGACTAATTTATCAAAAGCCGTTTTTGACTCGTACAGAGGTGTATGTGACGGAAGCGTGTTTCTTCACAGTTTCGCTGTTCACAGCTTTTTGTAATGTTTCTTCGGTTCCTCCTCAAATTTCATTATTTTCCAAGTCACGTTCAGTTACATTTGCTTTTTGTGCCTGCAGACTTCTTGCTAAATGCTTTGCATCTCGTGGCATATTGTTGTAAGTTAATTTAAGATTAGGATTTTAAGGTTTTAGTATGTTAGTCATTGCATAGGAATTTATTGTAAATTATTATTTTTATTATTTTATTAAAGATTAAACTGTAAATTTTATATCACTACACAGCATGCGGTATAAAAAACGAAGAGAGAAAGACCTATTTACTGATTATTTACCTTTTACGAGAGTGCCTTACAGTGCGTTCTTAGCAGTAACTGAAAGAACGGATGGTCACGGCAAGGGTAAGGGTTTAAGAAGTATAATTTGCAAAAAGCTTTAAGTCTGTTTAAAACATGTTTATAAGAAGGTTCCATTTATTTGGTGGATCAACGTTTCCTCGATATTCGATATCATTAATTGATTTATACTAGTTATGCAATGGTTTCAAGTGGTATACCGTGAAGTATCTCACCCGTGATTGACTTGATTTTTCTCAGTATGCACAAAAGCCTTTAAGCTATTTTATCTCATGCCTTCGGTAACTTTGGTACCTTTGAACTGTCTTTCGAAGATGTTCTACACTTTCCCAAAAATTATTGGTTATTGTAAAAATGCTACATTAAAACTTTGTGATTAACTTCTGAATTTTTCCGAAGTTTACCTAAGACTTGTGGCAATTTACCGAAGATGTTAATCCGAAGATGTTTGTCCAAAGATGTTTGTCTGAAGTTATTCAAAGGTAACGCTTTCGGTCACTTCATTTATTTTGCAAAATTGCCCGAAAATTGCCGAGGAAGATAATAAGATGTTTAGATTATAGCTGTAGTTCAATTTACGGCCACGAGAAACTACCGATGAATAGCCCTAATGCATGTTTACGTCACGTCAGACTAGCTTATTTCACCCCCAATCCTCCCTTTAGAAGTGTAAACCTGTGATAATATCATCAATGCACTCTCAAAGGAGCAAAATTAAAAAGAATACCCACTGAAAAAGGACGTGAGCATGTCAAAGTTTGCAAGAAATTTCGTACAAACGAGGCTTGGTGGGGAATTTTGAGCTAGTGACGTCATCATGCATGAGGCCTGTACAACCCGTGAGTGACACAGATGAGTTTTTATCATATGTACGTTTCACATGCCAGATTCCAAAAGTGCCCATTGGATTTAATCTTGTATGCTCGTTTTCTGAACATGGTTGGCGTCGCCAAAGTGTTTGTTGCATACACATTATGTATTGTGTATAATTATTTTAGATGCAAAATAAAAGAACAAAGACTCTGAGGACGCTTTGGGATTTTCGCGTTGTGAACTTGCATCGGCTTGTAATTCACGTGAATGCGATCTTAAAATTTCCTTTTCTATACTTCTGCAACCAAGTTAGCTATTTCAAACCGTCCTATTTCTATATATGACAGCCAAAGAATTTTGAATTTCCCTTCAGTAAATAATTATACGTAACTATAACGTGATTAGTTTGATCTGACCATGTGCAGGGGGATATTAAAATATATATGTAGTAGTCCCCCGATCGCGAGGGGAATATCAGCACCGCTCTCCCTGGTACAATCAAAGCCGCCCTCAGTATTTCAGACAGTTGGTGATTGGCGGGGTTTGTTCAACTTATCATATGACCCGTAAGGCCCTGCAAGCATTTTCCTTACAAAACCATTGATGAAAGTCCGGTATGAGGGCCGTACGTATTTGCGCGAGCGGGGCCGCAGAAAGCCGCACGGTCCTACTACAAAAGCGTACGGCCTCGCGTGTTAAAGTTTCAAGCAATTTGGTCTCCAAATCGGTCATATGATAAAATACTGGCTAAGTTTGGTTCTGGCCGTATGGGAAAATATTTAGCTCTTTGTCATGGCACAAGGACCTCGAGCCAAATATTTCCCATCCGGCCCTCCCACTTGGTCAGTAAGTACATAATAACCACCTGAAAGAAGAAAAGAAGACCAGCCGTGTTGAAAATAAGGCGAGAGGGGGCAGCCCCCTTTTGGATTCTAAGAAGTCACTAGTCTATCCGTTATCAAGAAAAACCATGTACATATTTTGTCATCTTTTAGTAACATAGCACTATATCTTTACGTGTAAAATATTGTAACGTTTTAAGATAGAGGGCCACTGGTTCGTCAGTGAAAACTGTTATGTGTCACCCTCTATAAATAAAGTTGTTACTCACTTACTCACTTACTTACGTACTTACTTACTTACTTACTTACTTACTTTCTTACTTACTTGCTTACTTACTAACGGTGGGTGGATCGGTGGGTGGATCGGTGGGTGGATCGGTGGGTGGATCGGTGGGTCAATCGGTGGGTCAATCGGTAGGTCGATCGGCTGTTAAAACTGAGTAGTTAAATGGCAAGAAACCGTTTACGAGAATCCCGCTCATTGTATACTGGATCCTTGAGGATCTGCTCCAGCCCAAAAAAATGAATATAAAACTTTAAAGCAAAGCTGAAAACAGCGTATATTTTGTTTAGTACTTCCAGCTGGCAAGACCAGCCTTCTTCAGGTATAAGTACTAAATTTACAATATATTATACGATGTTATCATACAAGGTGAATTTCACAAACAATGACATTGAGCCTGCGATATGTATGATCACCTGCCTCACCCATGTGGACAGCGTTGGAGGGAGGGGAGGGTGGGGAGTTAGACGAAAGAGGTGGGGGTCGGTGGAGCAAAACACCTCGGAGAGGAGACGGTCCGAACGTTTCGTATTCACGAGTTGTCTCATAGGAGTATTTGATATGTTAAAAGTGTTGAAGGGAGGGGAGGGTGGGGAGTTAGACGAAAGAGGTGGGGGTCGGTGGAGCAAAAAACCTGGGAGAGGAGACGGTCCGAACATTTCGTATTCACGAGTTGTCTCATAGGAGTATTTGATATGTTTTTAAAATAGTGTTGAAGGGAGGGGAGGGTGGGGAGTTAGACGAAAGGGTGGGGGTCGGTGGAGCAAAACACCTCGGAGAGGAGACGGTCCGAACGTTTCGTATTCACGAGTTGTCTCACAGGAGTATTTGATATGTTAACAGAGTTGAAGGGAGGGGAGGGTGAGGAGTTAGACGAAAGGAGTAAGGGTCAGTGGAGCAAAACATCTAGGAGAAGAGACGGTCCGAACATTTCGTATTCACGAGTTGTCTCATTGGAGTATTTGATATGTTAAAAGTGTTGAAGGGAGGGGAGGGTGGGGAGTAAGACGAAAGGGGTGGGGGTCGGTGGAGCAAAACAGCTAGGAGAGGAGACGGTCCGAACATTTCGTATTCACGAGTTGTCTCATAGGAGTATTTGATATTTTAACAGAGTTGAAGGGAGGGGAGGGTTAGAAGTTAGACGAAAGGGGTGGGGGTCGGTGGAGCAAAAACATAGGAGAGGAGAGGGTCCGAATGTTTCGTATTCACGAGTTGTCTCATAGGAGTATTTGATATGTTAACAGTGTTGAAGGGAGGGAGGGTGGGAAGTTAGACGAAAGGGGGTGGGGGTTGGTGGAGCAAAACATCTAGGAGAGGAGGTCATTATTATCATTATTGACATTATTATCATTATCATCATCATCATCATCATCATCATCATCATCATCATCATTATCATTATCATTATCATTATCATTATCATTATCATTATCATTATCATTATCATTATAATTGAGGTCATTATCTGGTCATTATTGTTAAGGTCAATGTTATTAAAGATGTGGTTATTGTTTATCATGGTTTGCACGATAGATAAATGTCTAATCGCCAAAAACCCGGACCCCATGGAAATAGCCCTTTTCGCGGTTAACCTTTCTCATTTGTATTACAATAAAATTCAACATGATTGTGAGGCAATTTCGGGCAATTTTGTAGTTTTTGCACGCAATTACCACGCAATCATGTTGAATTTTATTGTGATGCTAATGATGCAAATGATGCGGCCTAAAATTGGTTTTAAAACCACATCAATGTAAAGTTCTTACCTTATTTTATCGAGTCTTATTTTATTTATTTATTATTTATTTATTATTATTTTATTTTATTTTTACCTTATTTTATCGAGTCTTACCTTATTTTGTCGAGTTATAAGCTCAAGCGTGTAGGTATCTCTCGGGATCGCAAGCGAGAAGAGATTATAATCAGCCATTGACGGCGTATTTACATAATTATCGGTCGTGATTTCAGCTCTCCCAAAATGTTTCTTTTGAGACTTGAATTTGATTGTAGTTCTCCCAGATAAATGTCTAAAGCTTCGTTAATACTTCTACGTCACATATAGATGAAGAACAGACGTAAAAGTTACAATAACTTGAATAATCTTCATGGCGAAAACTGCAAGGTCCGTTATTATTTACATTTGAACAGTGATCGTGCAGTGTTTCAGCGTGGATGAAAGAGCCCAAAAGTTTTCAACAAAGCAGCTAAGAAAACGAAGAAGCCTGGCGGATTTTTAATTCTGTCCTTTTTGAAACGGGGAGGAAATATTAAAAATGGAAGAAACATCTCCCTGTGACATTTTCGCCACAATCATCCCAGTAGGGGGTGTCGCCTTTCTGTCGCAGTTTTATCACTGGCAGTGCCAGCAGGGGACTGGCTTTTTGCTCTTACCAGCTGAAGACCAATTTGAAAAATAATTGCCATTGTATTTTTGGCCCATCGATTGGCCAATAGTCCAGATCTCTTAGCAACCCCGAAACTTTTCCCACCCAGGGCTTATCGCCCGTTTATGCCCACTTTACGAATGCTAGCACTATTTCTGAATCGAATGGACTGTTTTTAAAGCTTTATCCACAAAATATATATTTTTTAGATGAAAAAAACTTTTTTAGTCGAAATGCACTTTTCCTACTGCCCATGGTGGGACTTTATTTCGAGGTTCCTTTGGTGAATTTTTTTTTTAAACTTTGCTATCTTGCGGCCAGAATTTTGAAAGAAGAAAACATTGGCGTAATTCAGACGTTTTTCCTAATTTCACTTAATTTCGTGGGTAAACATTTTTTTGACTTCACTAAATTGCTCTGACAGAATTTTTCGTAAAAGAAACATATGAAAGGTAGCGTTTATACCTCAAAGTTTTAGAAAAAAATTCCAAAGGAAACGCGAGAAAACCGCGATCAATTTTGCTTTTTTTGCTTTGCTTACGTCACCAAAGTCTGAGAAAACCTAGAATTTCGTGGTTCAGCAAGCACAATCAGCGAAAACAAAAACAATTGAACACAACCAGCTTGCTGTAAATACTTGCCGTAAATGATTAAAGTGCCCATAACGATTTTATTTTATTTTCTTATCTAAATCTACACGTCACGTAATGAACGTCTACGAAAAAAATTTCTGATTTCAGCAAAACGTGAATTTTTTATGATTTTTTAAAGTCTTCGAAATTTGCCGCCATTTTGGTCCACCATTCGCGTTAGTCTCCTCTCGGTCCCTCTCGGTTAACAAAGGATCCGTGACGTAGATTAAGGAGCACGTGACTTCAACAAAGGAATTGTGACGCAATTAAGGAACATGTGAGCCCGTTGACCTTCTTACCAGAGGGACGGGTATACCGCAAAAAATAGGATTTTGAAGATTTGAAATATTCATAAAAAATTCGCTTTTTGTGCAAAGCGCGAAATTGTTCCGCAGAGGTTCCTTGTGTGATGTTTACATTCAGATGAGAAAATAAAAAATTAAACGTCATGGGCACTTTAAATTAGCGCACGGGGCGTTTATTTAACTCTCCAGGTCAAGGGGAGGGGGGTCGAATTCGAAGGGGAGCGCTTATTGGAAGTGGGCGTGTGAATATTTCGTGAAGGTGTCAAAGCTTAGAAGCGGAGAACATAGCCTATGAATATTGAAACAATAAACATTTGTTAATGAGCAAAATTGAGCCACATTTCAAAAAATCAAGGAGGTCCCTTTGAAACTCATAAACGAATTCAGTCTATCGTTTCAGTATTCATGCGGTCATATCTCTGTTAAAAAGGGGATTTCCTGGTCAATTCCACGTGCGTTAGAAAGAGTGTAAGAACGTGATCATTTTGTGAAGGTGTCAAAGCTAGAGCTCTTACAGAAACAGAGTAAATCGCCTACGAATATTGAAACAATAGAAATTTGTTAAGGAGCAAAATTGAGCCCTTTCATGCTCATTAACGAATTTCTACTTTTTAAATATTTATGGGCTCATATTTTTGTGAAAAGGGGGATTTGTCGACCAATATTTAAATTAGCATTAGACAGAATTAGTCAAGTACATTTGTATTAGTCAAATATTAGTCAGGGATTAGTTAGGAATAAATCAGAGTTAGTCAAAGATTAGTCGACGATTACGTAGTCAATTATTGATGAAGGATTAGTCAGGGATTACTTAGGTTAAATAAAAGATTAGTCTAGGTTTAGTCAAGAATCAGTCAGGATTAGTCAAAGACTGGGCGGGATTAGTCAAATGTTAGTCAAGTATTAACTTTTCGGGCGCAGTCTCCCGGTATAGTCCAGTATAGTATAGTATAGTAGGAGTACGAATTTTTAAGCCTAGTTTGCATGCCTTTATGTCACTTCACTTATTCTTCTCTTCGATGCTCTTCCGTGAGGTTCAGCTCAGCTAGCATCTCGCTGCTTGATATACCGACACAGCAATTACAACACACACGTTCTTACTGTATATTCTTTACTTACAATTACAGTACACAAGTGATTATATTAAAAGTTATAAATTAATAAGCCATTTCCACTTCTTGAATTTTACACTCGTCTTTCTTTCTTTTTTCTTTCTTTCTTTCTTTCTTTCTTTCTTTCTTTCTTTCTTTCTTTCTTTCTTTCTTTCTTTCTTTCTTTCTTTCTTTCTTTCTTTCTTTCTTTCTTTCTTTCTTGCTTTCTTTCTTTCTTTCTTTCTTGCTTTCTGACTTAACAATTATAATTATGTATGCTTTTAACACTTTTATTAGTAATAAAATGATTTAAATGTAGGCTAAATGAATGACATCGCAAGGTGCGACTAACTGTTATTATTATATAGAGTACATTTTGAATAATAGATTGGTCTCCAGGATAAGATAGAACTTAAGACCAAAACAATTTTTCAGGTTTACCTTCACTGCCCCAAATAAATCATTTATCTTTTAAAACATACTGAAACGTAAAATAATCCGCTCTATTTTGGTATAATAAGTCTGTTACCCGGAAGACCAAGATTTACATATTGTTATAATTACTACTGTTAATAAGGAATAAAACTTCATTGCCATGATTTTATACCCTGATAAAGATCCTAGCACTGACGTCAACTCGCTCCCGAGATGAAGTAAAGTGAACTGGAGCCACAGGTGAGTGTTGTTTCAGCCACTCGAGTTTTATTCCTTTTATAAAAATTGCTAAAGAATATATACAATAACAAGGAAGTAAAGCTAGAATTACAATTCAGTCATTCATTTAATTTCGAAATCATCAAAGCTATTATTCTCTTTATAACAGCAGCAGAACTCGCTGAATGAAGACTAAGAACGTTCAGCGCAGACTAGCAGTTTTCGAAACGTAACTGTTAATTATATATGAACAGTAAAAATATCCTCATAGGCAAAACCTATTCCAAGGTACTTATACTGGTCGTCAGTGAAAATAGACCAAAATTCGCATAGCTTTCTCCGTCTGTGGACTAGCATTTTACGAGCAACTTTACGAGCTATAAGTTAATAAGCCATTTCCACTTTTTTAATCGTGGACCTTTGCGTTTCATAGTCCTTGAATTTTACACTTCTTCACTCTTTCCTTACGGATTTAACAATTCTAATTATTTATTTTTTAAATCGTTTAGTACTAATCAAATGACTTAAATGTAGGCTAAATGAATGATATCGCAAGGTAAGACTAACAGTTATTATTTTAGAGTGCACTTGAATAATAGATTGGTCTCCAGGATAAGATATAGACTAAAACATTTTTCAGGTTTAACTTTACTTCCCCAAATAAATCATTTATTTTTTACAACATCCTGAAACGTAAAATACTCCGCTTTGACTTTGGTATAATAAGTCTTTAAAGGAAACCTTACCCGGAAGACCAAGATTTGCATATTGTTATAATTACTACTGTTAATAAGGAATAAAACTTCATTGCCATGATTTTATACCCTGATAAAGATCCTAGCATTGACGTCAATTCGCTCCCGAGATGAAGTAAAGTGAACTGGAGCCACAGGCGCGTGTTGTTTCAGCCACTCGAGTTTTATTCCACCTTTTATAAAAATTGCTAAAGAATGTAGTTACAATTACAATTTTATTTATTTCAAAATCATCAAAGCTGAAATTCCGTTTATCACAGCAGCAGAACTCGCTGAATGTAGACAAAATCGTGTAGCACAGACTAGCGGTCACTAGCAGTTTTTGAAACTTAATTTTTAGTTATAAATGTACCGGCAGTAAAAATATCCTCATAGGGAAACTTGTTCCAAGGTACATATTCTGGTCGTCAGTCAATGAAAAAAAAAACAAAAATTCACAAAGCTATCTTCTTCTGCGGACTCGCACTTTACGAGCAAGGTTGAAATGTTGAAACGAAGAACGAAATCGAAATTAGTGAAAGACGCAACCTTTCCCCGCATTTTTTACTGTTCAGTTAGTTGGTGTTTCGGGAGAGACTACGGTTAAACTAGGGGACCGGTCATTATTAAGCGGGGGAAGGGGGGGAGGGGACCACTTGTTTTCGCAAGACTGATCCAAAAATTGCGGCCTTCCCTACGTGTCAATGGCCCTTAGCTTCCAAGATGGACAAAGAGCAATACGCAGAACAAAAGCAAGCAAATTCATTTGCATAAGTGAAGTGGTCATTATTTTTCGGGTTTTTCTCGCTCCAGGGAAAGGGAAGTGTTTGAATCTGACGTCATCAACCATGAAAAACTATTACTCTTTAAATCGTCTTTAAAGCGTATGTGTATATAAACAATGAACAAAAGGATCTCCGAAGAGTCTAATACTCTAGAAAAAAGTCAAGACGAAAATGAGGTGTAAAAAATCGTAGCCCCCACCCCCCCCCCCCAAAAAAAAAATATATATATATATATATATTGCTAGGAATTCCGTTACCTCAATCCCCTCCCCGCTAGATAATGGCCGGTGCCTTATTTTAAACTAATGTAATCATATGAATCATTACTCTCCATAATAAGCGATAATAATAAGAGTAAATATGTGGTAAATAACTAAATAAATTCATATTTAGTGACTCAATTATTGACCCTGATTTTTCAGGAATTACACAACTCTGAAACACCTTTCTTTCCAGACAAGCAGTTAATTGCTTCTACCTGTACACTTGTCTGGTTATGGGTGCAATAGCCCATTTCCGAGTTGCTCTTAGCCTCCTTTTCAAACCGAGGCCAAGTGCAAAACCATTCATATGGATATCAGTTTTAACTGCATGTGAAAGAAAACTCATTTTCATATGAATGGTTTTGCACTTGGCCTCGGTTTGAAAAGGAGGCTAGGAACAACTCGGAAATGGGCTATTGCCGAATTGGACTTTAACAACTTTAAACATGCTAAGACAATTCAAAGTGCAGTTTCGTATAACACGGTTGGCTTTGGCCTGGGAAAGTGGATACTGACGAGAGTGACATCACTCTGGGGAGTCGTGCTTCTGTTCCGTTTTCCAATTTTCCGTCTTGTTTGCTCAGCTATTTCACCGCAGCTGCTATTATGCGGCTCTTCTGTTTGGCTAGTTTCTCCTTCTTCTTCAAGCCCAACATTTACTACTACACTGTCTTTCAAAGTGCTTGAAATAGACGGCATTTCAATTTTACCCGTTTGTAGTTGCTGCTTGAGAATATTCTTGCCAGCTATTCCACGTATGTCGCCCTGCAAGTTGTTTAGAGGTAGCAGCAAGGCCAGACAGCAAGAGAGGGACCATTTCGGATTCTTGCGCCATTCTTTTATGTACTGATAAACGTAAGCAATGTACTGGACTGAAAATTCAGAAAAAAAAAGTTATTAAAAATTCGTCATTAGAAACATTTTATCGCTTCTTAACTGTTATTCCGAGCTGCCAGGACTTTTCTCAGATTTAGCCAATAAATGAGACTGTGAGAAAATCGAGGGGAAATGTAAATCCACCTTGTCTCTTTACTTAACATCCAAAAATATTCATTAAACAAGAGGAACGATATAGAAGTTAAGTCGGACAAAATATCATGGAAAGTATAGTTGAAAAAGAATAAAAAACAATAATACCACAACATGTAAACCCATGATTAATGTACTTGCTAATTATATATTACAATTAAAATTATAATTTCAACTATTTGTTTTTTGAAAAAAAATGAGTATTTTTGCTTACCGCCAAGAAGACCGATAACTAAAGTGTTTGCTCCAATCACTAATATCTTGAACATGATATTATCCACATATGGGTCGATTGTGGTAGAAATGTTCTCTTTGGGAATTTTGCTCACAGCTCCTATCCCCAGATTAACGATCGTAACAACGAGAGATATCAGCATCAACCTGTTTTCGAACGGATCTGCTATGGGATGTTTATGGGCAAAGAAGACCCCATAGATACTTGACAACACACAGGCTAGTCCAACATATGCCCTGCTCTCGCCTCCCACAAGGATTAAACCGGATGTCAGAATTACCTTGCGCACTGTTTCCACTAGTTCCCAATACCACGCATGGGGATTGTAATTTTCATACAGGAATCGTAAGCCAGTGAGTAGTTCCTTGCTTTGTTCTGGAGTGTCAGACGTGTCATGTTCGTCTTCGTTTTCGGTTTGGCCAAGCGTCTTTCGTTGTTTCCAAAGAACAATCAGCAATGCAGTTGGCAGAAGAAGTATGTAGCCAACCGCAACGTATGCCACGATAACTGATTGACTGTATTCTGAACCTTTACAGTCAATGCTGTAGTCGGCCTTCAGGAACTTGGGGCACTCTTCTGGTTTTTCAGTTTCATCAGCGCATAGCCTGTGGCAGGCAACGGGGAGCACGTTTGCTGTTTTAGAGCATGTACTTAGGTACGTTACGTAGAGGAAGAAAAACAAGCATCGATATATCAGCTCTTTCGCTTTAGATGTTTTCAAGGCTTTCTGTTCCTCGTCTAACGGTTTACGCAAGAGAGCCAACTTAACGATTCCGTAAACGGTGAATGAGATGATTATGACTCCACCATTCATTGTGAGTATGGCAAATAAGCTTCCAAATGCATTGACTTTCAAATCTGGAAACAAACACTGAACAGGAGCAATCTGTAAAACATTAAGTTGCAGCATCTCAGAATATTTCCCGATAACAGCAAGTGTGTCTGGCCATTTTATGTACGTAAATGCTTCCAGAAGCCCAAATGTTACTTGATAAAAACCGATTACAATCTTTAGCCTGCCCAGAAAAATGTCCACTGGCGAACGATCTTCAGTTTTGTTACCTTTCTTCTTGCTCCTCCACACTAGAACTGCAGTGATTATTAAAATAACTGCCCCCAGGATAGAAAGTTGTATGAACATCCATCTCTTCGTTGGACACGATTTACATTCTTGAAGCTGCTTATAGTACCCTTCACTGCATATCTCGCACAGTGGCCCTTCGTAGCCATTGTCGCATAAAGAATCAAAACCTCCTTTGCACGATTTCTTCCTTGGACATCGGTGTGGTTTGGGTAGCTTGTGTGGATACTTAGTGGAAGAAAAATTGGGAAACAAGCGATCCATCTGTTCAGCACGATCAACGGTAACATTATTAAGCCGGAGTTTGTTCGTGAAATTTTTATAAATTGTTTTATGACTTTCATTTTTCCACCTCCACCAATAACCAGCCTTTAGTGTAGCGAAGTCGTCCTCACACTTTAAACCATCTTTGGTACATGGACTGCATCCTTCAAAAAGGGCAGTGCGGTAAAAGTTATCCAAACATTTACAAGCTCGAAATCCGGCGAAATAGTCTGTGTTAGTTCCTATTCAAACAGAGGATAGGTATTCTTATTAGTCTAGTCAATCTACGGTTTAATATCAAACAAACTTGCAACATAATTTTTCTCAACTCCATACGATCAAGAGTGGTCTTCTTAACAACATACTGAAAATTCTCCCAAATCCTTTCTCCCAAATCCTTTTACCACAGGGAACCCGAGTTGATTTAGCTTCCACTTTCAAAGAAGGCTTTTAATACGTGTTTATATTCTTAAACAAAAAAAAAAAGACTTACATAGGGAAAAAGTTCTCAATCACTTATTTTTGTTTGTAAAATGTGACATTGTTTCGTTATTTAACTAATATACGCCGGACAAATTTCGAGTTTTTTTCACAGGGCCCATGGGGCGATTAATATGCTTTCTGGAAACATCGGACTTGTAAATATAAGATGATATCACCAGGATACCCTAGTACCTCACATCTAATCGAGGCCAGAATAAAAGCGCTACAGGCCATGATTATTGCATGTGTTTCTGTGTGTAGTGCAGTCTACAGCTTCATCAAATATCCTCTAAGAGAAACTTATATGCCGGACTCATGTCTGTCAGTATAGGAAGCAGCCTCCTATTCTCAAACGTCCGCCTCCATCAACAATATATAATTTCCGATTTTGTTGCACATCACTGAAAACGCACTTTGAGTTGTTGATTAAGTAAGTAATCTGTGTTATGGTTAAAAGGCAATGCGTTCTTTAACTGCAGATCCATCAAAGGCCTGTATTCACAGCGATACAGCTATTTTAAATAACACTGTCAGCTTTAAGTTTACGCTAGAATAATCAGAAAGATGCCGGAGAATGAGGAGTTGTAAATCCGTCTATGATTTTTGCAGACGTCAGTGCGACAATATGAGAGCTTGTGTAAAGCAAATGGAAAGAGACGATGGTTTAAAACATGTTTAAGAATCAAGATGTACATCGAACCAGTTGGTTCACCAGACTGCCCCAAAAAGCACACAGGCGAAAGCGCCGATGGAACCTTATGGAGAACTGTCTCATGATGTGCTCAGAATGATTGAAGCAAAGTAGAGTAGCCACATATTTCGCACTCGAATATTCCGTTTAGCGGTCTTGAACGTGTCGCCATTTGACGCTCCAATTCCCACGCATTGAATAAAACTTGTGAAAACCTTTCACAAACTGAACACGTGTCTCGAATAAGACAAAACCAGACAGAGGCCCATAGGCGCCTGGATAAGAGCAATTCCATTTCACGCCTTTTAGAGCGCAAGTCACCGAGAATACAGTTTTATTGTTTTTCATTCCACATCCCGCCTGCTGAAATGAGCACATCTTATATTGATAACTCTGAAATTTTATCTACAGGCGTCAACTTCAGTCTGATGATATTGAATCAGTGTGTGCAGATCGAGTAAAATACGACTGTAGCAATAAGCCAATGAACAACTTATTGTTTTAATTTTAAGAATAACTCAGTGAGTATGATTTACTTTATCTAGGACTTTTAAAAAGAGAAACACGATAAAAACAAAGTTTATTCTTTGAGAGGGTGATTTTACTCAACTTGGGTTTCCAAGTAAAAGATCACAGGGGATTTTTAGTATGTTGCTAAGTGGACTACCCTCAATTGCACGCACTCCACACGGTGAATTTTTAAAAAAATTGACAAATTGGTAAAATTTTCTTTGTTCTTGACCAGAAAAAAAAGACGACAATTTTTGTACATAGACAAACCCAATAAACGTAGAAAACGAAAAGTGCGTAAATTGGCGCAAATTGTGTACCGATTTTTTATGGCTTTTTTAGATTAGACTAACTGAATATTTCTTCTGTTTCACCAAAAATCGTGAATATTTACCGTGTAAAAACCGAGAAAATCCGTTGAGAGGTTTGCTAGCCTTGAACAACAAGCCCAACAACTCAATCATTGGTTGCCATGGTAACGAGACAAGACGGCCAAATTAGACTTCTCCGTAAATGAGATAGCCTAAGTTAGGTGTATGTATATATTATGCCTAATATCGCGAAATATTACTCTCGAAAGACAGTAATAAGATCGTGTATTTTTTATTTGGAAGACTGGCCAATAACCGTGATATAGAGCCACCGTAATTAATGGTATACTCAACTTTTTCTATCAAGTTCACAAATAATGTTAAGAAAGAACTCGGGCAAAAGCTCGTAAAATGCATTCACATAATATTTCACACTAAAATTTGCAAAACGGTCATATTCTAAACTACTAGCATAGATATACGATTTGTTCTCAATTTGTATCCTCAATATTGAATTAAAGTTAGTTTTGGAAATTCGTTTCTACCTTTGTTCGTACAGTAAGAGCTGCATAAAAATATTAATATAAATACAGAAAGAAAGAAAGCTCTGTTCTTGGTTTCTACCGGTTTCAAACTTGTCTATGACTTTCCATGAGCATTCTTAACCAATTTAAACTAGCTGATCGACATTGTTCTCTAAATCAATTCTTGATATTTTACCTTGCGGACAAGCGATGCAATCTCGTGCCTTCTTTCCAGGCGCATCATTGTATGGAACAAACGTACCATTAGGACATTTTCGGCAACTGCTGCTGACAAACGCTTTAGTGTCTGAATAAAATCCTCCTAAAATGTTAAAGTTAAAATAAAGTACAAGATGCGTAAGATGAGTTAGGGAACTCACTTTAAGTTAGTAGGACGTTTTAGCCTGAGCCTGGCAGTCCAGAGGGTATGTTGTGACGTACCCAGAACAACAAACAAACATTTACATTAAAAATATGTCAATGTATAAACTTAACTGGGGGCACGATAGAGGCTAGTGAGCCAGTCCGTTTATGTCAAAACACCTGCTGGGCGCACATGATGTGGCAAGGGGCTTAGAGAATAAATTTCATTTCATTTTTTTGATACTATTTATAACAGGAGTCAAATTGTTCCTGGAGTGTCAAAATGTTTTTGTAGTTCAGGATAATATTCGTACCATACGGTGTTTTACGGTTATTATCCGTACTTTAGGCGTCAAAGTAGTATATTAACCGTAAAATGTTGTTTTTTAAGAATATTAACCTTGAAAGACGCCACTTACGATTATTATGCGTGTAAAATACGCATAATAACCTGAAAAAGTACGCATAATAACGGTATGTGGCGCGCTTTCAGGTTATTACTCGTATTATGTACCAAAAGTTGGATCGAGAGAGATTGTCCCGAATGCGGCCGCCATTACAGGAAAGATTCTAGAGGGATGATATTAAGAAACGGATGAGCATTTCTTTAAAAATAGTATTTATGTGAAGTCTATTCCTCTTAACCTTTCCATTGAGCAAGTTAACGACTGAATTTTTTTTTCGAAACAACTAGCATTTTGAAAAAGTTCTGCGGAGTCGCAGCGATGCGAAGCATCACAGAGCGATCGAGTGTCGACTTGAGGAACTGTTGTCGCTGTTGAAATCCACTGTTGCACTATTAAAACTAATGTCCGCTTCCAATGATAAAATAAAACAAGTACCTGTATGTTTACTGATTTAAATGCCTACAAAATTAAGGAAGATCAACTTTACACAACGAAATATAACTCCACAGCAATGACCAAATTCAGTTCCACGATTTACGGCCGGCGAAGGATTCAATTGAAA
Source organism: Cladopsammia gracilis (assembly GCA_022457155.1). Taxonomy (NCBI): domain Eukaryota; kingdom Metazoa; phylum Cnidaria; class Anthozoa; order Scleractinia; family Dendrophylliidae; genus Cladopsammia; species Cladopsammia gracilis. Next base: position 21,441 of record JAJGOT010000269.1, on the reverse strand, counting down.
GTGGCCGGACGAATAAAACTCCAAGATTCGCGGTTCGTATTTCACCATGGAAAAAGGGAGATGTGTGCCGTCCCAGAAAGGCCGTTTTCTTTTGAAAGTTAATGATTATTTGAAAGAAATAGCAGAGAAAAACAAACAAAAAGTTGGCAAAACTGCCAGTCAACATAGAGACGACTTAAATATTAAAATTTAAGGCACTATGCAGTGTGCCGACCAGTGGTACAGTGGTAGTGCGCTCGGCTACAAGACCGGCATTTGATAGAGATCGCGAGTTCGAATCCAGGTGACGCGATTTTTTGTTTTCTTTTCCCTTGTTTTTTTTTTTCTTTTTTTCTTTCTTTCTTTCTTTCTTTTCTTCTTCTTTTTTTTTAGAACCGTTGTGGCTAAAAGTCGCGTAATTTAAGCCAATTTCTTCTTCAGTTTTATTTTTATTTTGTTTAAATAGTCTAAAAACACAGTTGCTGAGCTGCGGCGAGGCAAGATATCACAGTTACGTTTTTTATACATTCGACCGAAATGCAGCCAAGCTTTTTTATCAATAATTTATCGTTTTAAACACTGGAAACTGTATTAAGCAATAGGCCGCATTTTCTATGCGTTTACCGGCGCTATTAAAAACCGCTTGGAATTTTGAGAGAACATTCGAAAAGCTTGTAAATCACGAGCCGTGCTTTTTCCGTGTTATCACAACATCCCGCCTGGGTTTATAACGTCATTGAACTCATAGAAGAATGTGGTCTATTGCTTTTTACGAAATAACTATGGAAAACGTCTGTTGAAGAGAGCGCTTTGTTATAATTTTTGGCCGATCAAGATGCTTATTCTCCTCACTCCATTAATACATTCATCGAATGCTGCGGGAAAACCAATCAAAGCGACTGAACTTGACTAGCTTGGAAAGCTTGTAAATCACGAGCCTCCCTTTTCTCGTGTTCTCCCAACATCCCGCGTGAGTTTATAACGCCGGTAAACACATAGAAATGTGGTCTATTGTGTTTACGAAATAACTAAAGAAAACGACTGCATGTTGAAGAGAGCACATTGTTGTAATTTTGTGTCGATCAAGATGCGTATTCTCCTTACATTTGCATCGGATGACACGGAAAACCAATCAAAGCGGCTGAACTTGAATGAACTTGACTCGCTGCCACAGAGAAGTGAGAAAACACTCACAGGTTCAATGAAAGCGACGAAAAGTTTTAGCGCTTTGAAATTCACCAGCTGAAATTTATCAGCTGAAAGAAGAAATGTATTCAATGATCCAAAAGTACTTTGAAGGGGAAATCCAAAAAATTGTGTCCGGAATCTGCCGCCGCAAAAGAGAATATGCGAGGAAACTTTCGAAGCCTACAAACTTTGTTTTGGATTCAAAGATTGCCTTCTTGTCAGCATTTTTTCAATTGGAATAAAGGTTAGTTACAGAAACGCAGCTTCTAAATCTCTTTTCGACTTTATGAACTTACTTTGAAGCCTACTGTGATGCCCGTACTTTTTCACATTTTCAGTGATGAATGAAAACAAAGATCATTGTTTTTTATAACCTGACAAATTGTTGGATCGTTTCATGCAAATTTTCATTGTCTGCTTGCTGACCATCCCAGTGCTTGGACATAATCAGAATTTAAACTGTATCTGCTGCAACTACAGAAATTTGCTCTCCAAAACAAAACACGACAGCGTAAAAGGAATCGGCGTAATTCTCCTAAAAAACAAAGCGATAGTTTTCAATTCCACTGTGAAAATCAGACTTATTGATAAGCTTATGTTATCTTAGAATTTGTAGGCACATTTATAACATTCAGTTGAAAGGACACACCTTAATCCTTCAGTGGAACTCAGTTTAATTATGAAATACGAGATCGTCGAAATGATTCGATAAATTTGTATTGTATAAAACAACTACTATGCAGTCGTTCGCGGCATTTCCTTTCCCAGAGGAAGGGTAAAGCATACACAACAAGTAATGACAAATTATTTCTTTTTTGTGTTTAGCATTTAAATTATTTGCAAATTAGTTGGAGATTTTAAAGGCAAGGTACGTTTGATCACATTCGTATTCGTACAACAGGTCCGGATGAAAGGTACGCTTAATAATAATCGTTTTACGCGCGTGCCGTTTAATTTTGTTCACTTTGAGTTCTGTTCATTCGTAGAACAGGTGTGATGCATGGTACGGTTAATAACCGTATAACGCATTTTTCCGTTATTTTGATCGCGTTCAGTTCTGTGCATTCGCATGACAGGTCTGATGGAAAATACGGTTAATAATCGTCAGTTGAATCACATCTTGCATGTGTTTCTCGTTATTTTATTTGTGAAGCTTTGCGCTTTTTTCGCCTTCCAAAAACTGATAAATCTGTAAGATATTTTAATTTAGCTAATAGACTCTATAGAGTGAATTTTTTTTCCAATGACAGCTCAGTTCGCTATAACATACATGTGGAATTTTGTTCGAATTCGCCTGATTTCCTCAAAGTCCTTTGACTCCTAACTTTTATCAAGGAAATTCAACAATTTATAAAAAATTGCAAATTCCACCCTTCTGAATCAACTATAAACTGAAAAGTTCAAGACACCATAACAAAATGCTTCTCCGTAGCTTCTGTTTAAATTTAAAAGCTACCATTTCACCCACACTTCAAAGATTTAAAACCATCTTATATAGCATAATAACTGATCAGCACCTCAGAAAAGTGCTCACATTTTAGCCTAAGTTAGGATTTTATTCAATGCCTCAAAAGTTACAACTATCTCACATAATAAAAAAATACCAATGGAATGTTCTATCTTTATTTTAGAAGCAATAAAAAGTTAAATAAAATTGATTATTGGGGAATCATTTTCCACTTTTGTCACTGCCCTGCTTTGATAGAAGTTTTAGCCTAAATGATACATTTTTTGAAAGAGAAAATTAACTTGACTTTTTTTTTTGTCTTTTTGTCAATGCTGTTCCACATTTTTGGACCCTGAAATGATAGGGAGTACTGCCCTAACCTGAAAGATTTATGGGGAATATATCAATTATGTCTATGACGTGTTCTGTAACTGCGGTAACTATTTAACATGTGAATTGATTTGAACAGTTGTTTTAATTTATGTGGTATCTGTCCTGAAAAATACTTAAACATTTAAATTGAAATTTCCAATTTATTTATCTGTTCCACTTAAGAAGCTTCATTTCTTTAAAATTTAAAAGCCGCCCTTTCCCTATATCCAATTTTAGCTATAATTCTTACTGCCCTTTTCTGAAGAAGTACAATCATAGATACTTTGAAAGATAGTTTGTTAGCCCAAACAATATTACCGTAGTGAATGTAAGCTTTTAATAGCATCAGTGAACAAATAATAGCTTAATTTATCCATGTTTAGTTTTTGTAGCTTCTGATCAGCACCTCAGAAAAGTGCAGCTCAATTTTTAAGCTATCATTTGAATGGTCACACTTTTGCCGAGTTTAGGATTTCATCCAATGACACAAAAGTTACAACTACATCGTACAGAATAATAAACACCACAGGAAGGTACTAGTTTTATAGTACTGCTCACGGCAGTTAGCTTTCTTTTGAATCGTCTTCAATAATCCTTAAAAGACTCAATTCACAAGCTCAATTGTTAGAACCAGTTTATGCCAGTAATCAGTTAAAGTAGTCTTGATCAGCACACTACTGGGGTGGACCACATGAAAAAATGTGTGAAATTTTTTATCCTTTGAAAAATGGTATGAAATGAATGTGTAAAATTAACGCTATGTGAAAGAAATGTGAAACTCATTGCAAAATCTAATTTGAGTTTCAATAGTTACAGGTGAAATTGTATTGCCATGTGAAAAAATATGTGAATTTTTAAGTTTGCATTATGTGGAATGCCAGTGATGTGTAATATGAAGTGACAACATTTTTTCAAACTGCAAGATATCTGAGGGCTTTATAAGACTTATAAGACTTTAGTCGTTAATTAGCTAATTAACATGTTCGTTGTACAAACAAGTCAAATGAAACTGGCTTTCAATGTCTATTTGAGTTAGTCCCGGTTTTTCAATCATGTTCAATTTTGTGTTTTTGCAGAACCGGTTATGGGCTGAAAATGTAAGTTTAGTAACCGTAAAAGTACGTTAAAAAACCGTAAAAGTACGCTTAATAACCGTAAAAGTACATTTAATAATCGTAAAAGTACGTTTAATTACCGCGAAAGTACGTTTAATAATCGTAAAAGTACGTTTAATAACCGTAAAAGTGCGTTTAATAACCGTAAAATTACGTTTAAGAACCGTAAAAGTGCGTTTAATAACCGTAAAAGTACGTTTAATAACCGTAAAAGTGCGTTTAATAGCCGTAATAGTACGTTTAATAACCGTTAAAGTACGCTTAATAATCGTAAAAGTACGTTTAATAACTGTAAAAGTGCGTTTAATAACCGTAAAATTACGTACTTTAACGGTTATTAAACGTACTATTACGGCTATTAAACGCACTTTTACGGTTATTAAACGTACTTTTACGGTTATTAAACGCACTTTTACGGTTCTTAAACGTAATTTTACGGTTATTAAACGCACTTTTACGGTTATTAAACGTACTTTTACGATTATTAAACGTACTTTCGCGGTAATTAAACGTACTTTTACGATTATTAAATGTACTTTTACGGTTATTAAGCGTACTTTTACGGTTTTTTAACGTACTTTTACGGTTACTAAACTTACATTTTCAGCCCATAACCGGTTCTGCAAAAACACAAAATTGAACATGATTGAAAAACCGGGACTAACTCAAATAGACATTGAAAGCCAGTTTCATTTGACTTGTTTGTACAACGAACATGTTAATTAGCTAATTAACGACTAAAGTCTTATAAGTCTTATAAAGCCCTCAGATATCTTGCAGTTTGAAAAAATGTTGTCACTTCATATTACACATCACTGGCATTCCACATAATGCAAACTTAAAAATTCACATATTTTTTCACATGGCAATACAATTTCACCTGTAACTATTGAAACTCAAATTAGATTTTGCAATGAGTTTCACATTTCTTTCACATAGCGTTAATTTTACACATTCATTTCATACCATTTTTCAAAGGATAAAAAATTTCACACATTTTTTCATGTGGTCCACCCCAGTAGTGTGCTGATCAAGACTACTTTAACTGATTACTGGCATAAACTGGTTCTAACAATTGAGCTTGTGAATTGAGTCTTTTAAGGATTATTGAAGACGATTCAAAAGAAAGCTAACTGCCGTGAGCAGTACTATAAAACTAGTACCTTCCTGTGGTGTTTATTATTCTGTACGATGTAGTTGTAACTTTTGTGTCATTGGATGAAATCCTAAACTCGGCAAAAGTGTGACCATTCAAATGATAGCTTAAAAATTGAGCTGCACTTTTCTGAGGTGCTGATCAGAAGCTACAAAAACTAAACATGGATAAATTAAGCTATTATTTGTTCACTGATGCTATTAAAAGCTTACATTCACTACGGTAATATTGTTTGGGCTAACAAACTATCTTTCAAAGTATCTATGATTGTACTTCTTCAGAAAAGGGCAGTAAGAATTATAGCTAAAATTGGATATAGGGAAAGGGCGGCTTTTAAATTTTAAAGAAATGAAGCTTCTTAAGTGGAACAGATAAATAAATTGGAAATTTCAATTTAAATGTTTAAGTATTTTTCAGGACAGATACCACATAAATTAAAACAACTGTTCAAATCAATTCACATGTTAAATAGTTACCGCAGTTACAGAACACGTCATAGACATAATTGATATATTCCCCATAAATCTTTCAGGTTAGGGCAGTACTCCCTATCATTTCAGGGTCCAAAAATGTGGAACAGCATTGACAAAAAGACAAAAAAAAAAGTCAAGTTAATTTTCTCTTTCAAAAAATGTATCATTTAGGCTAAAACTTCTATCAAAGCAGGGCAGTGACAAAAGTGGAAAATGATTCCCCAATAATCAATTTTATTTAACTTTTTATTGCTTCTAAAATAAAGATAGAACATTCCATTGGTATTTTTTTATTATGTGAGATAGTTGTAACTTTTGAGGCATTGAATAAAATCCTAACTTAGGCTAAAATGTGAGCACTTTTCTGAGGTGCTGATCAGTTATTATGCTATATAAGATGGTTTTAAATCTTTGAAGTGTGGGTGAAATGGTAGCTTTTAAATTTAAACAGAAGCTACGGAGAAGCATTTTGTTATGGTGTCTTGAACTTTTCAGTTTATAGTTGATTCAGAAGGGTGGAATTTGCAATTTTTTATAAATTGTTGAATTTCCTTGATAAAAGTTAGGAGTCAAAGGACTTTGAGGAAATCAGGCGAATTCGAACAAAATTCCACATGTATGTTATAGCGAACTGAGCTGTCATTGGAAAAAAAATTCACTCTATAGAGTCTATTAGCTAAATTAAAATATCTTACAGATTTATCAGTTTTTGGAAGGCGAAAAAAGCGCAAAGCTTCACAAATAAAATAACGAGAAACACATGCAAGATGTGATTCAACTGACGATTATTAACCGTATTTTTCCATCAGACCTGTCATGCGAATGCACAGAACTGAACGCGATCAAAATAACGGAAAAATGCGTTATACGGTTATTAACCGTACCATGCATCACACCTGTTCTACGAATGAACAGAACTCAAAGTGAACAAAATTAAACGGCACGCGCGTAAAACGATTATTAAGCGTACCTTTCATCCGGACCTGTTGTACGAATACGAATGTGATCAAACGTACCTTGCCTTTAAAATCTCCAACTAATTTGCAAATAATTTAAATGCTAAACACAAAAAAGAAATAATTTGTCATTACTTGTTGTGTATGCTTTACCCTTCCTCTGGGAAAGGAAATGCCGCGAACGACTGCATAGTAGTTGTTTTATACAATACAAATTTATCGAATCATTTCGACGATCTCGTATTTCATAATTAAACTGAGTTCCACTGAAGGATTAAGGTGTGTCCTTTCAACTGAATGTTATAAATGTGCCTACAAATTCTAAGATAACATAAGCTTATCAATAAGTCTGATTTTCACAGTGGAATTGAAAACTATCGCTTTGTTTTTTAGGAGAATTACGCCGATTCCTTTTACGCTGTCGTGTTTTGTTTTGGAGAGCAAATTTCTGTAGTTGCAGCAGATACAGTTTAAATTCTGATTATGTCCAAGCACTGGGATGGTCAGCAAGCAGACAATGAAAATTTGCATGAAACGATCCAACAATTTGTCAGGTTATAAAAAACAATGATCTTTGTTTTCATTCATCACTGAAAATGTGAAAAAGTACGGGCATCACAGTAGGCTTCAAAGTAAGTTCATAAAGTCGAAAAGAGATTTAGAAGCTGCGTTTCTGTAACTAACCTTTATTCCAATTGAAAAAATGCTGACAAGAAGGCAATCTTTGAATCCAAAACAAAGTTTGTAGGCTTCGAAAGTTTCCTCGCATATTCTCTTTTGCGGCGGCAGATTCCGGACACAATTTTTTGGATTTCCCCTTCAAAGTACTTTTGGATCATTGAATATATTTCTTCTTTCAGCTGATAAATTTCAGCTGGTGAATTTCAAAGCGCTAAAACTTTTCGTCGCTTTCATTGAACCTGTGAGTGTTTTCTCACTTCTCTGTGGCAGCGAGTCAAGTTCATTCAAGTTCAGCCGCTTTGATTGGTTTTCCGTGTCATCCGATGCAAATGTAAGGAGAATACGCATCTTGATCGACACAAAATTACAACAATGTGCTCTCTTCAACATGCAGTCGTTTTCTTTAGTTATTTCGTAAACACAATAGACCACATTTCTATGTGTTTACCGGCGTTATAAACTCACGCGGGATGTTGGGAGAACACGAGAAAAGGGAGGCTCGTGATTTACAAGCTTTCCAAGCTAGTCAAGTTCAGTCGCTTTGATTGGTTTTCCCGCAGCATTCGATGAATGTATTAATGGAGTGAGGAGAATAAGCATCTTGATCGGCCAAAAATTATAACAAAGCGCTCTCTTCAACAGACGTTTTCCATAGTTATTTCGTAAAAAGCAATAGACCACATTCTTCTATGAGTTCAATGACGTTATAAACCCAGGCGGGATGTTGTGATAACACGGAAAAAGCACGGCTCGTGATTTACAAGCTTTTCGAATGTTCTCTCAAAATTCCAAGCGGTTTTTAATAGCGCCGGTAAACGCATAGAAAATGCGGCCTATTGCTTAATACAGTTTCCAGTGTTTAAAACGATAAATTATTGATAAAAAAGCTTGGCTGCATTTCGGTCGAATGTATAAAAAACGTAACTGTGATATCTTGCCTCGCCGCAGCTCAGCAACTGTGTTTTTAGACTATTTAAACAAAATAAAAATAAAACTGAAGAAGAAATTGGCTTAAATTACGCGACTTTTAGCCACAACGGTTCTAAAAAAAAAGAAGAAGAAAAGAAAGAAAGAAAGAAAGAAAAAAAGAAAAAAAAAAACAAGGGAAAAGAAAACAAAAAATCGCGTCACCTGGATTCGAACTCGCGATCTCTATCAAATGCCGGTCTTGTAGCCGAGCGCACTACCACTGTACCACTGGTCGGCACACTGCATAGTGCCTTAAATTTTAATATTTAAGTCGTCTCTATGTTGACTGGCAGTTTTGCCAACTTTTTGTTTGTTTTTCTCTGCTATTTCTTTCAAATAATCATTAACTTTCAAAAGAAAACGGCCTTTCTGGGACGGCACACATCTCCCTTTTTCCATGGTGAAATACGAACCGCGAATCTTGGAGTTTTATTCGTCCGGCCACTTTCAATTGAATCCTTCGCCGGCCGTAAATCGTGGAACTGAATTTGGTCATTGCTGTGGAGTTATATTTCGTTGTGTAAAGTTGATCTTCCTTAATTTTGTAGGCATTTAAATCAGTAAACATACAGGTACTTGTTTTATTTTATCATTGGAAGCGGACATTAGTTTTAATAGTGCAACAGTGGATTTCAACAGCGACAACAGTTCCTCAAGTCGACACTCGATCGCTCTGTGATGCTTCGCATCGCTGCGACTCCGCAGAACTTTTTCAAAATGCTAGTTGTTTCGAAAAAAAATTCAGTCGTTAACTTGCTCAATGGAAAGGTTAAGAGGAATAGACTTCACATAAATACTATTTTTAAAGAAATGCTCATCCGTTTCTTAATATCATCCCTCTAGAATCTTTCCTGTAATGGCGGCCGCATTCGGGACAATCTCTCTCGATCCAACTTTTGGTACATAATACGAGTAATAACCTGAAAGCGCGCCACATACCGTTATTATGCGTACTTTTTCAGGTTATTATGCGTATTTTACACGCATAATAATCGTAAGTGGCGTCTTTCAAGGTTAATATTCTTAAAAAACAACATTTTACGGTTAATATACTACTTTGACGCCTAAAGTACGGATAATAACCGTAAAACACCGTATGGTACGAATATTATCCTGAACTACAAAAACATTTTGACACTCCAGGAACAATTTGACTCCTGTTTTATGCAAATGCCCCATCCGAGGCTCATATTAGGCAATCAAATGCCACTATCCCCACCCGGAAAGAGATCAGCAACTACATTTTGATGTTTTATAGAGCACGTTTTCTATATTTTTTCCGGGTACTCGCGACAATCACGTCAGCAGCCAGTTAGTGCAGCGCTTTTGTAGTTTTTTTTTTTTTTCAGCCAGTTGACCAGTTTGACCTTTAAAAACTTGTAACATGTCCTCTGGGTTGCATTCCACGGATTTCGATCGGGAAAACCACCCAACACAAAACGTGAAATTAAGGCAACTTGTTTAAATCCCCCACTCTTCCCCTAAGGTTTCAAATTCCCCACCCACTAAACAGACGTCAATATCAAATTCCCGCCTACCCGGGTACGAAAATTGATCAAATGGCCGGGAGGTTTAGGGGTCGTTGAATGTTCGATATGATCAGTACTTCAATTCATTTTCTTATTGTTTTCTTTTCGAAGGACTTCTTATTAGGGCACACTCCACGAACTTAAAGATTCCACAGAAGCGCATGTAAATCTTCTAACCAGTCCTTTAATCAGATACAGACGATATTTTGCAATTTTTTACACTGCAAATAATCCGATAGCCATTGTCTTGAATCGGTTAAAAACAGCTCTCCAATAGGCCATTTGCACGATGACGTCATATGACTACAACTACCAGAATCCTTCAGTTTTTTCTTTTGTAGTGCAAATTAGGGCTATTGTTATTTAAACCGCACTGGGATTACAAAATTTAAATAAGAAAGGAAAAACGAAATGAATTCTGGTAGTTGTGGTAAAATGACGCCATCGTGCAAATGGCCTATTGGCCTGATAGCTCAGTAGATAAAGCATTGCACCGGTAGTCACAAACGGCTAGTTTTTACAGGTTTTTATGTCGCGCTTATAATATTTTTAACTATCTGTATTTCTTTGCAACTGATCAGGTTATTAGCATCATTGCCAGAAACACAGACTTTACTATCATCAGTAGTTGTTGTATAATGTTATTCAAAATATTCTCATTCAAACAACACAAACTGTTTAATAATTTACTTCAATTCATGTTTGAGAAAAGTGGCATGATCGTTTTGCCTCAGCCCGAAATTCATTGATAACTCAGGCCGAAAATAATCTGAATATTTCAGCAACTGAGGACGTTATAAATCTCATGATCGACCCATACCTTTCTATTTTTTCAAAGGACTCAAAAGCTAATTATCAAAGTTATTATTACATTTTTAAACTTGAATACCTGCAGGGCATTTGGTACACAAAACATCTTGCGTCCAAACTGTGACAGACACAAACGTGCCCCTTGGACAAGGAAGCAATTTTTTTTTCTCTTCAGTTGTTGTACGTCCAAATCCAGCACGGCCAAAGATCCACCGCACAAATAATGGTTTAAACTTTCTCAGTGAGAAGATGTCGATGTCGATGTATTCAGAATCCGTTTGTCCTAAGCCCCTAAATTCGAAAGGTTTTGCAGAGTTAAATGTTGTAATAAGATAATCTAGCCAAGGAGTCGCTGCTTTCTATTTTTTTTGAAGTTAATTAAAGACTACAGATTAGGTGTAATTCAATGTTTTTTTTTTTTTTGCTGATGAAAAAAAAGTGATTTTTTTCAACAGATTTAAAATTGACCGCGAACAGTCGCTTTGCCAGACAAACAAATTTGCTTAATTGTTCAGTAAAGACGGACTGTTTGACTCCTAAAATTCGATTAAATGCCATGTAGACACACGTAGAAAGAATGTATAAATGTTTAACTTACAAGAGAATATTGTGGGTTCTACTGCAGTCTTTGACGATCCATGGTCTCTTTTTTGTTGCATTTTTGTTAGATACTATTAATAGATTGTGACCTTATTGTTAATTCTGTTCCTCGATGTTTATTTGTCGTAGTGTGTGTTTTCGCGCTCTAACGATCCAGGTTCGAATCCGCCTATACTGCGTTTTGTATTTTCTTTTGCTTTCTCTTCTTTTCTGTGTATTTTATCTACGTTATTCTAATACAGTGATTCATTTGTCAAAAATGACGACGTAATTTTCAAGAAGTTGCGTTAATTTATTTCTTTGTTTGGAGCCCCCGGCGTAGGAAAATGTTGCCCCTAACAGGTCCAATATTTAGAAACCAAAATGAGCAGTGCAAAAACGTGCATATCGTAACCTCACACGCGGCTTACGCTAGGTCACAATAACATGAACCCCCCCCCCCCCCCAAAAAAAAAAAAAAAAAAAAAAAAAATTAAAAATGTTCATTGTTTTGTTAAGTTCGGTTAGCAGTCTATTTTTCTCCAAAAGGGATCCATGGTCTGTCGCTCGGACATATCTGGCGGAAAAAAAAAACGGGTTCTACCGGCTTCTGTTACGGCACGTTGTGATACTTTATACATGTACAGTATGTTGCCCAGTTTCCGGCCACTTTAGTTTGTAATCGCTATAACTCCTTTGTTTTGCACGTAAAATTTCTCAATTTCCTTTCAAAGACAGTTCATTAACTTACCTTTAAAATGTTAAATGGTTGGCGGCCTTCCCCAAGTATTAAAGAAATTATACCATTTTTCGCAAAACTAGTAAGTTGCCCAGTTTCCGGCCAGCTAGCCCAGTTTCCGGCCACCGACTTAAAGTAAATTTTCCTTGAAACCGCTCGACGTAAACCGACTTGTAAGTCCCTTGATAATAGTGGTCGCCTAGTTATAAATATCAGGTAAGTTTCAATATTAAACTTTGTCACCTACCGTTTTACTCAGTATTCAAAATACGTATGACCTTAGTGACCAGGAAGCGTGTCTTCCGCAGTTTGTTGACAGACTACTACTAAAACAAATCATGACTTACGTACTTTTAGTCACGCTATACATTCATAAGCTGTTGTTAATTCGTAATCTTTGTTACACTAACACATGTATCTTTAATTTCTCGACCAGGAAATTTTAATATTCGGTTCTTTCCCTTAATAAGAAATAGGTTTTGAGCAATGTGTCTTTTAGTGGCCGGAAACTGGCACACTAGGTCGAAATCTTCACTGAGAGTTTGACTGCTAAAATTTCAGGAACAGCCCTATTCCAGCTGACGATGATAGATTCCCTAATCACTTTCATCTTTAATCTAATATTTGTCCAAATATGAAGCTCCTTGAGATATTTCCTGTGAAACGAGCTATTTGTTTATGTACGGTAGTTTTGATGTGCAGTGAAACGAGCCAAAATTAATCGCTAAACGTTCAATCACCTGGACAAAACATTTCCTTCCTCGGCCGTTCCTTGTTCAAAAAAAACGCCAAAACCACCAATGTGTAGCGGAAATGTTCGTCTTTCTTTCGGAACGCTTCGGTGGACGAAAATTTAAAACTCCGACGAACATAACCGACGTAATTGTTTTTTGGCTGGAAACTGGTACTGGCCGGAAACTGGGCAACACACTGTATCTGTCATCGGTGACCCACATGATCGAGATTTATGAATAGGCGATACTCGCCTGTATATTCGGGTCGCATTCAGTTCGCCAAGAGGACTGAATTTTACAACATTTTACATCGGTATTAACTTGAAATGTCCCAACCTCTGTTGTTTTTTTTGTTGCTACGCAATTTCCGCAGTTGGTTAACGTACTAAATCCTTATAAAACAAAATAACCCATCAGCGCTGCTACATCCCCAGACAAAACTAGTTGAGACAAACTGAAATTATGCCGACATTTTTGTATACTTCTGAAACAAATTTCCCACACCATTATATAAATATGCGCCCTCCCCCCTCTCCCCTCTTCCATTGTTGTTTTGGGTATTAGTGCATTTGAATCAGCGAGTTTTTAATCGGAGCAAAACAACATTGGACGGGGGGTCCAGTGTTGATGTTTGTTGACACTGAAATTTGGCGTTAAATTGAGAAACAGATGAAAACTGTCTCAACAGTTTTCTCCGAAGATGTAGCTTAAGTACACAACGCTCCTTTGATGACTACTGCAAGAACATTTTTAGCCAGCAGGCCAGTCAGCCTTGTCTTATTTTCTCTGAAAATTGCCATTATGAAAGTGTGATAAACGTTTAAACCAGATCACGAAATATCTCATCGAGTCCATGGCCAATATTTGAATTTTAAAGCACGGAAGCCACGCTTGATCTACTGTTGTTCGAACCTCACATGCGACATATGCTTAGTTTCTTCTAGATCCACTGACTTGGTTTGTCCAGTTCCAGGCAACGAACACGCTCATTATTCTCGACTGACTGCACCGCTTCGAAAGATGTGAAAGGCCGAACGAGTCAGCTGGTCAGTTAATCTCGACTTCAGTACGTGCCACAGTTGCATCAGTGTGTGGGTGCTGACCCAGCAGACAACTATGGTGGCCCAACGTTATCATAGTAAAATATGCAAGTTATTGCGAATATAAGATGTTTGAAAATTTGGTGCTTATGGAAGGAACTAAAAAGCCAAATCAACTACAGGTACGATGTTTTAACCGTTTCTTGTATCCTTTAGCTGTGAATTTTTGTAAGCTTACTGTCCACGCTGCAGTTCTTTCCGACTTTTCGCCGCTATGTTTAGGTTCGTAGCCGTGTGTTTGTTCAATTTGTTTTGATTCTGAATTGAACTTTTTAAGATACGAAACACTTGTAACTAAGACATTCTATGCCATTTTACTGTGTTTTAATTCTTGTAGTCACTACTCTGTCCCGTTCTTTGAGTAGACGAAAGCTCTTCGTAGAAACTGTCAACTGATGTCACTGATTGTGTACGCTAAATTAATTTTAGCTTGGCAAAAGTTTCGGCATTCATTGCTTGTTGTTTAAGAAATGGTGTGAGGTAAAATATTGTAGTTAGCCTTTTTACTTAATGAAAGGTTGTATATCTCAATGATTTTTTTTTTCTTGAAACTGTGATTTGTTATCAATGTGTTGAATTATAAAACAGTTATAGTGTTCAAGCTTGCACAATATTGACAAAAGCGCCACTTTCATTCATGAACTGTGTGATGTTGCAAGTTTCGCGCGGTAAAACATTTGTAAGCTTTTTTTTTTTTATTAAAAGGCTTGTCGGCGATATTTTTTTCTTCAAACTGTGCTTTGTTATCAATGTGTTGAATTATGAAACTATTATAGCGCTCAAGCTTGGGTGATATCGCCTAATTTTAGCCGACTCGGCCTACGGCCTCGTCGGCTAAGTATTAGGCGATATCACGCGCGCTTTCGCGCTATAATAGTTAATTATTAAGCAAGAAAAAATAATAAAAAATACTTTGGGAAAACATCATCAAAAACGACATTTGGAAAAACATTGAAAATCAATGTCGAAAAAACAACATTGAAAAACAACATTGAAAATCAACATTGAAAAACAACTCTGAAAAACAACATTGAAAAACAACATTGAAAATCAACATTGAAAAACAACTCTGAAAATCAACATTGAAAATCAACATTGAAAATCAACATTGAAAATCAACATTGTAAAAAAAGTCGAAAAAAAACACTGTTTTTTTCCTCGTGGCCCATCTTTATCATAGACCTGGATGCTTTATTATTTATTAGAAGCTCCTGATTCACCAGGGTTGTTTGGTTGGTGCTTAATATCTGCAATATATGATTATCGAAGTGTAAGGGCGAAAGTGGAAAAGGAAGTGAACGATTTACTGTCCATAAGCGAGTGCTGCCAGTGCAGTAAACCGAGTCCATGGCCCATCGTTCTCATAGCTCAATGTTGATTTTCAATGTTGATTTTTAATGTTGTTTTTCAATGTTGATTTTAAATGTTGTTTTTCAATGATGATTTTCAATGTTGTTTTTCAATGTTGATTTTCACAGTTGTTTTTCAATGTTGATTTTCAATGTTGATTTTCAATGTTGATTTTCAATGTTGATTTTCAATCACGCTTGATTTGCAATGTTGTTTTTTCGACATTCATTTTCAATGCTTTTTCCCTGAATGTCGTTTTTGATGATATTTTCCCAAAGTATTTTTTTAATTTTCTTTTATTGCTTAATAATATTTTATATTTGTTATTTTTTTATGTGTTTCCGACGCTTTTGAAGTGAATGCAAATGTTGCCGCAAAGTGGCCTTTCGAAGCCATGAATCTTTCAGTTTATTTTGCCTGGTCCGGACCCGGGGTCAGAAACAACTTTTCGAATTGAATGTTTTGCTGGAAGCATTATTCCCGCCATTATAATAGTAAATTTTGAATGAAACTTATAAATTTAATCAAAGTTAACGACAGAAGTGATAATCTAGGAGGAGAGAAACACATTTATCCCTTTGAAATATATTTTTTTCAGTTGGGGTAAAAATGTTGCAATTTGCATAATGTAAAAAGTATAATTTGAAAACCTTCCAGTAACTCATAACGCAGCTATTTCTTAAAACATCTTTTTATTGATGGCTGTTACTAAAACGGGAATGGGGAATTGGGAATGGCCATGGGGAATGGGGAACTGATTGAATTTTTTTTAGATTAATTGTTTATAATGCGGAATAAATGTTTTTCAGCGGCGATTATCGATATCCACACTTTATTTAAAACGTTCTGCGCCAAAATAAAAGGAAAGGAATAAATTGATTAACAGGAGAAGTCACCTTGCCTTGTTTCGTTATTTCACTGCCTGAAGCTAAGCCAGTATTACTACGAAAAGAATTTCATAGATATTGTACATCTAGTTTTCAGAGGTGGCGATAATTTTGGTTAACACCAAAAATCGGGGCCTTGGTCGGGCGTTCGGTCACTCTCTGAGGACGAGATTGAAATATTGTGAGTATCAGCGGAGGTAGGCTCGATCACCAGCCGTTTTGTGCGCCCGCGTTCCTCCGCGCACACCACGGCTGGATCACTGGTCTGCTCTTTTGTATTTTTCGACCAATCAGAAACTTGCCTGCCCGAATCGTGCAATTCAGTCAGCAACAAAGATGGCGGCAATCTCCGTGGATTTATTTATTTCGAACCTGCTTGAGAAATCCGTTTCTGAGCTGTTCAAGATTAGCAAATTTGGGAAATACATCAAGAAGAAATAGTTAACTTGTTCAATGGAAATGATGTGTTATTAACACCGCCAACGCGTCCAGGAAAGTCCATATTTTCGGGATAGTTTTATATCCTTGTTTGTAAACCAACTGCTTTCTCAATTTGTGATTTGGCTATTTCTCTTCTCACTTCCTTGATGCAAGATCAGGCCGCATTCTCTACATCAGTGGGAAATGGAGCAGCGTTTATCGGTGACAAATGAAGCGAAGATGACGTAAATAAAAAGTATAGAACTGTTTCCATCAAGTGAGTCCGTTTTGCAAATTGGGTTGTACATGTCGTGGATTTTAAATCCACTCGTAATACGAGTGGCGAATTTAATAATAAATTATAATAATTTAATTTAGGTCGTGATTTATAGGCTCTATGACTTGTTATTGATGAAGCTCACTGAATTAAACGTGGTTACATTGAAAATTATTTTTTCTTATTTTCTTATTATGTTTTCTTTGGCTATTAAATTGTAGTGAGTGTTTCAGATGTGAACATTATGTAGATTTCATCAAAGGCAAGTCAGGTAGCCTGTCACAGTGTTGGACACTTTCCTTGATACTTGCCTCTGCTTTCCTGATATAAATATATGGAGCAATTAAGACTATTTTGGGTTCCAAATTTGTATCAGAACTCCTTTTTGTGTTTCTATAATTTCATAACCACTTTGAATTATTTTTACAGCACTTGAAAGTCACCAGTTACTTTTCAAGTATAGTAGATTTTATAATGAATATTTTAAAATACAAGAGCTGCTCAATTTTTTACTAAACAGACCAGCGCTCACCTCAGGTTTTTGATTGGTATATTTTTTGGAGGCATTTAACCAAAAAAGGAGAGCAACTGACTGCAAATATTCTCTGCCAATAAAATATTAATAAAACAAGTTCTCATTTTAAAAGTGTTCTTCTGATACTCACAACAACAGCTACAAAATTTACCAACGACAGAATTTGTAAGACCCATGCAAAGAGGTGAATGAACATGATGTCTCACATTAATAATATTAGAACAGCAGATTGAAAGAACACTATACTAGGGTGCCAACCAGACATTTATAGGTTTATTCCTCTATAATGAATATGATAACTAGTAGTAATGGTACTGTCAGTGATGGGTTAATTTTTCACTGTTGGACTATACTGTAAGTTGTCTCTTGAGTGATGGCTAGTCTGTGTAGCAGTTGCAAGAGATAATTAAATGGAAGGTGCCAATTTTGAGAGACAAGATGACTGCATCTTCAGTGTGCAGGTACTTCAATACATGCATACATACATAACTTCATTTCAACTCTATAACTCGAGTTGAAATAAAGTTGTGTATGTTAATGTATAGGAGTACCTGCACTCCCACGATGCACATTGTATCTCCCAGAATTCTTGCACCCCATTTTTAGCTCTTGAACTTGCTATGCAGGATAGCAAAGGGTGCGAAAGAATACCTGGTTCCCAGTTGTGAAATTACAGAAAATAGAATAGCACTTTCTTAAAATCTCTGGTTCTCACCAGAGATTTTGCAAAACAAGATGACTATTAAAATGATATAGTTTTGAGTGAAACAGTAGCACATGGGCATGGACATCAAAAATATGTGCTCACAAAAACACGATGTTAAGGACGTCCATGTTATCTCATTTTTGAATTTGTGAGGCAGAAAACCTGGTAGTTCTATGACAGTTATACAATGTGTGTCAGTCAGTGGTCTGTCTGAGTATGGGGTCTTTGACTCTTTTATGGACTATTTATGGCATTTTTCTTTTGTCTTTTATTGTGTTTTTGTAAGTTGCCATTAAACTGAAATAACTGTTTAAAGGAAAGATAATTATTCTCTTACATGTAAGTCATCATTTCCTGCAACAATAATTTCCGCAATAGAGAGGATATCACCTACTGCATTTATTTATTTATTTTAAATGTTTTATTTGTATCTTGAAAAATGTTTACAAATACAAAGTACATATCACATAGTAGAGCTTTACACAGTTACTTAAAATAGCTTAATTACTTTACTACATTTATTTATTGTGTACAGGTATACTTTATGGTTGTCTTGGGAATTATAGATCCAAATATAAATACGAAATCAAAAGTAGCAACCGTACCGAGTCTTCGCAGGCTCTGGGCTGGAAAGAAGGAAGCAAACAAAACAACACATGTTGATGACATTTTCGAACTGTTTGAACACCAATTCAAACAGTAGGTCGCTTGATTCACTTCGACCACACACCGGTCTTCATTTAAATGTCGATTGTCCTTTTAAAATCTGCTGCATGCGGGAAAGATATTTTCAGATGAGTATTTGTTTACTTTGTTGTTACAACTAACTCAACACACCTTCCGGATCGATGTTTTGTTGCTGGCAGGTTAAAATCTTCCGAACTTTCGAACGCATTTGATGTTTATCTCTTCCTTCCTAGTATTTTGAAGGAAATTTCCACCAAGAGAAATATTGTTTTCTTGCAAAATCCCTAAAAAGTGACAGCTCTTTGTGTACGGTAAATTTCGCCCGCGACAGACTGGCGACCAAAATCTAATTTGCATAAAAAGCGGATGTGACGTCACGGACAAGCGCTACGGACCAGTGATCCAGCCGTTGTTCATCCTCGGAGACCCAGGAGCAATCAGTTGGGACGCGACGAAAATCGGCATAAGTTTTCAAGAACGGCGAAGAGACTTCGCCGTTCTTGAAAACTTATGCCGATTTTCGTCGCGCCCCAACTGATTGCCCCTGGGTCTCCGAGGATGGCTGTTGTTGGGAGGAGGATCTGAAAACCGGACTCCCTCAAACGGCTGAAAATCGAGCCTACAGCAGAGGTAGAGAAGGACAAAAGCGCTTGCGGGGAACCCATGAAGTTCAAGAAATTGCATCACGCGCAACCAATGTTTATGCAAATTTCCACTTAAAGTTGTGAAAGTAATATGATTTTTTAATATGATTTTTCAGTTTCGCTGCAGCCACTAGCTTGGCAAGTGAGGCAAGTACATTGTGTCTGATCACAGTTTCTCTACCAACCAAAACTTTATTATTTACGAAAAATAGAAGGACAGTTTTTTTTTTTTAATGAGTAGCCAAATTTGGGCTCCTTTGTCCTGTTTGTCGTTCGGAGTTGAGCAGTGACTGCAGTGACTCAGTGGATTCGGAAAAATTCAAGCACTTGAAGGTATGACTTCTTTTATTAACGTACTAATGAACATGAAATAGCATTTTAATTACTGGGCTGCCCCCTGCAGGGGGAGACCAGTCTAGGTTTACGTTGAATTTATCCGGTGTCACAAAATTGCAATTATGACACCCCCCTACATAAAATCACCATTATAATAGCCCCCCTACCATGTGCTCACTCTCCAAGAAGAACGTAAACATACGCTGGGACGTTTCTCCTCAGCTCTCGGTGAGTTCAATGTCTTCAATCTCAATCCTTTTTCGCAGTTAATGAAATGTTTTTAAAAAGTATTTTGTTGTACACTGTAATACAACGAACGAAGCCTGATCGTTTCGCTTACTCTCGGCACAGACAGCACTTGCGCTTTTGAAGCGGAAAGAAACCGAAACTATAAAATTCAAATACCGTGTTCAAATGAATTTCTCTTCCTTCGATTGTTTGCCTTTCATGAATTTTTATTTCGTCAGGTTGAAGGGACAGAACAGCCAATAGAGAGACTTCAGCTGCGAAAAATTCACCACCATTATAAGATGTAAACTGCAAGTGTCTTGTGATCCATTTCTCGTTGTCAAACAATCGCGTTGCTGAAAAAGACTCGAGAAGATTTGGAGATTTTCCACTGAAAGCTGTACTATTTTGGTGGATGTTACTAAAACCAGGAACTGGAACCGGAACTGGGAACCGGGAACCGGGAACGGGGAACGAGCAGTCAGCGGTATTCACCATAAAAGGTAGGCCTTCATGTATGCATGGTTGTTATTGTAAAGAAAATTTCAAAATGGTGGTCGCGACGAGAAAGCGAACCGAACCACGGAAAAAGCAAATTATACTTTTCATCTCAGGTAATAAGATTTTAAAGGAACTTGGAATTGTAA
Organism: Cladopsammia gracilis; assembly: GCA_022457155.1. NCBI lineage: Eukaryota > Metazoa > Cnidaria > Anthozoa > Scleractinia > Dendrophylliidae > Cladopsammia > Cladopsammia gracilis. The sequence goes on along the minus strand of JAJGOT010000269.1, from coordinate 897 downwards.
CGTTGTGTTTATTTGTGCTTTGTACCTTTTGGCAGAGGCAGTGTAAACAGCAATAACCAACATTATCTATCTAGTTATTGCTTTATTCAACAGAGACCGTTTGCACGTTTGCAAGTAGAGTATAGCTTATTACAGTGCAATTTTGCCCTTTGTGGAAATCTTGTGTTATTTTGCAATTGTGTCACGTTTATCAATTATATAGATAGGCTTAGCCTAACAGCGGAGCTCTCTGAACAGAAACGATGATGATAAGCTTAACTTAGGTGAAAGGTCGGAAGCACAAGAAAAATTAGAATTAAGATTGACGACCAGGCTATTTTTCAATTTTAGCAATTCTCAAAAACAGTAAGCTTATTACGCGATCGTCTGCACAGTACATTTAGACTGCACAAATTTCACAAAATCTCACTGTTTGAGAAATGTGAAACCTCTCTTGAGTAGCAAATCGCGAAAAAAAAGCAGGGAAAAACGATTTTGCAAACCGTTTTCTCCGCTAAACACAACAAAAGTGTTTTTTTTTTTTCTTTTAAAATGTTTTATTTATCAATAAGAAATCCCTAAAGTTTACAATATTATCCTGAGAGGCTAGTCATTTTCGGTTACAAGGCATCCTGAGTTAAAGCTAGTTATTTCCGGTTACAATAATACAAGGTCAGTTCCGGTTTACATTTATAAAGTTCATTTCCGGTCGTTTGGTCCAGTTGAAAGTCCTTTCTGGTTTGCACATGATTACTTTAGTCATTTCTGGTAATGAATAATGAGTTGCCAGTAGCGAAATTATTAGAGTCACAAGCTTTGACTGTTGTATTTCACAAATATTAGGGTGACACCACAAAGCAGAAATTTTCTGTTCGCGGTGGGGGGGGGGGGGGGGGGGGGGGGGGGGGGGGGGGGGGG
>JAJGOT010001037.1:92500-96012 GCA_022457155.1 Cladopsammia gracilis | reverse complement strand
AAAATAATATTTAAATTCAGCAACCTGCTTTATTATATCTAGTGTTTTCTAAAATTTTCGACTTTTCCTGTGTATATAGAATGCCATTCTTATCCGTAAAGATGATTCGCATAATGTTTTCGTGAATCAAAAAATCTTGAAAGCAAACTTTACTTTAGAAAGCGTGATTATTGGCTTCACGAAGAAAACATTCGAACAAGTTTAATCGCAATTTGCCTTTACACAGGAAAAAGGACAACGTATTCTCTCAGTTGAACGTTTTTATTTTCAAATATCTATTAGTTTAGTCTCAAGAGCAAAATGCGTTAAATTATAGAAATTATCTGCGGATCATGATTTCTGAAAATTATAAAATTATACCAGATCATTGCTTTTTCCTCGTGCTTGTGTTATGTTCAATTTTCACGTGCGATGCAAGCAAAAATGCAAGCACAAGGATCAAAATATTTTGACCGTTGTTTTTGTACTTGTGCTTATTAATTTCAAGACAGTCTTCACGGCGATCGTGCATGCGCCTTTTGGCTTGCGTTTGTGCTTGCATCGCCAGAAAAAACTAGGACTAACAAGCGCTTAACACTTTTAATTTCTTTACGCAATCAAAGGCGCCTGTGAGCCAACCCGTGCATACGAAATGCTAACGGTTACGCAATATTGCGGGTTTTTTGGAAATTAAATGTAACGGCTTTTGACGAACGCCAAAAAAAACCAGTAATTTTCAACTTTTCCCGCATATCTACGTTGAAATAACAAAATTTCGCCTTGCTAATTAGCCAAATATTAGGTGGTGTAGTGGGTAAATAAGGGGACAATAGAGCCGCAGGGAGCCGAAGGACGCGAGGTCGATTCTCCTCGAGGAAGGATTTTTTTTTTTTGAGGGGGGGGGGGGGGGGGAAATGGATCGATAACCATTACCGATAACCCGCTTGCGCGTATTCACGGGCTACAAACGATTTAAACAAAAGGAAGTTTCACGAATAAAGTGAAGCTTATGGAAATGTAATCTTTTAAATTGTGACAATACATTCTGGTTATGTTCAATAAACGACGCGGAAAAAGTTGCTCTGTTTCCGCTAAATCGGAAAACCCTATTTTGAATGTATTTGTATTCAAAATACGTTTAAAATACGTGCTTAAAATATAGTTTTTAAGTAGTTTTTGACTTATTTTAACGATATTTAAACCTGTTTAAAACACTATTGTAACGTATTTTGAAACGCCTCTATTTCGTGAATAAAGAAAATGGGTGGGTATTATAAATAGCATTTAAATCGGTTTAAGGTGATTCCTCAGAAATAAAAGTTGTCGAACGATTTTTTTTAAATTTTCCCTAACAGCTCCCTACCATAAGATGTTTCGAAAAATTCAATAAAAAGGATAGGTCACCATGCTCGGTAAAGATATATGACGGACCAATGTTGCCCCATTTATGCCTCTAGCAATACCGATCACGCACGTCATTATTTGATCGGTTCATGTTTCTTTTCCCGGTAACCCGTGAAAGCAAAGTTTACAATTCTTCAAAAAAAACTTGATAGGTTAAAGTCTCCACCATATGGGAACACTTTAAAATAAAATTTATGAAAAAGTCACACAACTTCAAATGACACGGACTCAAAACGTTCCTCGCGTCCATGTTTTCAAGGTCAACAATTTGCTCCCACGAGTAACTGATTTGAGAACGTTTTTAGCGATATCTTTTTTTCCTGTCGAGGAATTTTTTTTAACTTTGTTAACTTAAAAAGCATTAATTTAACATCAAAATGATGCAATAAAAAATATAGGTCACCATGCTCGTTAGAGAGAAAAAGACAGTCGTATTTTCTAACGAGCTTGCGGGCCTTTGATAAAAAAACATTCCATCCTCCGAAATGTGCGCGCGCTCATTTTGCTCAACCGCGCACGCTCATTGCTTATAAATTATGGTAATTCTCCTTTTGAAAAATACTCGTAAGAAAATGAAATTTCCAGCTGCGTGTTTTAAAAACCGTTCACTAAAAAGAGTGTTGTTATCAACTGGCTGCATGAAAGGACTATTACGTGTGTTATGCGCAGTACAGGATGCGCAGTGCAATACTGAGGAATCACCTTAAGAGCCTTTCAAACTACCTGAAAATACACTCAAAATAGATGTTAAAAGATTTTAAAAACAACATGGAGTCTCATTTGCCATAAATGGATATTCATAATTGTTTGTCAAAATACAATAAAAATATATTTGAAATAGTTTCTAAATTCCTTACAAATAATTTTAAAACATGGTTCAAACCCTATAATATACACTGTAATATAAATATACATGTACAATTCGAATTTATTAATTCTTTCTTAATATAAAGAAATCAAATAAAACAGATGACAACTGTATGCATGTAAAATTCAGTGAAGTTATTTATTACTGGTGCAAATTCTCGATTATGCAATTATTTGCAATCATGGCCATTCAATTTGATTCATGAATCCTGGATTCTAGATTTTCGATTTTTTTGGCACCTTGATAAAGATGCTTTGTGTCCAAATTTTAAGCAGTCAAGTATTAAAATGAATACATCTTAACATCTTGTATTGGTGGAGATGAAAGTTACTGTGCATCTCCCAGATGGTATCCAAATATTAAAGGCAAACTGAGCACATACTTAAAGGGAGGGTTTCACGGTTCGGCGCATGTGCAAGCTATATGATGTAAATTGTAACCGATTTAATTTCATTGTTTAGACCAATCGAAAGCGAGAAGATAACAATAAATGGAGTAAACAAAAAAAAAATAATAAAAAAAGTAGATCAAAGACGCGTAATTCAATCGAAGTGATAACATGGTGACCAGAGTGATGTCATGTTGCCATGTCAGGGGCAAACATGGGGGTGTCGATAAAAATTTACCAATAATTTCAGTTTTTATCTTTTTCAGCAAGATTTTCAGGTCATTTTGCTGGCAGAATAAGGATCATTTTGCTTTTCAACACCTCAGGAAGATATTATAACCTTTTGGAGGAATATTCCTTTTTCCTCAAAAGTGATGCATAAATTATGCTACTTTAGGCTCTTTCAGAATTTTTTCCAGAAATGTTCTGGGCTTTCATGATAAGATGTATTTTTTTTTCCAAAAAGCCCATTTTATACACTTTCAAATGAGATATAGTAGTCCACATTGCTGTAAATACCTGCTAAGATATAAAATAAAACATGATACTGTCAAATTTGTCATTTTTTTCCCGTTGAAAATGAGTTAAGGGGACTGGGTCATACCACCTCTAAACAAAATTACTTTACTTTAATATTAGTACTTTACATTTTCCTGTATTTTGCCTTCTAGCTTCCATTTTAAGTTTGAAAAGAATGGTTGGGGTCCAAGAAGGCTTGGATGCAATCACAATATTCCTATCTGCCCAGAAGAAGCTATAAATCATGCCAGTTGAATAGTCTACTGTTAAGGAGCACTGGGCAAATCACAGTCAATGAACTCTCCCAGAAATATTGTTGAGGGTAGAGTCTGAGGAGTTGAGCTCCACTGTATT